>CAJFCO010000182.1:1851551-2004745 GCA_904066015.1 Synergus gifuensis
TTTGTTCAATTTTTAGCTTTACCGGAATGTAAGAGAACTAAGAGAATCAGATAAATTCTTTTTCGGTATAATTTTAAACACATACAAGATATATGTATAAACTTTCGTTGGCATGCAAAGTGAATTACTCATTTCCTTGACTGCTGCACTATCCTTACAATTATGGTGGAATGTCCTTTTTCCTAGATTATCACAATGAAGACACTGACTAATTATAATTCTAGTCTTACGAAGACTTGAAAACGTGATTCTTTGGAATTAGTGAAGAAGACGCGCTTTCTCTCAGAGAAAATTGATTAGCTATTATTTGCGCTTTTTGTATTAGTTATAAAGCAGAGATGCGCTTGAATTTGAAAATTACTCAATCTTCTTAACAAGCGTATCATAATTTCTCATTTTTTGTTACTTCTTTTAATTCGTTTAAATATAGATGTTCTTAATATTTTCTGGGAAGCTGTAAGGAGTCTGATGTATGTATGTGTGAACTGCTGTTGACTTGAAGCTCAGTCAATGGCCTATCCTTTGTGACTTATAACGTAACCTTCGATTTGAGTACAAAAAAGGTTTGGTTGCAACGGATGCGTGTCGTACTGAATATTAATTATTGATTCTTTTAACGTATCGTGAATGTGGCATTTGAAACATGAATGATACGAGGATTTGGCATCCGGTATACTTATTTCTTTCATCAAAAAAATACCTGATTCCTGAGAAATTCTGAAACTTACTTGCTTGTACTAACCTTGGCTATATGGGAAACTGGCTGTCTCATTGACTACATTGACCCTGGTAGCTTTATCACTTTTGATTGAAACTGGAAGAAATGGATATTCGGGTCATCTTTCCAATTATAGTACTGCTAATTTATTAATTAGTAATAATTAGTTAATATTGCTTTAATTGCGTTTAATTAGTTGATATTTCTATACTCAAATTGTTATTAACTTCAACTAAAAGAATGGCTGGTACGACTAACTGGTTACTTGACTCAACTATTTATTTTTCTCATTGTATGTGTATGTGCACTTTCAAAAAAATAAGGGACCTCGATAGTCCATCACTCGATAAAATAGCGAATCGTATTTAAAGAGCCTCTACCAAAGAAAATGTGATAAAGTGAAAGGAAAATTTAAATGCATCAAACATAAATTAAATCCTTCTTTCACAAAAGTAATCGATAGTATTTTTTAGAGAATAATATTACTTCACGTGCTTGCGAGAATCTCTTTCCTGTCACTTTTTGTAGCTGTTAAAGTTCCATTCATTTTTAGATTTGCAAATAAATTAATTCCCTAATATGTTCATTGTTATTTTAGTACACGATTTATAAAGATCATGACGCGTGTACAAATACGTGAGTATCAGGGAAAGCTAATAAAGATTTCTGACCAAGAGAAAGTCTTTCACTCTTCGTTGTCTTTCGATACACTTTACTTTATTTGCATTTACGTATTTAGTTTTATGCAGTGCGATTTTCTTTGTTTAAATAGACTGCTTTAGACTCGACTTTATATATGTAGTAGTGAATTACATCAGTTGTTGTATTGATTGAGGACTTAGATTGTCTAGTAGTACATTCAAAGACACATTTTTCTTATAATTACTCATTCTTTATTTCGACAATATAATTTTAAAATAACGATTGATCACAAAATGTAGAAGATGAACTTAAATCGTTTATTATATCACACAAAAGTAATATCTCTTCCTTACGTAATTCAACTGCTCTATGCAATACCTTTGAAAACATCTTAAGGTAGAAATAATTTGTATTTCACTGACCTTTCTGTAATGCCAGAAGATGCTATTATACAGGATCTAAATTTAATTTTTTTTTTTTCGTTTTTGTTGATCTATTTTTTTTCACTTTATATTTTTTTATCGGAATATTGTTCTTGCTATTTCTCGTAAAATAATGTAATAATATTTTGTTACATTAAATTTGATAATATTGAGAAAATGCAGAACTTTTTTCGGAGAATATAGTTACGGATGACTGACATTGGAAAATTGAATAGCAATCTTATGTGCAAGATACGGTAGTGATGGTATTGCAAAAGGAAACTTAGTACTGCGAAACAAGGAAATAATTATGAAACTGTGAAGTGACAGAGCGTAGTAGGGGGTGCCGCACTTACAAGTGAGTTATTATTGTAACAACCACAGTCTACCCGGTCTCCAAGGTCTAAATATATTTGCTTTTCCTAAATGGTGCTCTTTCTTACTCTATAATGTACTGTTTTTATTATTTTATAGCTTTATACATGAAATATGAGTTCAACTATTCTCATCAGTGCATATATAAAATATACAAGTTTCTAACCATTGAAAAGATTTGATCTTAATTAGCTAAATACTCTCTCAATCTGAATTAGCAAAAAGTTACTAATGAAACAGTACCAATTCGTTGAGTAATTTTCTTTAGTAAGTATTTTTACTATCAATTGGTTTTTGCAGTGAATTAGTAGTTTTTAATCAATTGATAATAAAAATGCTTGCCAAAGTGAATTATTAAATGAATCGGGACTATTTCATTAGTAAATTCTTATTGCTTCAGATTGAGGGAGAGCATTTTTGGAATCATGATAATTGAGTTTGATGACTGATGAACAAAATGCTATATTATTTAATTTTTCGCAATAAAAATGCAAATAGTGTTTATTTAAACTATGTAGAAATAACGATGGCATAGTAATGGACATTTTTCAATGAAAGAAAGTGGAAAATAATCAATGAAGAAAGAATATTGCCTATTATACCAGCACACACTACTCATACTTTACGAGGAATGAATCACTCAAGTTTTCTTATGACCAGTACTTTCTGATCCTTTTCAGAATGCTGTCACCGAAAAGGTCAACAGGTATTCTTCAAGGTGAAAAAATTTGCCGTACATTTTTGCCATTTAGTCTTGACAATATACAGTGATATTAGCCTTATTTTTATTTAATTTGAAATTGGTTTGTCGTCTTTTTGGTCAAGGAATATTTTTTGTATTGAAATTTAAATTATAACATGAATTCATTCTTTTGCTCTTCCTGACAAGAATGACAAAAAATCAGTTTGTTTAAAAATAATGAAAGGAGATCGGAATTAAGAAGTGTTGATCTCCTTGAAGTACAACTACCGGTAGAACCTCGGGTAGAACGAAACTGCTTTACAATTAAATCTTATTTTTTTTTTCGATGAGAGGAATTCTTGTGAAATTTTAAGAATTTAATTCTGCAGTTCTTGAGAATGTGCTGCAAGATTATAAACTTTCTTGTAAACCTTAAATATATTCGTTTAACATAGGAACTTGTACAATGCAAAATTTATCCAAATACTGAAAGGTATAGTGAAATGAACTCATTCGAAAAACCCGACTAACTTTCGCAACCAAGTCTTCGCTATACATTAAAAGTTAAATATAACCTGCTACTTAATCGTTTATATCTATAGGGTGTGCGCGAATGGCTGCAGGAGCAATAAAAGGACTTCTGTATTAAAAAAGTGTGGGACTTGAAATTGATATGACCAAATTTTAGAATTTTCATATTGTTTGGAGACGAGGCAATTAGGAATTATAATTAACTAATTTATTGAAAATAGATTGTCTTATTTATTTAACACATAAATAACTTCTTTTTGGGTAGGAATACATTATCACAGAAGCTCATCACAAGACACCCTGTAGAATAAGTGACTTTGAATTTTCTTTTCTTCAGACACTGAAATTTTTTCTCCGGCTATCCGATATTGACTTTCTACTTCAGCAGAAAGAAACAGTTAAAAATAGACCTATAAATATCTTTAAAAAGTATTCGAATTGACTTTTATTCGATTTTAAACGTTTTAAATTATTGGTACGCGGGGATCCTTTTGTATTGTGAAATGATCTGAATGGGATCTCAAGGCCGACAAGGTCTTAATCCTGTTACTTTCGTGTTCCACGTTCTCTATAGTCTCGATTAATCTTCTCTTCATATTTATACCACATTGACGTCAATAAAAAAATACTTGTTAGAGCTACGAGTTTGTCTAGATTTGTCCATAAATTATAGCAGGTAATTTGCTGAACTTCAATTCCTTTATAGGGATGAGTAATCTTTTTATGGTGTCGAGTAATTCACTCCACATTCCCAGTAGATTCACTTTACTCCAGTGCCTTCTTGCTCTTTACTCGTCTTGATTTTACGTAGTTTTTTCCACGTTAATAAAATGTCGTTTCGAAATAACATTAACTCTTTAAGTGATTCCTATTCTTCTGAATGGTTTTTGAACTCGTTGTAAAGGTCGCTTCAGCGAGGTACAGATTGGTATATAGTGGTATACGAGGTTGTATATATATATAGTGGTATATAGTTACTCTAAATTTCCTGACATACATCGACCTAATGATCCATCTTTTTCATGATTTGTCCGTAATCGTGTACAACGAACCCCGGAGCGCTTAAGGTCATCCATTGTTTTCTTACAGAAAGGTGCTATTAGCTATATCTTCAACTCTTTTGAAAGAGCATCTCGATCCGTATCGCGAAGAGCATCGTTTACTCGACTTTCAGTCTAGTTGTATCTAGGTAAAAGTCAAAGGTACCGTTTATATACTTATTCTTTTTAAAAATCATATGTTGCACTTGTTAATATACTTTAGATATATCTTAGATACATTTAACTCTCATTTGACACAGAATGTCGAAGGTTAAAGTTCACCCCCTACTTTCGGGGTGTGGCGTAGTTGGATCAATTATTTATACATGTACAAACAACACTGAACTTTGTATTGAAGGATTCAGAAAAGTGACAATGTAATCGTAGGAGTACGCCCTCGACATTCTTGAGTTGATAATAATATATATAGGACACCTATCTCTTTGTAGATGGATCAGAATTTCTATTCTTGATATGTTATAGCTTGCTCGTTTCACGTGATGAAAGAGTGATAAATACAAAGTGAGTGTCACGTGAAACAAAGTAAACGATCCTTTAAGTCAGTTTTACGAAAAACAGGCCAAATAATTGCGAAACACTTCCGACGTCTCTGCCATATACATGTATCCTTGCTGGAATTCTGGTTATTCTAAGCACGCCACCACCTTTTTTCTGTACCACCAAACAGAATGATGTGAGCCATGGCCCAAATACACTAGGATATTTAGAAGGATGTAAAATTTAAAGGGTGGGGAACTTACTAGATGTGAACTTTCACAGAGGATAAGAGAGGGGTAAAAATTCCATGAAAATATGTATACGTCTTGGAACGAAAATTCTTTGATTCTCGTCACAGATTTGTTTGGATTCATTAATGTAAAAAATTTCAATCGGTCTCGAGAAATCGTTGTCTGTGGCGTTCAGGTGATAAATAATAGCATGCAAAGTACTCTATGAGGGTATGATGTGGAATTTGAGAAATGCAAAATTTACGTCATTACGAAAATATTTTAATCAACCGTTACGACTTGCTCTCTATACTGTTATTTCATGGCGCTGATTCTTGAATCAACACAGTTGTCTACATTAAAAACGCTTTGTTATTCAGCATGTTGCCAAAAACTGTACAAGGTTATTTTACACACTTTTCAGATTTAACAGTCAATTCTTTTTTATAAAAAATATTTTTAAGAGTTCACGCATTCTTAACTTATGCTTAACAATGATAATCGTGAATCTCAAGACCTCGGACGATATTCTACTTTCCTTTTTTTCTTTTTATTTCATATACGGATAAATCACATGTTTCGTCAGACTGATGTATTACTTGACGAGCTTTTCTCCTTTTTTGTGCCAAAAACACTCTACTCTCCAAATCAAAATTCGAAAAAATCGCCTGATTTTTAGGAAAATCCTATCATTTGAAATACAAGTTCAATTGAAACCTATTCACTTCAATAACATGCTAGAGACGAATAAAAATAGGCAAGATTCTTTCGATACTTGAAATTTTTTGATCTTGTAGAGAGCTTTCTTTCGTGAAATATTAAAACATTAATTTTATCAGTCAGATTTTTACTAATTCGGATTTAGAGAATGAAATTAGTAAAAAAAAAAGTTGCTGAGGCAATAATAGAGGCTGTATATTTTGAAACGCATTTTTCTCATTATGCCACACATGCCCACAACTTTCTTTTAAACGCAAGGAACAACAGATTCGAAAGTTCTTATAACATTTCACCCACTCGATCCTACTTAACCTCTAGCACGATACGATTTCGGTTTGACTTGAACTTCATCTTGTTGAGTCTCTTCCACTTCTTCTTGAACTGGTTTAGATCCTCGATTGGTTCCAAACCTTCCACGACTTGTTGGTTTTGATGTTGCTTCTCCATTTCCACTAGTTCTGCTACGTCCACTGGATGCTGATCTGCAATATAATGCAAAAACGAAATTTTAATAGATTTCATGAAAAAAGTTCTAGCTTATTGAACGGAATTGTAGAAAATAGTTTACTAACTTGAATTTGGATGAAGGTGTAGTTTCTACAGATGCTGATGTTGAAGTGTGTTCTTTAGCATGATTCAAACCAACTTGTGCTCTTCGCCTCTTCAGCGCAGCGAGTAGGTCATCATTTGATCTAAAGTCAAGAGATAAATTAATTTGGCATCTAAACTTAAGAGCTGTTCACTCTGAAGGTTCTGTCTTTTTCTATCATATTGCTCCATCTCTTTTGTCATGTGACCGCAAAAGAAATAGGACAATATGATAGAAAAGGATTGAAGGGATATAGAGAAAAAAAAATAGACTGACTAATTGTTATAATAACTGAACAGTCCCTCAGATTCGAATCTTTAAGTGAATCTGAAGATGAGCATAGAGACTTTAATGTATAATAGTTTAAAATTTAAATAATTATTTCAATTCCTTATATTGGAAAGTTTACCTAAATGGTCTGACGACTCCTGACTTTAATTTTTTCGATGACTCCGTGGTGGTAACAGGTACCTCTTCTTCTAGCTTTTCATCAAAAGTGTCTTCTTCTTCAGGATCTTCTTCTGCTGGTTCTACTGGTTTCGCGGTCGTAGAAGTTGCCTATAAATTCGATATCATTTAGATAAATTTACATCCGTTTCCGTCAGAAATATTACATTTTAAAAGATTTTAAGAGATTAAGAGTCTAAAATATAATAAAATATAATAAAAGCAAAAATATCTTACTTGGGCAGCTTTTTTTGTAGCAGCAGGTCTATTTCTTGGTGATAGTAGTCCTCCAAGTCGGCTGGTTGGTTTTGCAGGAGCAGGTGTTACTGGAGAGGGTGCAGGTTCTTCCTCATAATCGTATTCATCATCAGCTGATTTAGAAACTGCTATTAGGCAGAATAGGAGAATTCTGAAAAAAATAAAAATTGTATAATGCTTGACGCAAACACAATGCTCACTTCTTATTACTGAGAAATTATTAAATTAATAGTACCTATTGGGTACTTTTAGACTATTCTTTGTGTCTTTGAATTGTTCAAAAATTGTCCAACAATACTTAGGTATATTAAAAATTAAAAACCCACTTGAAATTGTTCTACCTGGAGAAGAATGTATGCCGAAATCGAAAATTTTGACGCGATTATTTTTGGAGACTTACAAAACAAATGATTATTTTAGGACGGTTCTTGCAGAATTTAAAAATATGAAAATAAGTATAATCTTTACCGTCAATTATATATTGAAAAAGATGCTATTGAAAGTATACACGACATAGGTACGTATACGACATGCATTCTATAGGGAGACCAGGCGGATTTTAACCTGTGACATTCAGGTACGAAACTTACTTTCTCTGCTTGACTGGACGTTATCCTCGAGATTAGCTGTATCGTTACGTCGGATTCATACATACGGTACTTTACAAATGTCAAGAAAACCAGCCGAGAACTTCGATTGAGAATTGTTAAATTATTTGATGGTCATAATTTCGGATTAATTATGATCATATTAACTTCTTTCATCTTGTAATTAATTCATTATTGCGTGTTTTGGTGCGTAATCTTCAGAAATATCACGTTAAGGCACAAAATTAAGCTTTTTAATTGCCCATTTAAAACACGAACGATTTAAAGAAAATATTTTAGAAAGTCCTTAAAACGAAATTTTACTCGAGAATAAATATAAATAATAATTGTCTGATAATGGTTAATACTAGAAAGCTATTTGAATTATAGCTATTGTCATAGACAGATTTTGGGCACTATGCCACTAAAGTAGAAGAGGATCGTTTTTGAATTGAATTCTTGTTAAAATTGAAGTGGTGACACGATAGGAGTTATCGAAGTAACAAATATTATTCTTGTTCTTGAATCAGATCACAAAATCGCGCAAAACAGATAACTTTAACCTGCTTTGATATAACCCTTATAACTAAGCACACGGAGTGGAAGGTCAATGTTAAACACAGTAAATATATGGAAAAGGTAAAGAATATTTATAATATTTTGTAGCATATGTACTATTTAATGTGGCGGAGTTGTTTCACAGAATTCGAGAGCGGTTATATACTGTAGATAAATTCATGTAATACTTGTTTAGCAATCATGTTAAAGTCGTAACAAGCAACAGGACTATGAAAAATGATAATCAACGTTTCACAATAAATTGACAGCAGATCGGTTTCACGAGAATGTTAGATACTATTATTTTACGCATAGACAGAATTATATTCAGAGGAAAATAGAAGGTGCAAACATTTCGAAGTTTAATAAGGTCTTAATGATGAATAATAGTTAATTATATGATCTCAGTTGCAAAGTATGATCATAATTCACCACTTGAGAATCAGTTTACTATACATACAATGTATTGAGATTATAACTTTGCAGGCTTGATGCTATTTAAGGACAATGAACATTTTTTGCAGAGACTGGCTTTTAAAAAATGTGGGCAGTTTATTCTCTTTTTCCATATTTTAGTAAGAAGCACAGAATAAAATAAAAGTAAGGAAAAGGAATTCCATTACTTTTAAGAGGTAATAGACCCACGAAAAATAAAATATTAAGGGATTATTTGTGGTATGAATGTAGTTATCTGAAACTGGAATCCGGTTTGGATCCTTGCAGCATTCCAGTGTCATGCAAACTTTTACCATGTAGAATTTTTTTTTCATGTGGAAAAGAATGTCACTTGTTTAAGCAAAGTATAATTTCTAAGCAAATATTTTGTCAGGGTCTTTGCAAATACGCTAAAGAATGTTTGGCTGCAATATAAAGCTAGAAATGTGAATAATAATACTAGTTACAAACTTCTCTAAATACTTCATCCATATTCTAATTTATTCTGCTTTCCACTGCTAGATCTAGTGCATTAGGTTTTTTTTACAGAATTTCATTAGACAATTACATTGCTATTTGAATTCTTATGGAATATATTTAAGTGATGATGAGCTATGCGAAATATGTAAACGTGGATCTCATGGTCATTCACAATACATTGAATATCTACCACTTATTTCTATATGTCATGAGTAGCATCCGATTTTCTGCTATAAAACCACTTTCCATTTTACGTCCTCGCCATATGTTTTCACTCTCAACCCGTTCATTCTGATTACCATTTTTGGCAAAATAAAGATTCATCATGTTGCATGTTTCTAGATACTATTAACAAATCAACTTCCTACAATAGTTCTTATCAAGAGACGCCACTAAAAATGTGAAGTTCAAGGACTTTAGAAATAAATTTTACCATTTTCAACCAATTGCAAATTTCTTAACATTCTTTCTCCAACAATTTTTGCGATAAAATATACATATTCTTAGTCCTTTTATATAATTGTTTGAATAAGCGAATAAACTTTTCGTTAAAAATAACGTTTCCTCTAGTAAATCATACTAACTAGTTTATTGACACAACTTTTACGCTCTCATGTGTGCAATTAATTAACACCTTTCACTTTTTACCAATGAAATCGATACCGTCATCTAAGTACGTTCCCACTTTACCCGTTTACCTTTTATTTTGCATTTTAAACAGAGCAACATTGCTAAGGGGATGAAATTCCAAAATTAAAGAAATGGCTAATTTAAACTTAAATATTACTCACGTTAAAAGTTTAAGTTTCATTGTTGTTCACTTTGTATTTGATCAGCAGCAAAATTATCCGTTTGTTACTGTTGCTACGGAGGTGGAGCTGAGGAGAATAAATAAAAGGAGAAAGAACGAAGCACACCACTGCATTCGCGGAGGCTGATTACTTTGGAGTGCCGAGTTGAGTTTCCCCTTCTCTCCATTATATATGGCACTCTCACTCAAGATTACGAGGACCATAGACCATTGACATAATATTAATAACCATGTGTCCACATGCATTAATCCCCTGGGATTTATAATTATTTCATGAAATTTGGTTCATCAAATTTCACAAGTTTGATGCTTCAAGATCGTCAATCTTTCTTACTACTTTTAAGAACAACTTCTATTACATATGTGAATCTATACATATACGCTTAATATGGAACATTCTTTATTAATTCATAATAATCACTCGAATTTCAGAAAGAAATTTCTCTGCATTAGCTGTTATAAAACCACTAACTCTTCAAAAATTCATCAAAAATACCATAATTCTAAAGGTCAAAATGCTTTTGCTGAAAATTATGCCAAAAGAGTACTCAAAAAGTTTTATTCTTTTAACGCGTGATGTGGAACCCACCCTAAATCATCACCTAAGATTTACAAATTCGCCAAAAATACCCTCGTTCAAAAGGTCAAAATTGGATTGTAAAAAATGGCTTCATTTAATGTCTGAACATAACGAAACACGCCTCATCTTCATGTATGGCATATGGTACTCACCCAATTCAACCCCCAAACTTGAAAAAGTCCAAAAAAACCTTAACTCGAAAGGTGAAATATTTTTCCTGAAAATTATGACATTTTATGTCAAAATAGTATTCAGAAAGTTATATCTTTTCGACTCGTGTGGAACACACTCCAAATCATCCCCTAACACTGGAAAAATTCACCAAAAATACCATAACTCGAAAGGTCAAAACGTTTTTGCTAATATTAGTGGCTTTTGGTGTAAAAAAAAGCGCCCAAAAAATTTCATCCCTTCAATTTGTATGAAATCCACCCCAAATCATCACCTTAAGATTTACAAATTCGCGAAAAATACCCTCGTTCGAAAAGATAAAATTGGATTGTAAAATATGGCTTCATTTAATGTCCGAACATAATGAAACACGCCTTATCTTCCTATATGGCATATGGTACTCACCCAATTCATCCCCTAAACTTGAAAAAGTCCAGAAAAACCTTAAATCGAAAGGTGAAAATATTTTTCCTGAAAATTATAACATTTTATGCCAAAAAAGTATGCAGAAAGTTCCATCTTTTCGACTCCGTGTGGAATAAACTCCAAGTCATCACCTAACATTTTAAAAATTCATCAAAAAGATCCCAATTCGAAAGGTCAAAATATTTTGGTTTATAATGATGGTTTTTGATCATCAAAGAGTACCAAAAAAACATTACTCCAAGTCATGTGAAACCCACCCCAAATTAACTCATGATACTTAAAATTTCAGGATTCTATCCCTAAGTTAATTCCGCGAATATGGTACAATTTGAATAACTTATAATTTATAGTAATCTGACTTTTCAAGCTTGTGTCGGCATCTAGCGGTTCCTATAGTCACATGCCTAATGAATGAAAGCACAATAATTGGTTCTAATAAGCTAGACATAAACATTCGCAACTGATGTAAAAAAAATTAAGACATTATTACATTAATGGAAAGTTTTTATGTATGAATCCTTTCAATACGCGTAATTAATTATTGAATCTATGTCAAGTTCTCTTGTACTAAGTCTGAATATATATATATATATATATATACATATAGAAAATATTTACGGTACATAATGCTTTTTATAATCCATACAAGTAAAAAACGTGTTTTTTTAAATCAGTCTATTATTTTTCTATGATACACATTAATACACATTGATTTCAAATTTATAACTGCAAACCTCATTGACTAGTGGCGCCAGGATAAGGTGGACGCTACGAGAACTTGCCATCACTTGTTGAATGTTGCCAGCATCGCCGCTGGTTTGTCTTCCGGCACATCTCACATGGAGACGCTCTGACGCGATTTTTTGTTTTCTTGTGTTCCTTGTTTTGTGTCGAGTGCATATGTTTTTGTGAAATTTGTTCATTGTGTGTGAAAAAGTGTGATTAGTGATGTAAATGTTCATATGTTCATAAGAATTTTGTGATACATTGTTGGTGCACAAAGTACTGATTTCTTGAAAGATCCTTGTGGGCAGTCATTCGTTTTGTTTACTTTCCTCCTCAAGATCAAAATCATGGTAAGAGAAGAAGAAAGAGGATATGTTCCTTTATTGTTTGAATGAGAACTTAGCTCCCAATTAACCCCCTTAATTAAGCAGTGCATGCTGCGAAATAAAATGACAGTGTAGAATTTGTCATTATTTCTTGCATTGAACTCTTTACGTGAAGTGCAGCATGCAAGCTTACACAGGGAACAATGAAATTTTAATACATCTTATTGAGTCTTAATTTTGTGTATATTTTAATGTATTAATTTAAAAATGTGTCAGATTTTAATATTACATTATTTTATACAGATAACATATAAAAAACTTCATTGAATATCAAATTATGCATTCATTAAAAGATATAAGCAATTGAGATATATGTACTTTGCAGTACACGTGCGTTAATAACTCGACTCGTAAAATTGCTGACAGTTATATGATGCCCTATTTCAATCAGAATTTTGCTATTTCATCAGTCAATTACATATATTATGCTGATTAAGATTTAGAGACACTACTTAAAATACAAGATAGTCTTCGTATAATATTTTCCATATGCATTATACATATAAAATCAAATTCATAAAGTAATAGCGCTTAATTTGGAAAGTAATAAGGTTTTTGTGAAGTATAAATATTCAGTTAATATCAGGATGGTGTAATGAAAACATGAAAGCATATAATATCTGGAGTATGTAATGTTATCTTACTGTACACATTGTAAAATGTGCAATTTTACGCATGAGATACATCTAATTGCCTTTGCGTGAAAAATGTACGTACGTTGTTAGTTTCGTGTGAAGCTGCGAAGAGTGTATTAATAACATAAATGAGGTCATTATATATTTTTTTTTTTTGCGTTATTTGAAAGCGAATATTGTTCAATACTTAATTTCAAAAAATTAAGTGAGCCTTTAGTTGAGTCTACTAGCAAACTTATGATTTTCATCTAACAGATAATACGATAAAGTATCTAAGTATTTTTCGGATGACAAATCTTTGCAATATTCAGACTACTTTCAGAAATTTTTCCCTGGCCAAAAATGTTGTACAGGTATAAAGATATCTTTGGTATAGGTAACTTTCAGCGGGGCTTAAAGCGAAAGGCTATAAGGAATGTTCCTTTTGCATTCATCCTTAGTTCCGTTATTTCTCGGTTATTGTATAGTAAGAAAACGCTTCTATGAAAGTCTCAGGTCAAATTTGTATTTATGCTATTTTTAAAGAAACAAATTTTTACTTAAAAGTGTTGAGAGAAGTGTCCATCTCATATTGGTTATTGATATAGTCAAACTAAAACTCAACATAATTAAATTTGTACGTTTTTAGTTGAATGATATATACGTGTGATTTTATTTTCTTGGTTTGATTTAACTCCTTTACAAGGCTTCTCTTGACATTGGGGTCCATGCAGAAAGTTAGTGCGGGTGCTCAAAATAATTCTCACTCCCCTACAGATTGAGAAGCGTGTCTGGACCAAAATAGGCAGGATAATAAAACTAATGAAAGAGAGTACACAGCGTATTTTTCTCAGAGAGATTTAGAGTTTCTATATCGAAGCAAAAAATTCGTGTCAAGGTTCTCAATACTTTGTTTACAATATTGCGAAAATAGTGAAACTTTAAGGCTTCCTATAATATTGCAAATTTCTTTTAAAACAAGTCATATTTTTAAATTTCTTTTTTATTCAACGGGGAAAATGTTTCCCATTTTTTGTTCGTGATGCTTACGGTAAACTTTTGATGGACTCAGAGCAATTTCCATTTAAATTGAAGATGCAGTAAACTCTTATCTATAATTAGCTATTTAAATTGATATAGATAAATTTAATTTAAAAATACAAGTAATTTTCAGTGACAATGATGTCTTGTCAGTAAACTTCGCAATCCTGTTTCTTCTCTTTGCACTCCTCTTTGTCTGGATAGAGTGGTAGATAGTGAATCAGCAGAAAAATAAGCTAAAAAAAAGTAACGGTATGAATGGTACCTATTTGATGCTGAAAGCATATCGCGTTTAAAGAGGGAGATAGTGACATCTGTCCGGGAAACTTGAAGGTGTTCCAGAAGGTAACTGCTATCAGTGCTATCTCTGCTGCCTCTTTTTAAAAACATGAAAAGTTCCAAAAACATCCGTCAGTATTTTGAATAGAGGATAACGAAAATTTATTATCTTCCTACCCAATAGAGTTCCAAACTCCCTCAATTTTAAATTTGTAGTAATAAGCATAATTATAGTTTGTATAATAATACAATTTAGAATACACCCAAGAAATAATAATTTCACACGATAAACGCGGGAAATTTTCTGCAACCATTGAAATTAATTTTTTTCAATTAGGAAAAGTCTATGTGTAAATTCTACATTGATTGTCAAACCTCTTTTTCTTAGTGTGTGCACATCTGTTATCTTTCGCTGATAATATATTATTATCTTATCATTCCTGAATTTCTGATATCTATCTGAGTTACTCATCTTTCATACGTTGCCAATTTTAATAGATTCACATACTTCCTGAAATTAGCTACAGATATCAGTAATTTTTAATCGGCAGTGTTGTCATTTCAAAAAGTAGAAATCAATAACAATTTTTTGTGTTATCGATCTTTGACTTCACTCACTGTATTAGTTATGCAATGTGTTGTTTGCCTTGTATTTCTTCTTGCCATTCTCTTCATTCTTGCACATTATGTCATAATTAGATTTCAGGATGTATTCTCAAATTTACCTCCTAATTGTAGTATTTCAATGACAATTTATATGAAAAGTAGAAATTTGATTGATATAGTTTTTTCGAAATATATGTGAAAAGATGCATGTATCATATATTTCTACAGTGGAACTCGGAGAATTTCTTCAGACTTGAGTAATATATCACTTGATAGTAACTCGCTATGAATTTCATCAAGTGTATTAATTTCATACCGTCCAAATTCAATATCATTCGAATTCTCTGTTCGTCCTGAAACTTTAGTGTTTCTATGTCAGTGATCTTGTCCCCTTCTCCTTTCCTCATATTTTAGTGTCTTGCTATGCTATAAGTCCCCCCTCTTCTTACAGTTGTTTCTTTAAACATTACATAAACAATCTAGTCGGCATAAAGACGTTACTGTCGGTAGACGCACTGTCATGTTTTATGCATTACCAACTTGTCGTGTTTGTTCAATCTCTGTGACTGTTTTGTTTTTAAATGTATTTTTATTTTTATTTCGAAGATCTGCGATTTTTAATAAAGTGCAAACTGTCAAAAGTAGTAAATTGTACGAATAAAGTGATTGTGATTTAAAAATACTTTTCTTGAAGATACAAAAATTGAAAATAAACGAAACGATTTTTCTTTATTTGTTTCAGGAGTATCTAAGTGATAATTGCATCAAGGGGGATGGAGATTCCGAAGTACTTGAATGACAGAACGACTGCTGAGTCTCGGAATTCAACAGATGGCCACAGTGAGAAAAGCAGTAAGAAAGGGGTGCGTATTCTCTCGGTGGATAGGGTCACAGTAGAAAAGATTGTTTTACAGACTTGTAGAAGTCGGAAAGTAATCCTGACAAAGAGTGAAAGTTCAAGAATAATTTCCGAGCAGAATAATAATTTATCCTTGCCGTCTGCGTCTTTTGCCGATACAAAAAATCTTTTTAAGTTAAATGTTGATAGTCGTACAAATTCGAGAATCAGTGAAAAGAAAGTAAGAGCTTTCAAAAACTCATCGAAAATACCAGTATTAGCAAAACAAGAAAACAGTATTCATGCTTTTAGCGAAGTAAGAATTAAACCGGTACGCCTAACAAAGACTTCTGTAAATGCTAGCAATTTGAAAATTAAAAGGTGTCCGAGAACTTGGAACATTCTAAAACATAAAGTGCCTTTGAAGTTATCGGAACCGTTCAAAGTCGCGAAGATAAATTCTACTTCTAATTTTGATATTGAAGCAGACGTTGAAATTTCAAGAAACAAGAGGAAAGAAGAAACCATTTCGAAGATAAAGTTGTCTGATGATGAAAATAATGAAAGGATTGTTGAAAATATTGAAAGTAAACGCAAGGATTTAGCAGCTCATAATTGCCTAGAAAATTGCCATAATCAGATTGAAAAACTTCAAAAAAATTTGAGCACAAAGATCAATCTTGACACAGTCCAAATATATAAACAAAAGCTTCCTGGATTTAATGTAAATTCGACGAAAATATCCCCTACCGCTGACTGCAATTCTAATGAAAACCCAGACAAGAATTTGTTTGATAAAGAGTTTCTTGAGAGGCTTAATCTCTGTAAAAATCTTCAAATTGAAGAAAAGAGATTTTTAGAAACAAATTTTGACGAACCGTTGGAGTCAGAAAAAAATGTATCATTAGATACTAACATTTTAAAGCAGAAGTACAGCAAACAAGTATCTGAATTAGAGAAGAAGTGGTCGGAAAAATTGTTAAATAATAATTTAGAACCGGATTTATCAGAATCTTCCAAATCATCGTATATCGAGGATTTAGATAGCTTGTCATCTTCTGATTTTGTAGTTGAAAATAGGGAACACGATAAAACTAATGATAATGATTTTAATGAAAGCTCGTCTGTAAGAACTTTTATACCAGGAGATTCCACTTCATTGACCGATAGTTTTTGTGAAGAAACGAA
This sequence comes from Synergus gifuensis, assembly GCA_904066015.1. Lineage (NCBI taxonomy): Eukaryota > Metazoa > Arthropoda > Insecta > Hymenoptera > Cynipidae > Synergus > Synergus gifuensis. Next base: position 1,868,430 of record CAJFCO010000182.1, read on the forward strand.
ATTAAAAGCTTCACAAGAAAACTTAGTAGAATCTCACACAACTACAGAATATTTGGATAATAATAAAAAAGATTGCTCTACTACAATCGTGTTAAGATCAAACAATTCAGACAAGGAATTTCAAAGAGACGGTTACGCAAATCTCATTCGCTTGTTCACAATGGAACCATGCTCATCAAAACCACTGAAAGAAGAAAAGAAAAAGAAGGGACTGCGGCGTCTGCTTCCGGGTATTTTTTCTCCGAAAGAACCGCGCAAGACCTATAGAAAGGATGTGAGAGAAAGAAAGAGACGTGATGACAAACATGTCACACAGTACCAACAAAATGGAAACTACTCTCTATCGCAAGACACCATGAAATTGAATGAAGACATACAGAGAAACGTTACATTAGATTCTAGTTTAAACGGTTCTATGATTGACGAAAGGATGCATGAGATCAAACAAGAACTTTTTCCTCTTCAAGATATTATTACGAGTTCACCAGATCATTTTCTGCGAAGCGAATCAAATTACTCTCAAGGTCGACATTCTCAGAGACATTATCCACCGAACTCCTCTTTTAATTATGTTTCACCCGAAGAGGAATGGATAGATCAGAATATGATTAGTGGATCTCCTGATATGAGAAAACTAAAAAATTCGAGGCATATTGAACCTGAACGGCAATGTAATTTGGAAAGAAAGCACAGCTTTCAGGAACCTGTTCAGTCATGTTTCATCAGAAATCACGGTCCATCTGGAAGAACGTCAGCTCCTCCATCAGAAAGGTATTTAATTCGTTCAAGAGTAGTTCATCCAGTGGATAGACCACTCCCAGCTATTCCACAGAGAATGTTCTTTCTCAGTGAGAATCAACAAGAAATGCATAATTCTCCTCAAAGAGTTCAACAACAGAGGTTGGAAGAAGTTAATTATCGGGACGGCAGAAATGAATTAAATTTACATAATGAGGGTATGGAGAGGCTGGACATACATAGAAATCAAATTATTGATTCAACTATTAATCAGGCTCAAGGTACTGTGCAGGTTCATCAATCTCGTCCAATCTATGCTGATGAAAAGGAGGTTCTCGCCGGACGAGCACCAAAATATTCTCCTAGTTCTAGCCAAAAATCTGGTGATTACGCAGATTCCACTTATACTCCAAATTCAAGTCAACAGAGCGGATTTTCGCCAAGCAGCTCCAAAAGTGGTGAATATTATCTCAACTCACCACAAGCCAGTAATCACACATCTCCATCTAACAGTTTAGGGGACAAATGTGAACAGGTGAACGATCAACAATCATCACTCACTGCAGATACTTGTTCAAGATCTCACAATTTAGTAAATCAAAGTCTAGAAGAAAATCTCTACGACGAAGCTTCAGTTAGTTCAGTAAACGAAAATTATCCAGCGAGCCCTCGCAGTCCTGTGCATATGTCTCCTTGCACTCAAAGAGGATCACCCCACATTCCAATGTCTAGCAGCCTTATTAAATTGCATGCCAATATTGAAGACAAATTTTCGCAAGATGAAACTATCGACAAAGAAAATATAAGCGAGACAGGATTCAACGAGCAAAATAATTCTAGAAGTTTATCTCCAGATTCTTTAATTAAGAATGTAGACGATACTAGAGCATTGTCTCCTAGTAGAATTAAAAGATTTACGTCTCCTTTGACTATCATTCCCCCTATCAGTCCTCCACTAAATCCTGAAAGTGTGTCACTCATGACAAACACCTCACAAGGTATACTTAAAGAAACAGACCAAGTAAACCCAGCATCTCCTTCATCAGCACGAGAACTTGTCAAAACGAAAGGTTTCGATCAAGTTAGATCACCTACTTCATATCCTTGTGTGAATCAAAGTGCTGCGTTAACTACAACTTTCAGAAAGTCACAGCCCAGTGATCAAATACTCATCGCTTCACCAAAAAGGGACATGATCTACGACTCTTCTAAAAATCACCCGATAATGAAAACCGAACTTGGATGTCCCGAGTCCCCAATTCCAATGGTAGATTCTCCAAGTCAAGTGCTTGGCTCGAAACAATCACTCAAACACATTGTGGCTGAAAGAGCTGTATGTCCCAGATCTTCTGAAACTCAACAACCGATGATTGAATCCCATAAATCTCTGGACAGGAAATGTACGGATTCGCCATGTGATAACAGAAAAGCGGTTCAAAACATATCACCAAATAGACAAGGAGAGCCTTCAAATTCTAATCTTAACGAATCTCCGTTTCACTTCCAGAATCAAGAACCTATTTACGCTCGGAGACCACCCATTCAACGGAATTTACAGCATTCTTTAAATATCACCGAGCCGCCAAATACCCAAAATAGCGGAAGAGTAACACCTAGCAATAGCGGAAGGGTAACACCTAGCAATAACTCCATCTATTCGGAATCCAGACCTATCGGAACGCAGCCAAGTAATTTGAATTCTCAAATTATATACTCTGGTAAACCAAATGTTGCTCCTCTCAATCGTGAGAAAATATACGTCACTCATTCTCCTCAACAACAACAACAAGCAATTCGGAGCCAAAGTCAGCAACAACATCATCCATCTTATGTTGATCAAGAATCAATCTATGCACAAAAGATTTACGACTCACCACATCGACAGTCTCCATCTAAACAATTATCACCATCAAAGAAACAGACTATGCATAATCTGGAAAACTTTTTCTGGCAACAGAAGGCTCTTGATGCTCAGAAAAAGAAAATTAGTCCTTCCAATGTTGTAAAACATCAACCTCAAATTCACAATGAAGCGCCCGAAGTCCGAGATGCAATGTATTGGCAGAAGTTAAAAAAGTTAGACGAAGAACAACAACGACGATTCTATGAACAAAATCAAAGAGACGAGAGGAATGATCCTATTTATTGGAAGAAGAAGTTGCAGAGTTCTCCAACAAAAACAGTTCATAGACACGGATCAGCTCCGAGTTTGTTCCATCAACCTTCTGCTGCTCAAGTTCAAGCCGAAAATATCTATTGGGAAAAGAAAATGCAAAGACCAAACGAGAATGTTATTGGGAAACCACCAATAATGGGCCAAAAGGGGCAAAATCAGCCGGTTTTAGTAGTTCGACCACAACCAGTCGCACAAGAACGGAACCAAAAAACAGTGGTCCAGTCACCATCTACCGAGCAGGAAGCAAATAGATGTCAGAGTGCATCGCCACGTTTTCTGATTAATGAGGAGTGTAGAAATTTTCCATTAACGAATAAAGAAAAAGGTAATGCCTTGGTAGTTCGTAAAATGCAAACTCCTCCAATTTACGAAGATGATATCGATATTGACAGAAAACCGCAGCCTATATTCAAACGAGGAAGTTTGATAAGTAACTCTAGCAATTCAATAGAATATGGAACAATGGGCCCCAAACGTGTTAGTTTCTCCAATCAAGCCAATTGTCCAAAATGGCCAACAAAGCATGGAATGGCACCAGAACCACCTACTAGAAGAAACAAAGAAAATGAAGTACGATCACCTTCCAATGCACAACAAGTTGATTTGAACAACTCGACTAGAATTTACGGCAATATCGGACAGCATTCAGATATTTACTCTGGTAGTCCGATTAACGTGGCTAATCAGCCAAGAAGCTCTAATTTAAATAATTTAAAGGCTGGAAATATGGAAGTTGAATACGATGCTAATAGACCCTTACCACCTCCACCGAGAGACTCCTCTTGGTCCTTAAGACGCAGCGCGAGTATGAGAGATAGCACACGCACAAAAATCGAATTCATATCCAATAAAAATGAAGCAACCAGAAAGTCCACTTTCAGCGAAAGTGAAAGCGGAAGTGAAGCGGGGGAAGTACAGCGCATACTTCATCGACAGCCTGGTGAGTCACATTTATGTAATTACTTAATTAAATTTTTTTCTTTAGTAATGCTTTCTTTATCGGCCGTCCTGTATTTGATTTAAATTTAAATTGTTTGAAATTAAGCAATTTTCAATAAAAGCGGTAAATCTGTTGTATCTTCAGAATTTGGGAAAGATTGGGTGGGGCGCAGGAATATACCCCAAATTCTATTTTCCCTAATATTTATTTTACCGAATTGTCAGTTGACCGATTAGCAATTTGCTATAATTTTTCTTTCCCGAATTACCGTTTAACGTAATTATTATTCGGTCAACTGAATTTCGGTAAAATATAAATTTTCGAGAAAATATAATTTGGGGAATATTCATGCGCCCCATTTCATACACTGAGATAAAAATATGTACTATTGAATCAATGGACCCAAAAATTAAATTAAAAACCAAAAATAATAATCAAACCAAAAATATACTATATTCTTCATTTTTAAAAAACGTCATCTAAAAGTCCTCTATTTTAGAAATAATAGAGACTGCCTTTGACAAACAAACGCGAGGCAAATCAAATTCCAGCATCATCAGTATATTTTAGGGGATAGATTATGTAGAAAATTAGGAAACTACTCAACAAAGCGAAATAATGGAAAGAAAATCCTGCACATCCTGTTTAGGGGAAAGACTATAGGGAAAAAGCTGTAAATTCCTCTCGAGAGGAGATCATGTCACCCAAGTTCTCTTCCCGGAGAAGTCGGAAATTCACGAAGCCGGACGTTGCGCATCTCGTGAGTTTTCGGGATTTCCGGGACAAGGAGGTCGCCCTACGTTTTTGAACTGGGCAGTAGTCGTGCAGAGAGGACGTTTCGAGATCGATTTCCCAACTACTCCCGTGACGTCACAAGCCGGGACTCGGCCAGGCAACACGGTCGAGATTGTAGTGTCGCGCACTATCATCCCCTATTCGTTGTTTTTGTTTTTTAGAAAAGTCAATTCACAAAATTGAAGAAACTATTAAATAAACGATTAATTCAATCTATCTGTGACGTATATTCGGGAGTAATAATGAGGGTAAACGGTCATAGGGGTGGGAATAGAGAGTGGGATGGAAAAAATCGAAGAAAGTCGCGAAAGAGGGTGTAAAAGAGAGGGGTGGGAGTAAAAAGAGAAACACAAGTTTATTCTGCGAGTCATAACGCGCCAAGAGAGAAATGTCAGTGAACCTCGAGCCGGCATGATGAAGTCGAAAAGCGGTCATTTTTCAACAGCTTTCAGTGCTATTCTCATGAAATTTTAATTTCACTCGAGTTTCTTTATTTCTTGCTAAATTTCTGTGATGTGCTGTGAAGCGGTAGATTTTATCGGTGCCTCGAAGTGAGTGTAATATGACATTTAAAGTGTGAGATTGCCCTACTCTCGCATTGACCTAACCTCACATTTACTGATCTTAGTCCTTTTGCCGGTGAGTGACAGCTGATCAGATGCATGCAGTGATACGCATCTGATCACTTTAACCCTCGCGAAAATGTAAAATCTCAGGGTTAATTAATCTACCTAATCTTTTGGGCGTTTCCGATTATTCCCGGCACCTGTTTCTGCGAAGTTTCTTCCTTATTCTTCGACATTTTTTTTTTTTTTTTCATTGCAAATTTTGCAGGATATACTGGTTACAATTTTTGGCGATGGAAAGTCAGTGTCCTGCCGAATGGCGCAAGGAGTCAAGGTCGTAGCAGATACAAAAAAGAAAGGTTAGATGTTGTGCAGGACGAAAATCAATAATTGGTTGAAGACCTTAAGTTATTGTTAAACTTGAGTTTGTTAAAGAGACATAACTTACATTTAGTACTTGAAAAGAACGCGACGCGTTACGGGCATAACTTAGAAATAGCAAATGGAAGAAGTTGTAGAGTTTTGAAACTTAGCACACTTATAACCATATACCATAAGTTATGACTCACAATAAGTTTTAAAGAAATTGCTTGAAGGGAAATATTCATCATATCCTTTAGTGACATTACTTGTACGTTGGCTTTTAGAGTTATGTGCTCGTAAATGTTATTACGGTCAATTACGTTTCAGCTAATCGGTATGTTAATTAATTTGACATCCTCTCTCATTCTAATTACGTAAAGATATGTGAGTGGCTCATATTTTATGTCGACTCACTAACGAGAATGTAAAAAAAATTTTTTTAAACTGAATTCAGATATATTATAACTCAAACGCCGGTTACAGAGGTTGCCTGCAGGTCAACGCCCCAATTGAGAATGAGGTAGAGAGATGAATCTATTATGCGCTCATAAAATTTACTGATCTATTAGATTAATAAACTATTGAGGAAAGTACTGTTAAGTTCCAAAAAAGCCTTTCTTTTCGTTATCTTTTTATAGGATGAGTAAAAAACGCGAAGCTTGGGTATAAAATAGACACAAACGCTGTAATTCCTTAATAGATAAAAAACTAAATTGGCTTATACCTACCACTTTATGAGGCATAATTTACGAGTACATTTCTGTCGAAGTATACTAACTTTCTCATCAATTATTTTATAGCACTCTACTTAATTATTGACGTAAACTTGGGATAGAAAAGTACATAGCAGATTGTTTGACTGAGAACTACTAAATGATGCACTATACTCTCATACCTAACGCAAAGTTGTCCATAAAATAGAGGTTCTTGCTGCTTTAGATAAGAGCCTCATATTTTCTAAGGCACCCTTGAGGTTTAGTTCTAAAAACGAGAAGATGAAAAATAGTTAAAGTTACATAATTTTCATAAATTAAATCTTTTAAATTCTTGAAAGTCTTATTAAAGAACTTATCTGCTATGCCCTTCTTCAGAATTTCATGTTAATTTCAAATTCTTATTCTTTGACTCGATTTAACACCGCACAACTTTTTAGGTAGAAAATGGACGCGTTCGCACGACGAAATAGATTCGCGGATATATGAAAACACAATTCACTTGCGAGGATTTGTTCACGTTCGTTCGCACAGTGAGCCTCGCAAAAGAAGTGATGTTATTCCGATAGAATCATTAAAATCGCTGCGCAAAATGTTAATTCGTTGGAAGAGCAAGGATAAGAGTTCCAACAAGGGTTCCTCGGGAGATGGAGGTGGAAGCAAGAGGAAGCGAAAGTTTGGTAGAGAAGGTGAGATCGAAACACCATTTGTTATGTATATGTTTGCTGTGTTCGACACTGATAGTCGTAAATATATGTATTTAGTTTTTGATTTCGTAATGATGCTGATGACTAGAGGCTTGAGATTTTCAAATTTGATATCAACTTTCCGTTTAAAAGCACTTATTTAGAGTAGATCTGTCGCACTTCTGTCGTGATTATTTACAAGACTATTTTCTGCTCGTTCAAAGCAGCAGGTCAATGGTCAATCGCCGTGAAGGAATGCATAAAATAGGCCACGTAGTTCATATCATCGAAGGGTAGTTACACCCTGAAAATGCAACATGTGTGTGCGCTTGCGCGCAGGTGGTGGTCTTCTACCTTTTTTCTGTGACTTCTTGTTTATCTCTTTATTGATATTGTTGGGTTTAGATTTCTTTAATTGATTTTTATATCTGACAATCTTCTTCTTTGATTTTTTCGCCCTCTATGGGTGTCCTTTTTTCTATTACAAAACAAAACGTCATTCAGATCCCAACCTCAACTTCAACGACATTCCACCCTCTGGTGTCTTATCAACAAAACTCACGAGAACAGTACCAAAATAATACTCGGTAACGTAAGACCATTATCTTCTCTCCATATTATCGTTTGGACTATTGCCCTAGGCAGGTTAAAATGTTGCCACAGTAAAAAAAGCCGGTACACAACGCAAAAAATTGTCAATCATTTCTTTATTTACAATTCGTGCTGTGATAGCTTACAATGAAACCCGAAAATTCAAAGCATTTGTTAATACAACAAAACATAAAAACTGATAAATTCTAAATCTTAAAACTTAATTTTCATCTTACAAAATTCGGTGACCAAATGTGGGCCGGAGTGTAAATATGTGTGAAAATTAATTATTTAATTAAAGAGCAAGATAAATGAATTTTCTGCTTCATAAGAAATGTATTAAAGTACTTGAAAATTTGTAGTGTGGAAAAATGACGGAATACGTCAATGGATTTTTAATGTTGGCTACGCTCAAATTCTATTTATATTTCATTGCACGATGAATATGTTAGTTAGTTGATTAAGTGTAAAATTTGATGATAAATATTTTACCATATAGTTCAAATTAAGTATTATCTAATAATGCAATAAATAGTTCACTCTTTATACTTAAAAAAAAAAAACATATTTGTGTAATAAAATGCTCAAGAAAATCTGGTACCAATGATATGTTATTAATATATACATTTAAAAGATATATTTCGCGAAGTAATTGAATATTTATAATCCTTGGAATAAAAACACAAAATAATAAGTTTTCAAATGGTACACATTCGGGAAAGGAAAAACATTAGACATACCTAATTCTGAGATGCGTATATTTACCTGGAGACAGTGCGTGTCACTGAATGGTAAGAATTATGATGGATTAATTCTATAATATAGTGAATGGTATATAAAAGTGTATGATTTACAGAAAAACTTATTGGCTCAATTCTTTAAAATTAAAATTTGAATTTGCTGAAAGTAATCTATCTCTAAATTACGGTAAAACAGGACTATGTGGGATAAATGTTCTTAATCTAGGAAAAGCAGAATCTGGATGGCTCGCTAAGCTCCATTGTACCGCGTATTTAAAATCCAATTTTAAAAATCTGAAATTTTCAAAAATTAATATATTTTGCTTTGAATGACGAATGGAGAAAGATTCTCCACGAAACAATTTTCTTGATTGGGTAATTCGTTTTTTCTGGGTGTGTTGCAATTAGTTGGATCAAACAATCTTTCTTTTAGTAGTAAATGGGTGATAAAAAATGAATAGGCACCTGCAAAAACAGTAATAGGGCAAAATAGAGAGACCGACTGAAACGGGAATAAAGCTTGACGTTGAACCGCACCTACTCAGCCTACTCCTGGCTATCGACCCAGGCTGCACTCCATTTACTCTAGCAGAAATCTCTAATTATTCTTTCGTGTTTTCTATATTTCTTCTTCATGCATGCAGTACAAGTGCATTTGAATAGACGGTTTAACGTAAAAATTAATTATTGCTCTTAAGTCTTGATAACTGGGCCACGATGTTGGTGACGGAATTTAAACTGCTGCAAAGAAAGCTCTCAGATTTTCCTCATCGTCACATCAAAATTAAATGCACTGAAATTTAGAGTTAAAAGTCTATAATATAGTTTATGAGGTTAATTAGTTTAGCTTATAAAATCGTTTAAAGTTGTAATTTATCACAGATAAAAAAGTCTAGTTTTTGTTACAGTTTGTTTTCATTACATCTTAATTGAAGTCCGTCTATAGACTTTACGCTAGATTTAAGCCCATCTTTGGTCTTAAAATAAGAGACTTATTAAATTATTACTTATTAAATTAAGGTGTAAAAAAAACAATCTGTAACAAAAACTGGACTTTTTTCTGTGATCTCTTTTTATGTATGAGTACTCTTTTTATCGATCAATTTTGCATTGAATGAGACAGAACTTCAAGGTCGCAATAAAATAAGATTTTTTATGCACTAAATATAGTCTGAAGTAAAGCTTGGTAAGCTACATGAGCTACATAATCAAGCGATTATCACAGTCTACTTTGCATCAATGCATGCTTTCCCACAATCCATTTTATTGGAATATTATTATTAAAAATAAAAATTAAAAATAGAAATTAAAAATAGAAAATTAAGCTTTTATTCCATCGGAAGTCTTTTCGATGTAAAATTAAATACCATCATGTAGAAACTTTTCCACAAAGGAAATCAGTTGCATATTTGACCGCAGGTGATTTGATTGCATTTTTGCATCAGACATTGGTAAATCAATACTTAAGTTTCCAGCCAACAATTTTTCCCTTTTTCTAGTAAATTTAATTTGAATTCCATCAAAAATTGAGCAATCGATACTTCTGTCTCTAACGAGCAATTCATCTCTCTTTTTAAATAACCAAAAAAGAAAATATGATCAGCATAAAGGTGTTGTAATATATTTCTGAACAATACTACTGTGCGATCACGACACAGTTTGATGAGACACTTGGACGTCTCAAGTGAAATTGACGCTTCTCCGAATAATACAATTCATTTAACCCTTTCATTTCGACTTGGTGTTAATCTAGTCTGAGATGTGTTATATTTTTACATTCTTAACTATGACCGAACAAACAGAATCATCAGTTTTAGATTTTTCTAATTGATTGTATATAAGTCTATCTTTTCAAATAATTTACAAGTCAGCTAAATTTAAATGATTGTATGAATTCTGTTCTGGTATAATTTCTCTTGTTCTAAGTAGAGTTTGCCAGCAGCGCAAGCCTATTTTCTTGCCTATTGTGAATGCTTCTGGAATTCATATTTCCTGCAGCAAAACAATTTGCCATTCTATATTGAGAATATTACCAATAACCAATTAGTAATGTCATTTAGGTGGATAATGTGGGTATTCACTGCATATATACATATATATGAGAAATTCTCCAGTCACGGAAGATCAGCGCGCGAGCAGTGAGCACTGGTTGGTAGTAGAGTGGAGTGGGGAAGGTGGTAAAGTGATGGGGTGGTTCAAGGGGGTGGCGCGAGACGAAGGACAATGTGCTATCGACAGTATATACACGGACGTAGAGCAGCTCACGACTCTGCTATTTCAAAATTGTCATTTCTGATATTTCTAAACGATCCACGCGTTCGCATGCGTTTCATGGGGACAGTGTTTAGATTGACATTATTCTTAATGATTTCCAATCGTAAGAAATGAAATCTGAACGTTTCTAAACGTTATCAAAAATTCACTTAACATGCTGATAACCTTCAAAAAGCACTTGTGAATATTTGTGAAATAAAGTGTTTCGGTTCTTTGGGTTACTCATAAACTGAATACTTTAGAATATAGAGAAGTTTCTCGTTAAATTAAATTAGAACTTTTAGAAATCAATATGTACGCTCAGGTGTTTTATTTGGGGTTTTTAAATTGTGAAAAGAGTAAATACAAGATGACTTTTAAAATATACACTTTTCGAAAGAATAAACATTTCTATTTTTATTTTATTATGAATGTTCCCCATTTTATATGCCTGCACTTAAACAAAGGAAAAATTGATGCTAATAAGCCCAGAGGCAAGAGGATACTTTTCTGAGTTATTTTCCTAATTTATCATGCGTGCTAAGAATGTAATATATGAGGAAGGTATTCATGTCACAAAGACTTTCCTACATTGTAATGTATCTCATGCATATTTATCCACTTTTGTTGTGTGGTTAACTGTGTTAAACGATTGGAGAATTATATATATTTAATCAAGACATGCTTAATAATTATAGTTTAAAAATATTTCCTTTTAATTTTTTTTTTTTTTTTTTAGGAAACTTTGCAAAATTATTTTGTTTACTCAGAAGAATACCTCCTGTGCGATAAACAGATTTCGAGCATGCTTTTTTCCGAATGCCTCTTGTATGCATTTTGAACAATTCCTTTTTTAATATGAGTAATGAGTCTTGCTGAGGTTTAGAATTTTTCTCCCCTTAATTAAGGCCAGGTTTGGAGATGGTGTATCTACAACTCGTCTGCATATAGGGAGTTACCCCAATGACGCACCTGAATCTCCAGCAAGATCTCCCCTACCTGCCAGACTGAACGACAGGTTCTCTTCCAGAAAAAGAGTTTGAATTTTCTCCCTGTCCTGAAAAATTATACATTTTTTAAGAACTTAGATTATATAAATAACGCCGATTTGATTATATTGTTCCAATTCTTTCACAAGGAAAATTAATTTTCATGAATCTATTTGAAGATATGTAGAAGAAATTTTCAAATAGTGGCTTAGGTGTCGAACTTTAGTGGTTGCCATCATTTTCTACATCAATATTTGATCATTTTTGTTTTCATTGAATTTTTACATATGTTGCTTGAGCGATGCCAATCAATTATTATATCCTTGCATTTGCAACGAAAGTTTAATCGTTTTTACTTGCAATTACACTCTAAACATCTTGAATTTTCATTGATTTTCGTGAAAGCAAAGCAGTGCCGACTTTAATGCACATGCGCAAATAAACAGGGATGGTACAACTGGGTCATGTACCTTTAAACTAGTGAACGACTATTATTTTATAACGAGCATTTTCCGTTGTGTTGCACGTTTCCATTATATTAATCGTTTCAGATTTACTCATGACTCATGAGAGCCTTATCTCTGTCATGGGCTTATAGATGTATTTTGTACTTTATATGTCTTCTTGGCTACATATTTTTATCGCCACCAACACCCTCACTTCAATGCACACTTTTGCAATCTTTATTTTATGTCAAGTGCACATCACCTATTCAAAAAAATATACAGATTATAAATTAAATTTAAATAATCATACATGGAATATGCTTCTACTTTTTCTTCATTGTATCTACATATATATATTATATATATATGTTCTTTAGTATATAAGAACTATTCATGAAATGCAACTTTCGATTTCTTTTACTATTTCTACTATTGAATCAATGGGCTGAACTATCGCTGTCGTTCAAAAATAAATCTTTTTGATTCAAATGAATGTACTATAAAATCTATAGCGAATCTGTTGAATAGAATTGAATAATTATCGTTTTTCTTGAATGTTCACTTGAATCAACATGCTTTTGAACGAGGGCGATAAGCGGGGAAATAATTCAATAGCATTTTTTTTCTCTATATAAGAATCTTGAAGAACGCAGGTATGCAATTATTTCTCCGGGTTTTGATATAAAAATTTAATCTTTAAACTACAATGTGGTGAAAATTGGAGAAAAAAAATAAAGACAAAATGTGTAGTAAGTGCAGTGAATGTTGCCAAGCGCGACAAAGCGGTGACACTAGTCCAACTCCAGATACCAATTCTGAATCGTCAGGTAATTTTAATCAAATCAAATTTATTATAGTCATTACAGTTAATTCTGCCAGCAAAAGTAAAAATTTCTAGAGAACCCAAAAAGAGTTTTGCTAATTTGTGTTAATTTCTTTGACGTAATAATTATAGTTAGTTACACAACTTCCCTCACAAAGCATCCTAATTATCAAGTCTATACTATTCTAGGGAATCTAAATTCATGTATCCCTGGCGAATGAGAGGGTAAAGTCATGGCTGAACACATAGAGATCTTTAGAAATTCACATGTTCACGCATAAATTATTATAAGCCTCTATACAGAGGCGAACTTATCCACGTCTCACGTGGCGCGAAAGGTTGATGAGTTGCATAAAAAGGATGTTCTCTTGAGAAATAAGCCTAAAATATATACTGACACGGAGAAAAAAATCTACTAGTTTGACAGGCTTGTACGTAACTATACAGAAGAGTTGTGACAGCATAAGTTTTTATGACTCTATTAGAATTTCTGTTATTTCTCCTTGAAAGTATAAATAGACGATAACACAAATTTCGAATTTTATCGTTTCTTTCCCAAAGTGTATGAATTCTGTTCTAATCATTTAGAACACAAAAAATAAACATTTGAATTGCAATTAAGCACGAGTCAATATGAAAATATTAAGTGCATAATGTAAAGCTTTCTAATCAGAAATGTTTATTTTTTTTGTTCTAGAGGAAGAATGGAATCCAGACGGTAAAGGACGTCAAGCAAATGATACTGGTGAGTTGTATCATAACTTTTTAGTCTTCTTGGCGAAACATTTCTTTAAATTTTTTGTTTTCTGTATTAGTTTTTGAGAATCACACATAACGTGTTAGTCATCATTTTTCTGTAGTCCGCCTTTTAAATGAGATCAATTGGATGTTTATAGGATATATAGAAGCTGATTTCTGAAAATCGTCCATTTGCACCCTTTAAAGTTTCAGTGACGGTAATTGCTCATCAGTAAACGTCACGATTCGGGAAAGCAGTGAGCAGAGGCAAATTAACGTGAGTTCTCTCGCATTTTTGAAATTAAGGAACTTTTTTTTTTCCTAACCCGAAAAAAACTGCTGATTTCAATGTTTTTGCTATCAAACTTCAGATTCGTTCTAGTTAGGTAAATCACTTTCAGTATTTGCGGGTAAATATCGTTTGAATCATTTGAAAGATTTTCGAACTTTGTAAAAAAATCCCTTAGAGAACGGTTGATTCCTCTGCTGATTTGCTTTAACATTTTATGAACAATTTTTGGTGTTCTTGTTTTTCATCCGCTTTGGAAAAGGTATCATATAAGCTTAACTTAACCCCTTGAATTGTGGAAACCCTTGATAGGTTTCCAAGTTCATGTTTCACCTTTCATCTCTTTTACCCCTTTTCACCCTTTTTGCAGAAACCCAGATAGCCGAAACTGATACAATGTCAAGTAATTTTGTTGAATTTCCGTTTCTTATAAATTCTTAACCAACTTCGGTAGAGGTGATGTATACGTCAGTTTTGTATTTTTTGCTTACTTCTTACAAGAACAATTTGAATATCTGTATCGGTATCTTTCTCATAACGCACATGTTCCAAAAAAGTTTGTACTAAAAGCCATGAGATTATTACTGAGTTTACAAGTCGTCGCACTCTCCTTTAATAAGTTACTCATCACTTTAATGGTCTCAACTATGGCATTGTCCTCGTTACGTACATAAATCTACAGTGTGTTCAGAAATAAACTTTACAGAAAGTCAAGTTCTTTATACCATCAAGCGTACACTCTCATGTTGTTTTACCAGCATCAGAGGGTGCGTGTTGAATTGTATAAGCAAACATGTCTATTCCTAGACATGCCCTGGAGTGTAGACTGATGTAACTTCTCTGAAGTTCGTCTTATTCACTCTTTTGTTGAAATTCATCTTGTTAGAACTAAAAATAGTTGTATCATATTCAAAATTTGAGGAAAATGTTATACTGTACATTTTTTAGCATTCACTTGAATACTATTTTGTATTCCGTTCGATGGAATCTTATTTTCTTGAAACTCGAACCGATCATGATTTCATTGTTGCGCGACCCCTGTGTAATTCTGAGGCGAAAGTGCTGTAAAAAATTCAAGCCTTAAGGTGTGAACCGGCAATAATTGATTACACAATGTAAATGCTGATTGAGGTAACACAAGGGTTGTTAAAATATAAGTACTAGATTGAGAACACAGGGTTGAATTGACTGATTGCAATAAGAATGACAGGAGGAGGTCTGACAAGTGATTAAAGTGATTGCAATTAGATCAAGAAGTTTTATTAATTATTACCAATCTACACATTGGAAAAATTGGTCCCTGAGATCTTATTAAAAAGAAAATCTTAGAGGCTATGCTGTGACCAATGCAAAAGATACAACCCCTGTTATATTAATAGATGTATATCTGTGTGGAAAATTGATCATAGAAAGTTTAATCTATAAATTGACCACACCATGACTAACAAAGCGAGCCACTTTAAATGATAAACCGTGAATTACGGTAAAAATAGACTAAGGCAGGCAATAGACTCATGAATGGGGAGGCTTGGAACTTCCGGGTTCCACCCAGAGAACTTGGACTAGATGATTGGAGATATCCATTTACTTAGAACAGCTGCATGATTGGTGTTTGCAATTTTTAAATATTGAAATATCTGACAATGAATCCTGTGCATCAGATGCAGGTCTATGTCCTGAGGACGTTGAACGATAATTGGTTTTTGCTGCAATTCGTAGGTACTACTACCTACAGTCGCACTCTGGCGGATGCCGGTTGAAATATCTTCAAGTCCTTTCAAAGCTTCGCCACACCCTGTCGCTGGACCGGTCTCGCTTGAGACAAGAAACATGAGTCGCTGCGTTTAAAACACAAGTTGGCAAAGAGATTCGCTGTTTACTTTGCTAAACATAAAATCGGGCATTTGTCATTATTTGAAAAAGTTTTACTGTGCAGCATTAAACGTACATATATTTGCACGACTATGTCATTGACACGCGGCGACACGACGCGGTCCGTCAGACAACTAATATTGATTATAAAACCGTAGTCGTGTGTCTACGATTTTTTCTCGCCGCTCAGCCTCCGGCAGTGCACGCGACAGAAATTGTGACGAGTTGGCCCTTTAAATATACATATATATTTTAAAAAGTACATCTGTCGTCGACTACAATAATCGCCAAGAGAAATTGCATGAGTAATTATCAGTACTTGTAACTTCTTCCGGTCGTACTGGTTGAAACTGGCAGCTGACTAGAACCGACATGTAAGTCAATTTTCAATTTACGAGACTGTAATCATTTATTATTTGCGGCTTCAGTTTCATATTTTCTCCACATTGGTAAACCTGGATAGAATCCTTTCCGGTCCTCTCTGCAAGAATTTTTACTCATCACGATATTTTTACACTTGACAGAGTTGTACTATTTTCGGACGAGATTGGTGAATCTATTTTATTTGTAGACTGTATAAACTATGAACTCTTTAAAATTGGAATATTTTTTTTTTTTTTTACTTTTCAAACGCAAGGACTTAAGACATTTATTAAGACAAGTTTCATTTATTTGTAGTTTGATGTATTTACGGTATTCTTATTTATGTATGACTAATTAAGATTAGTAACGTGTTATTCGTTTTTTAAATTATACATGTACGAACGGAAATTCAGATTTCTTTATCCTTTTCCGGCAACAAAATTGAATCTCAGCAAGGCGATTTTGGATATTTCGCTCATCTTTTATTTAAAAGCGCGGAATCGAATTCAATTGCTTTTAAGTCCTGCACAGGGAGAAATTTCACTTTTATGAATTGCAGTATATATATGCAGGAACAAGAATGACAGAGAGTGTAATTAACATTTTATATTTTGGAAGACAATGTGATGACTTAGCTTGTCACATTAAATAATTTAATCGTTCTTGTCGTGGTTAACAATTTCATGTCTTCAGCACGTTGATATGTGTTATGGAATAAGTGTGGGTGTAGCAAAAATGTATGCTTCATTTCATATCCGGAGTACTTTTCATTCAAGTTATGACAGCAGAGCATTCAATAAATGCATTGAGTATAAATTCAATACACGCAGAATTATTTCTAGTAACATTCATCCTTTTGCAACTACAGAACGTTTGAATAATTTACTGAAATATACGATATTGTCAGTCTTTCAGTTTTAAATTTAAATACAAAATGACTAGAAATGTTTTTCAAAGATTTTATTGAGAGGGTGACATATTCAAATATATATTATATTTATAACAGTTTTAAAGATACTCGTTTATAAAATGTGCTTAAACACGTATAGTTTTATACGTGTTTATATTTTATAATTCAGTTAAAACTTTTGTGCAAGTAGTAATGCTTCTGTGCGCGTAAAATTCCCAATTGCCATGGAAACTTATGTTCCTACACTCTCCGCATATTAGCGCCGTGTATTTGTATTTATGTTTATAGTTTATCAAGTGTTTGATAACCACTTTATATAAAGGTAAATAAATTCCAAAGGAGGCTTAATTGTAAAATTTATACTGAAAACTATAAATTACAATGTGATTGAAGTTCTGAATGCTCGAATGAACGAATTCTTGTATTGATTGCATTTTAAATTAGAAATAGTGTCGGAATATTAATTAATTTGCATTAAAAATAATTTTGTATGCAAGAAAATTGTAATGCCTATTTATTGATAGTTTCAATTTGAAAAAATGTTTTAAATCATTTGTACGTCCCATCAAAAGAGTCTGGAAAACCAGACAGACTTATTATTAATTGGATACATACTCTCGAGGGCAAGGGGAAGTAATGGTCTCTGTAGAAGGGATCAGTATTACGTGCAGGGTCGAAAGGGTTTGTCCATGGAAAGGGAATTCTTGAACACATTTTATGGTGCATCGTTGTAAACGATTTGATAGACTCATTGCAAAAGGTAGAGGTTTTCTAATGAAATCTTTCTGAGAGTTATTATATTTTAAATGTTCATCGCTAAGTTATATTTCGTCATGTCGTTCTTAATTTGTTATTTTTAAATCAATTCTTAACGTTTAAAAATTGTCATTACAGGGGGATCCGGAAGGACGGAGGGTGAGGGTGCGAACGACCTTTCCAACAGACGTGGAGGTGGTGGCAGTGTTTTTGGGGGTGGAGGTACCAGGGGTATTTCCGGAAGTGGTGGCGGGGGCCGTTCGAGGGACGAGCCTCGACGGCATACCCTCAGCGGCGATCATCAGCCGTCCTTGCATCACCAACCATTCAATTCTGCTCAACAAATTCATTCACTCCATCCACATCACCTACCACCAGTTCACAGCCAGTACGGAACCCTAACTGGCCGACACACCATGGATCTTGAGGTATATTTTAATCACAATGCTAAAAAAGTCACTAAAATCTATATGGCATTAATAACGTTGCATAACATTTTTAAAAACTTCTTTATAATGTTTTTCAAAGATTTGCATGACGGAAGATTCATTATGCTAGCACTGATTAATAATTATTGATTATTTAAGAACTTTTTGTATTAACTTTCTTAGAGTTCTGAAGAGGGAATCTTTTAACGGGTTAATTTATAACTTTAAAGCATCTTTTCGAATTCCAGTTACACAATACATTTATATAGCATTCCCAGAATTGTTTTAAACGTGTCCTAAATTTTATTTAATTTAAATTTGATGGTATAATTTAAATGTCGTATGTATAATTGTATATCATGGAATATATTTTAACTATAAAATTCTTGGGGAGTTCCAGATTATATTTTCTCGGAAATTTTTGCACTATACTTTTTCGTTTAACAGTTAAAATTCTATGTCACATATTTTTATTCTTCGTGTTACTAATTCCTCGATCGTACTATTTGTGTGTTGGCAAATTAACGTATTTACTAATGCATTCTAATTATGTTTAATCTTTCAATTTACATAATAGCACTTTTTACCCTTAAGTGTAACTTGTTATTTATATGTGTTTATGTGTGAATTCTGCTAACAGATGGGGACCAAATCTCGCCAGAGAAAGGTAATTTTCTTAGAACTGTTTCCTTTAATATTTTAGATTTTTTTTAATGGATTTAGCATGAATATCATCTTTTTCACTGTATTTCTGCTCATCTAATTACAGGCACAAGTAGTGAAATCTGATACCATAAATTTTAATAATACCCTCAGTGAAACAAATGATCTCACCTTAAATGCTGACTTTTTGCAATTTAGAACTGAAATTTGCTTTCAAAACATTTTTCGCATTTCTAAGAAAAATTTCCAATTCACAGGCGCCACTTCCGCGAGGATATCCACCACCCTCGTCGGCAATGCTTTTTGATGATGATCCGGGTATCATGTCCGAAGTGGAGACTTCTAGTACGGGTTTTCGGAGGGGTGGGAAACAACGGAGTAGCCTGCCCGTTGTACGAACTCCAAGTAAAACTTTGGAACGACCGTTAGGTAACTAAGCTTCCAATTTTTTCATTCTTCGCTTCATCACATACGTGAAATTCAAACTTACGCTTCAAGCTTATACTACTATTATTTTGTGCAATACAAATAAATATTATTAACCAGTAAAAACGAAAGTAATCGTAAAAAGCGCATAAGAAAGTAATTTTGGAAGGCAGTTTTCCTAATATAAAGTTAAACTATTTAAAAGAGTATGTATAAATTTAATTATATTTTTTTAGGATTGGTATTTCTACAGTATAGAAGTGAGACGAAACGTGCACTGCTTCCAAATGAAATTACGAGTATAGACACCGTCAAAGCTCTTTTCGTCAGGAGTTTTCCAAAGCAACTTACCATGGAATATTTAGATAGTCCTCACGTTAAAGTTTATATTCATGACAGCAGCAAGGATATGTTTTATGAACTCGAAGATTTGAGGTGAGTTGTTGTATACGTATATGTATTGTATATGTAATTTCGTATTGAAGCAGTGTTTCAATTTTTTCACATTTTCATGCGAAATTCAACTTATTTATCAAATTTTTAGATCTCATCTGAGAGACATCAGGGACCGTAGTGTGCTACGATTATTTGAAAGCTCAGATGGAATGCCAGGTCCTCTGGGTGGCCATCCGGGCACTGCTGGCCTTCCACCTCATTGGGAAGATCAGAGTTATTTCAGTGAACCCGAATTCGATAGCGAATTTCAACATCAGCACATTCACAAATCCAAGGTAAGTGCAAAAGTTCTCTTCAAATTTATTTATATTGGACTCTACAATTTTTCGTCTTAAACATAAGTTCATCATGCTCTGGAGCAATCGTTGAATACAATATATAAAAAAGGCGTTCATACATAGATAATAAATAAATAGAATATACTCTTCAAGGTACTTGAGTCGGAAGTACAAATTTTCTAAGAGAATGAAATTTCAGTTAGCTTACAAATTTTGGTATAGAAATATAAATAGCATGGCATGATTATCAGAACATTTTCATCTGTAATCACAACAATTTCTCTAGAAATCTAAAAGAAAGAAAATAATCTTACTTTAAGCTTATATTACAATCTTTATGGCAATTCTTAAAATTGGTGTCATTATATTTGCCCCTTTGCTACTATTTCTACTAATCGTCTATTGAGAAAATACTTCTCCAGATCGGTGAGCAATGCTGTCTTAAACAGCCCTAAGTACGTGCTTTATAACCACCAGAATAACAAAAACTTGTTGGAAAAAATGATTAATTGATTAATGGTAAAATATAAATTCAGGAGGTGGTTTAAGGCACACGTTAATCTCGGTCATCAGTTTGATGACGGGTTATTTTCTCTTTAAAGAAGTCACTCCTGATTTCTTTTGTCTAATAAGTCAATTTAAAACGCTTTGCATACGGGCACTGTTGGAATGTGTAACGCTCCCGAATATAATTTCTTTGCCACACTTCTCCATCCCATTATTAGAGCTCTCTCGAAAGGGTCTTCAGCACAACCATCGCAAACATCCATTACTTGCTTGACTTCACCTTCAGCTGGCTCCCTCTCATCATCTTTAGATTCTGGAGCTTTTAATTGAGCGCCAAAATTAGCTAAACCAGAAAAGTAATCATTGTCTAAATTCTGTTGCACTATTAGCGAATCATCTAAAACGGATCCATCAGAAAGTTGCAGTAAAGCTCGTTTCGTTTTTGTATCAGAATCCCGCTTTGTTAGATTCTTCTGTCCGAAAGTAGCATCAGTTCCTTTAGAAACGAAACTGACCTAGATAATAAATAAATATATTAATTGAATTAATTTAAACTCTGAATTCATTTTCAGAAAACTAATTTTTAGCATAAATTCTGTTTACCTTATCGTCTTCCTTGTTCGGCGAATTTTTCGCTGGCTTTGCTTCCTCTCCAGCATTCTCTCTTTTCGACAAACTTTTTTGTGCAATAATATTGCGGTACCGTCTGTCGAAAAAGCTATAACCATTTATAGGACTGTTTATTGATGATGGTAAGCTTGAAATTTGCGGAACGTTAGTATCGTAGAATGGGGCAGGTCTATACGTATCCAGGATGTTCGGATATCTAGAAACTAGATTTGGTACCGGGGAAACTGTAGAAAGGAGAATCGGATTCACAGGTGGGAAAGGTTGAGGAGGTGGTGACTGTGGGACGGGAATACTTGGGTGACGTAATGTAACGCCGTTCTTCACAATTTGAATGTGGGCACCATGATTGATCTTCACCTGGAAAAATATTCGAATTTTTATTAAAAGCTGTGGAATCTTGAGTCCTTCGAAAAACAATTATGAAGTGCTTTTTTAATTTACTTGATGATTTATCTGTCCTCCTGTTAAGTAGGGGTTCATTGGTAAAGGAGGACCAGTCACTGGTGGCCTTGGAGTTGTTGAAGGTGGGACATTATTGTTTGTATCATGCTCGTGGTGGTGCGCATGATGATGCTTGTGATCCCGATGAGCTTTTCCTGCGGTTAAAGCTACTCCATAGAGCTGCACCATTGTTATTTCCCCAAGCATACCGCCGGAACCTAGTGTTTACAATGTGTTGAAATCGTGAAACGCTTAAACAAAAGTTTTAAAAAATTGTTTCTGTATTAATCTACCTGGAGGTGCTCCTTCTCCTTCGAGGAATCCACCAGCAAGTTGTCGTTGCTCTTGACCAGAAATAGCTATACCTCCGCCTTTTATTACATGCCCCACCAACTGCAATTGAAATAAGTGACCTTGAGAATTTTTTTTTTTTGTTTTTATTTATAAAAGAAATACTTAGATCCGGCTATTTTAGAGAATTGAGATATAGATAGATTATATAGATAGATATATTTTTATAGATTAGATATATCGGTAACTATATCTGTATCTAATAATTTTCTTTAAAAAATCGCACTTGGCTGTCAATTCTGATAATTAAACATTAGCGTTTCCGCATCGGTTACGATTTCAAAAAGTAACTTTCTAACTGGTTAGTGATCATATCACTTTTATGGTTGGGTGACTTTGGCGGTCGCAGTCGATATATGCCGTGAGGGTACGTGTACAATCTGCAATAGTCCCCGGATGAACATAATGTGTGATCGGAAAGTGCCGGAAGTGTACTGGACGAAATAATTCCTTACGCGTTTAGCGAGATTGCATTAACAATGGAACGAAAAGCTCTTATACGAGACGCACGTGTAAACAATGCGAGACCTCTTGACTACCGTGACTAACCGAAAGAACTGGCTTAGCATCGCGTTGCAAATACTTTCGCCGGTTACGCCGCACTAACTTTCGAGAACGTGTTAGCACGTCTAAACTGCGGTGCAAAGGCGAAAATATGTATCTGAATTGACAACCTGGACTCCCACGGGCAAACGCTTAACCGCTAGCTTAATATGCTGGATAAGAGCCAGAATAGGTTTAGAAAAATTGGGAAACGTTTAATTTATCCAAGGCGGAAGTAATATACTGACAAATACTTGTTAATATAGATTTAGTTTTTTGCTCGTATTTCAATGCCAAAGAAACTAGATTGACTTCTTTTTTGTGCATGATATGAGGTTGTTTAATTACTCTCTTTGTTCATACCTACTTTTTTTAAGCGAAATTAGAAACTCATGTGGGAAAGAGTTCGAAAGCCTGAGTTAGGTGTTTGATTAAAATTACCGACTGTAAATATGACTTAGTAGACTTGGTTTCACCTATTACAAAATTTTCTGTTGTTAATTTCAAGAGAAGACTTACCCTGTTATTGAACCCGCGACCTACACGCTCGTCGTTGACCCAGATCTGCCATTCTCCTGTATGTCCGTTCCAACTCTGACAGGAGTGGTACCATTTATTCAGTCTTAAAGGATAATTTAATCTATAAAGGTTATGCCCATCTATGTTGAGCATGTAATAAGAGCTTCTGGCCGTATTTGCTACCCAAGATAATACACCTCGCGGTTGATCACCAACTGAAATCGAGAATCAAGTATGCAAATTTAAACTCCCTATTAATTCTAGATCACGTTGGGAATGTATCGCGAACGTGATTCACTTTTTTAAATGATTGAAATGCCATTTTTCTGAAGTACTCATAAAGGAGACCTTGACTTAATCGACTTGTTGGATGGATTTTTTAAAATTATTAATTTGAAAGTAGTATATGGTGTCGCTAGCATTATATTAATTAATCTTAGTCTCACCTGCATAAGAGAAAAGAGGATGATCGTTTGTATGGTTATTAAATTTGGTCCACATGCAAAGAGTGAATTCTTTCATGTCCGGAAAGTCCATTTTATACTGGATATACTGTAAGAAGAAATTATGAAGCATAAAATTAGCATATTTTCTTACAACATTGTAAATTTTCGTTGAATATTTTGAAAGAATTTCTAATCTCATCATTATATATCACAGCGTAGAAAAATGAAATTGTTTTAAAATAATTTAATGAATTGTTGCGTGCCTTGCACAACCTATTCCATTATCGAGTCTTGCAAGAGCTTTACGTACACGAATCTGTCGCAATATTCTTCTCACTCGAGGTATGAAAAGAAATATATAGTAGTATTTTCGCGCGCAAAAATAATTTGAACAAACGTAAGAACAATATGGGGACATGTAATTATGCCATAAATAATTGAATATGCTCTTTAAAGCGCGGTGAAATTTACAGTAAAAAATTTAAATAACCTTGCATAAAAATTAGCCAAAAACAAGATTGAGTTAACAATAGAATTTCACTGCGAGTTTGTTTCCAACACTAAGTGGCCTTCTAAAAATAATAGTAGGTATGTCTCTGACAGAAAAGATTATTATCTGACTTACGAGTGTATTTGGGTGTAGGTAACACGGAAGCAGGTGTAATAAATGATTGGGGCTTACAGTCATGAAAATTACCTCAAAATATAATTGTTGCTTCATGGAGACCTTGTAAAGGGCGCATTGGTCATTTTCCGGGTTCAAGTAAAGATTAGGTTTAGTCAGAATGCTCCCCTCATCGTTATATGGCGTATTTCCATATATTGCCGCTTCTTGATGTAAAATGCTGGATCCAAATTGGGTTGGACTAATTGGTCTCCAAGGAGAAGAAATGGCAAAAGAAGTTGAAATGAACATCCACAAAAAAATTTTCACCTCTTTCCACTTCATTCTTATAGATAATAAGAAACTGAAATTTAAAAATTGTATTTTTTAATAATTCAATATTAAAAGAATTGAATTTGAGCTATTTGATTTCAAATACTAAAAGAAATGCAGCCTTTCTAAGTTTATGTCAAATTACTTGATGTGAATATAGCGAGTTATTTACAATTAGGGTATTCAATTATTATTTAAGTATATGCTGTACATTATTTATCAAGAATTTCGCGTTGATGGTGATTAAAACCAACCGTTTTAGGAAAGGCGATAAATCAGTCTTAATGAGGCTGACTTCCAGTAAACGATCGGTTGATTCGCAATGGACCAATACTTGCTGGAGGCATTGAAAAAAGATGAAACGAGGCGATTACTGAGCACTTATTACATCATTCACCGTTATATGCGGAATGTAAACTTTGCAAGATTGTAATTAACTAATCAATGTACATAGAATGAAACTGGGTTTCAATTTAGTTTCAATCATGGCCAATGTCAGAATTTGGTTCGATTTTGATTAAAATTCTTTGTTCTCTGGTCTCACAGTATTATGTAGATTTTTACACTTTCGTAGATGTCAGTCTCAATTATGAGAAATATATTCAATGGCAACGATTTTTATGAAATTTACGAGCCACAATTACTAAAAGGATTTCTATTATCATTTTTGTGGAACACTTTTTAGTATTTTATTGAACATTAAGACTAATTTGATAGGAAAGTAAGAAATTTACTTTCTCTATAAAGAATTATGGCTCTTATGTGTTCTGATTTAATGTCAGAGTGAATCTTCTCCTTCCTTAAAAACATTTAATGCTCTTGGAAACAAATGAAAATGAGTTATTAAGTTATGCTGACGGATTCTGCTACACAAATTTTTTGTCGAAAATTTCTCCTTTTCCGCTAACTTATTTTCAGGGAATTATGCATACTACTTTTGCATAGATGAATCAAAAGGACTTGTGAAAAAAATGTTACAAATTTGTATCTATGTTCAAAGAATGAGTGAAAGCAAGAGGTGCTTATCTTTGGCGATGAATTTCTAAAAAAAAAATTAACTTAGCTGTGGGTGATGAATAAAGCAATTTCCGACGCAGCATTTCAAATTTTAGATTATATGATAGATTGCAGAGGAAGAAGTTCCGAATACAAAATGATACTTTCAAATCGTTGTCTCTCACAAATAATGCATTTTTTATATTAAAAGGAAGAAACAACTGTTAAGAGTGTAAATTATCTTAATTATTCTAGTGTTTTTGTTGTGTAATGAGATGAAGACATCTATTTTTTTCTTTTCAATGAATGTTGATGTGACCATGTGCGTGGATGAGGAACTAAGAAAGTGAGGGAAAATCGAAGAACTTACAATTAGACGTAAGTGATTTCAAGCGCCTCGCTTATTCAAGACTTACATGAGAGTGGAAGTGAGAGATCAGAAAGCTCGCGTGACTGGTAGATCCTCACGGTCTTAAAACGGAAAGGTAACTGACTGTTTCAAGTGTTCACTGTACACCTCACAAACCCATGCAAGAACCTCCTACCTATTCCTTTTTCTCTTACACTCTCAGTGTATAACAAGTCATATACGATCCAGGAACCTTCAAGTATGGATACAAATATTTGGGCACACATTACAACATGCTTATATTGTTTCGGAATTTGTAGTTTAGACTACATGACTTCCGATTTCCAAGATAATCGTCCTTATTCCCACATTTGTTTGCATAATACTCATTGTAAGCAAGAAAACAGGAAAACTTGCAACGGAAGAGAACATTTTTCTAGAAATTTTTTCTTGCAGTTTTCCAAGTGCGAATTAAAAAATTTTTTATGTTTTGATGATATACAGATTAGAGGAAGTCTGGCTTGCAGAAAAAAAGTTTCATTGTAGAAAAACAGTGCTTCTGTTATTGATAATGACACCTGGAAATTCAAAATGAGTGGGTGAGAAAATGAACTGAAACAAAGTTAAAAGCCTACTTTTTTCTTTAGCACTGTAGATAGCAGACTATATTGAGGCAGTAGATTTTCTGATCATTGAAGAGAAAGCTTGATACTAATGGTACTCTGAAAAAATAGCATTGGAACAGTGAAACGTATTTTATTGTTTAAGATCTTCCTCATCCGTTTACAAATAATTTAAATGAATAAAACAGCCTCTTTACTTTAGAAAACAACTGTAACGTTAATAAATATAACATAATTCTTAGCAAAAAGTCTTATTAATAATTCAAAGAGGGATTTACTGTTATGAAACTTCGTATACTAGAATAAATGGTCATTCCTGAACATTTAATTAGCTTGTAATTCTTTGAATTGATACAATATTCTCTTAAATCAACACATTGTTTTCAATGCCCCGAGTGCTTCCTTTATTGTAAATACTGTTTGTTTCAAAAGTAAACACTTGCTTTTGGTTAAAACCTAAATTATACAAAAATTCAAGATAATATAATAATTATCTGAATAGTTTCAAGATTTTTGAAATTATTAATATATTAAAAGAATTTCAACATTCTAGCACCATACATAATCAGGAATTCAAGTAGGGAAAAGAATGCAATTGCCTACACGTTGAAGGAAAACAACCACTTATAAAATTGCATTATTCTCTTTTTGTACGCGTAAGAAGTCTCAGTCATGTGCAAAGTTCGATTAATATGAAAGCAATATTTAGCAAATAACGTGCTCTTGTTGAAAATTAGGCACGGTGGTAACTATAAAAACTAAAAATCTCTCATGAATTCAGTAAATAGCGAGTCAAGAAACTATAAAACAATTAACCAACAGAAAATATTCAATTAGAAATAACAAAAAAATTTTAGCAAATAATATACTTTTTATGTGGCCTGCATGCAAAATTTCCTTTAAATTTCAGAAGTTTCTATTCCTAAAACCCGGACATTTTTCGCTTCTAAAGTAATTCAGTCAGACATATTGCGCATTCGACGCATTGCGTTACTTCTGATCGAATTGCGTTCGCTTTATAAAAACGACAAAACATTCGTGTACTCCACATTTGACAGAAACGGTATTTAGACAGGTGTTCTATTCTCGTTACTAATTGCATAGGTATTTTATTACTTAATATTAAATATAAATTATTAAAAGTATAGTATTTACATACATATATACATTTTCACGGAATCAAATGTCAGAAAACGAGACAGAGACATTAAACTATCCATGGTATTTTTAATTGTCGTTCTAAAATATCCATTGAAATAATATAGCGGAAATAATGATTTTAATATCTCTGTATTTAAGAATTAAATAACCAATTCAAACATACGAGAGTTTAATATGTGTATGGTTTTGAAATTCCATCTGTATACAGTTTTTTGTCTGTTTTTATTATATATATATATATATATATATATATGAAGTACTAAATTCTCAAATCGGGTTAAATATAGATCCGAAACTTTCTGAATTTATATGGAAAGTAGACATAAAAATTGTCTTATACACTTGATTGTCCTTTGCGGGATCGTTGTATATAAAAAAGTTTTTTTAATCGTGACTTCACTCTCTAGTTTCCATAAAGAGCGGTAATTTCAATTTCTTTTCTAAATAGGATAAATTAATGACATTTTATCACGCTTCAGGTTAGCGCAAAAGAATTTTTATTTCCTCAAATATGTAAAGCTGCGATAAATTATTAATCTTTCGCAAACGTATAAGAAAGACATTTTTATTATAGGGATGTAAGTTTGATGATTTAAGACTAGTATTAATGTGTTTTCTAATTTCTCAAATTCGTGCAATTTTCCAAATATGGCACAAATTTTATGATACCAGGTATATTTGTTACATTTTTTATTATAGAAAAATACAATGCGGAGTCTCCCTATTCATATAAAAGTTTTAAGTAAAAGAAAAGATCTTTATCCTCGTCTTTTATTGAGAAGACTGCTTTCTATATATAGTATACATACATTGCGTCACATTAAAATAAGGGGAACTGACTTTAAAAAAATTACTGTTACGGCATATATTCCCAGGTACTTTTTCGGTGAAAGTAAGCGTTAGTGAAAAAAAGATACGGCGAAACAGACAAGTTCATGGCAACTTGTCAGTCTCACTGTATCACAAAGTGATCAACTTTAGGTATTGCAACGTAAAATTACAATGTATCAATACTTGTTCTTATTTAATATTGCGGTGAAAGTGTTTATAATGGTCAAGATTACAGACCAAATTACATTGAAGTGAAACATCGATTAAAAATGCGATAGTCACCAAAAAATTGTTTTGAAATGCTTGCGAGATGAATGGCTAGAAATATTGATATACTGTAGAGCTTGACAGGTCCCGTTCAAGGTCGATTTTATCATTTTTTTGACTTCCAAAATATTACCCAAGAAGTATAATGGATTTATACTGTTAATATTTTATTTGAGCTCGTGTGTAATTATTATTGGTATTATTATTACGGGTGGGTATTAGCATATCATTTTACAGGAACTTATTCAACATTGTCGTGTTAACTAAGGAAGTAAAATCAAATCGCAATCTCACTTCATTCTGGGCGAAATCGCGGCCATCGTCATCGCTCTTATTGGAATGAGAAACGTCTGGAAGTATAGATTATATGTATGTACTTTCACACGTTTCATTACTTGTGTTTGAAATACGCGGTAGGAAATTCTTGCGACCTCGGTTAACGCATTTCTAATAGCAAGGGTCAATTTAAATGACTACTTTGACAATTTAGAAAGACAGAAAAGAAATATTCAAAAGCGGCATGAAGAAAGTAGATTTCCAGATGAGTGTCAAATTTTTAAAAATCGAGTCTAATGCATGGAATAAAAATTTTCTTACATTGATATAAGAAAATTTCAGTTTATTTCTCAAGACTTATTATAAATTACAAACTGTTTTGAACTAGTTTTTTTTTTTACTGTTGAACACAATATTTACTATTGGCTTTCACAATATTGATGTAACGTAACAATTAAAGAAGGTATTTAGAGTGAGGTATTTAAAGATCCTATCAATATTAATGGTTTACCTAAGGATTATCGGCAAAAATATCTACGGAATAAATATATTATTATAAATATATCAAAAATAATACTCAAGTATAAAATTAAGTGAAGATAATTTGTCTCTTCTATATATTATATTCGTAACTCTAGAACTCTGTATGGCAATAATAATTTCAATTAACGGTAACATATTAATTCCTTTTTAAATTTCAATCATTGATTTTCGCTCATTCTATCTTTTATACTCTTCAAAAATTACCACATTCGCTCTTAACATTCTTCACAATAGCCCCACCGAATACTCTAACCGGAGTTCTCGACCAAGATATCAACATTAAAGGGCCTCCAATGAAAGGGCTTCCTCGCCCGATTTCGCATTGAGAATAAGAAATTGTCACTAGTTGTAATCCTAATGGCACATCGTTTATTGCTTCTTTCTTAAAATCTTCATAATCGATAGTTCTTCCTGTCTCTGGAGCTTCTTCTCTAAACATAATTTGTGTCCTCTTCCGATCTTGTACATCCTTTGGAAAATAGGAACTCGTCATTTCCCCTTCGAAAGTAATTTTATATTTCTTATCGTTTGAACTGGATGAAAGCTTTTCACCATATTCGGAAAAGAAAGGGGTATTAATGTTTCCATTAAGAGCTGGTGAAGTTGATAATTTTAAGTCCTGGTTGTTATTCCTAAAGGATAGTTCATTTGAATCAAAAGCTGAAGCCAGGAGTAAGTTGAAGCCTACGACTGATCCCTCAATTCCATCTTCGAGTCCTTTATCGAAATCAGTGTATTCTTGGCCCACTACGATATCGCCGTTACTGGGAATCACATGTCCAGCCATCTGTAAATTTTTGAGATAGATTATACAATTTTAGGTATACGTAACATTTTTAATCTTTCATCATGCAATTACTTTTCATGTTCTTGCAGAAGATACCGAAAGAGTCTTATGTATTTTAAAAACCGTTAATTTTCAAACTTAAAAATTGTACCTTTGTTGCGTAGCCTTGCGTTTCAATTCTTCCGTCTATCCACAATGCGTAACGTCCATCTTTACTTTGCCAACTTTGACATAAGTGGTACCAACGATTTTCTTGGACAGAAAACGGAACTTGAAAAATTTCCACATTGCCTATTTCCAGGTGAATACCTCGACCACGAGGTGATATCCAGGAACGTATTAAACGTTCTTTTTCGTTTGCTAAAAAAATAAAAAAAGTTAAATTTGACGTAATGTCTAAATCAAAAAAAAAGATGCAGATTTTGAATTTCCAAAACAAAAGGAAATTACATTATAGGAATAATGAACATAGATAAAAACCATTTTACTTACTTGAATATGAGAAAAAAGAGTGAGCGTAGGTCAAATTTGAAGATTTGACCCAAAGACACAAAGTGTATTCATTGATTTCTGGCACTGGTAGTTCCCATCGAAGAAACTGTTAAAAAATGTTAATTATATCTTTTGTTCTGTTAAATATTAATTAATGAACAATTTTGTGAGTGAAAACATAATTCTCACCTGAATGTAGCCTCTTTGTGTCATTTGCACTTTGTGCATTGGTGTTTTCATGTTATGTTCTGTCAAAAAGAATTTCCTCTTGGTCAAAGGTTGTTCGTGGCCCGTACGAATAGACTCTACGTCTGTGTATGCAACCAACAATACTGCGATAGTGCAACATTTTAATGAAAAGGGTGACTTTCCCATTTCTTTTAAATACAAAAGACGAAGTTTTGTAGGCACTTTTAACTTGATCAGGAATATTTAACTGGTCGTGGTTGGTTGTTGCTCGTTTTAATCATGAATGCGAATTAAGTACACCAGTTGTATCGGTCGAACCTGTCTCTCCTGTGGCGGAAATCTAACAAGTCAGGGGAGACCTCGTGCCAGAATACTCTGCCCGCAATTCCCCGCTCTTTAAATTTCGACGAACCATGTGCGCTTACAATTGGTTGAAGATGTCGTAAGATGACAAGCGGCTGGCAATAAAGCCTTAAAGAATTGTCCTGGGGCTTGTATCAGTCGCCGTTAGTTGTTGCCAGTTTTAATCATACCTTTTTTTCCAATTAATTGGAGAAATTTAATTGAATAAAGAAGGACTGTCAATAAGGTTTTTTTTTTTCTTTTTTGTCACGTTATCACAAAAAATATAGTAATAAAGGAAATGGTGTGAAAATAATGTAGACATAAATGAAGTTTTCTGGTCAATATTCGATGTTACGCAAATTGTACAATCAACGACGAATTGACCCCGCGGGTTTAGCCTGAAGGGTTTTGAGGCGTTGAAACACTTTTGTACCTATATCATGGCCATTTAATAAATATAGGTCAAATTTTGCCATTCTTTCCGATCTTGAGACTGATGGAAGTTGTAATGTTTACACAATTACGCTGGCGGTAAATTAAACAATCGTTAATCATTGATTTTAAAAGTAAAAGTAAAGGTATACAGTATTTTACCTTTTTTTCTTTTCTTTTTTTATAAAAGCACGATAAATTGCGGTGCTAATGTTGCTTCCTTGAAGAGTATATTGCGTAAATACTTTATTAAGACTGTTAATTAAGTTCTACAAACAGTGCAGGTTCTCAAATATTCATATAGAACAAATATGCTTTAAATTTCAGAATGCAAAAAATTCAACTTCTGGCAATTATTATATGAGTGGCAGTAGTACACTTCCTCGAGGAGGACCTCTTCTTCGAGCGTACAGTCCAGCAGCATCATCAGTAGTCGGAGGTCCAAATTCCACACCAACACAATCAAAGGCTTTAAGTACTCCAGGTAAGTAATTAATTTTCAGGAGCTATTAAAAGGTTAAAATCTAATCAAATGAATTTCTCAAGATTAAATCAAAAGCTTCAAAGCATTCCTTCATTCTCCATTTGAAATAAAGGATTAAATTTAAATTGGGTTAATGGGTGTTTAGCTACACATAGTAGTATCTGAATAGAGATAATTTGTATAAAATTCCTGTAACAAAGAAGCCATATTAAGATATCATTTTAATTATCATGCCCTATGTAAACGTTCTACGTGCGCTCATCACATCCCGAACATTTTAAGTGGAGTATTGTACAATGAAAATCATAGTTAATGTTTGACTTAATCAGATTCGATAAAACAAAACTATCTTCATCTGCATGTGACTATTTGCATGGTATATTCCTTTGTTAACAATTTTTTTTATTTTCAAAAATAATAATGCTTCCATCCCGTACCTGGTGAACAAAGAAGTTGTTAATTTGATTTAAAATGCTTGCACTTATTGTCTTGGCTTTTTCACTGCATGTTTTAGATTTGTAGAACAGTGTAGATCGTTTATTGATATAAAACAAAATACTCGGGTTCTAGCAGTTATAAAAATGAATTTGATGTAAAAGAATATTGCAGGTACATTTATTTAATAAAGAGAACAATGCATAAACCCTGTAATCAGTCGATAGAAGCGGTAGGGCGGTACCTCTATTATTTCTCATAAAAGTTCAATCTAGTTCACAATAATCTTCTTTTATGAGATATTATTCCCAATCGCAGGAAAAAAGCCGATGCTGCGTCCATAACTGGAATATTTAATGGATCAAACATATATTTAAAAATATTATATTATAAGATGTTCCCAGAACGCAAGAATTTGAATAATATTTTTATTCATCTATGTGGTTATAATTTATTGCTTTATTACATTTACTGTTTAACGAGTCTTCAAACTAGGCTAAAGGTTTTGTCTTTATGACATTTTAAAGTGAAATGTTTAATAGATAAAAAAAACAACAGCGTGTGTATAATTATAATATTGGCGACCTAATATCGCTATAATATCAAATATCCTGTCATGAATAATTTACGTATGAAAAATTTGATCAACTATTAAAAGTCTACAAAAAATTATGAATAGGATATAGGTGAAAGTATTTGCAATACCTGGAATCACTTTACTCCTTGCAATTATTGATATTGAATAAATTTATTTTTTATGAAGAAATCGTTAATAAACATTTGGCAGTTATTTTAAGCCTAAAAGTTATTTTTTATAGCATGTTGAAGACATTTTCGAGTGTTTTAACGCACATTAATTTTGATCTCTTGTACACATAAAACTAACACTTATACAGTTTAAAAACTCTTGCATGGGAAGATGATAGAAGAGAAAAAACTCTAGTCTAATTATTGTCAAGAATTTTTAAGAATTAAAAGTGTGCAACTTCAAACATAATTGTTTTCGTAACTCTATGATTAGACTAGATTGCAGTCTAGAGAGTGGATAGCAAACCCTTCGAGTCAAACATTGCTATAGCTTTGATCGATAGTAATTGGTACATTATTTTGGTTTCGGTGATTGGATAGGTGGCGGGGTGGCACCAGCCAAGCCGCTTCGAAGCTATCAGGGTGGCAAGAGTCCCCTTGGCAGCCTGGGGGGCTCATCTCGCTTCTCTAGAGACAGCTCGGTATCCCTGTATAGTATACCAGGTTAGTAGAAACTTTAGGCGAGTTAGAAGCTTGAAAAAGGTGGAAAATTAAAAATAAAATAAATTCCAAATTTTCAAAATCACATTTATATTTTTATAATATATAAATATAAACAATTGAGAGTAGGGCTCCGAGCTGTAGTATTCGCACATGAGCGAGTACCATTTTTCTACGTTTATGAAAATTATTTGTGGAATTTGTATAGGTGGCATATAATACTGAATTGGCCTATTGTTGATTATTAATATTGTACCAATGTTTATTAATTAAACGTACAGTGGGACCTTGTTTGTATATTTAAAAGGAAGTAATGCATGCTGTTGAATAGTTTATCATTACAATAAATCACCTGTAATATTTGGTAGTTATTGGTTTGGAATTATATGGTAGAATTTGATACAAATAGTACATGAAAAGTATCATCTTTCACAATTATCGGATCATATTCAGCTTCATATCATCATAACTGAATTGAATGGAATATAAAATTGGCTCAATTATACAAATGGATTCATTTTTGGGAATATAATATGATTTTCTAATAATAAATAATTGATTCTATAGATAGAATTCATGGTGAAGGTGGCTAC
Organism: Synergus gifuensis; assembly: GCA_904066015.1. NCBI lineage: Eukaryota > Metazoa > Arthropoda > Insecta > Hymenoptera > Cynipidae > Synergus > Synergus gifuensis. The sequence continues at coordinate 1,902,853 of CAJFCO010000182.1, forward strand.
ATGAGTAGTCCAGAACGAGGCAGTGGAGTCGGAACAGGATCTGGGAGGTACCCTCCAGTTCCTTACAGTGGTGCCAGTAGCTACGAAGATCCTTATTATTCTCAGTATTCTGGAACTGTGACACCAGTTATTGACGAAGAAGCCAGGCAAGAATATTTTTATTTTAATATAATTCGTTGTGGTTTAATAAACAAACGAGTTCTTTGAGTTAACAAAAATTGTCTTAATAATTTTAAATGTAACAAAATTCCAAGTGTACTTTAAGCTGGCCTAAATCCTTGACACATTACGCATTACTTTAGTACACCTAACTTCTTCACAACTATAAATACCACTCTAAAGGATTTTAAGATGATCTGAAAAAAAATTTGTTTTAACTTTATTTTTTTTTATTATCTTAGATTTTTTTAGAGGCGGCAAGAATTTATTGTTCGTGTTGAGAAAGTGAACATAGCTTTAATGGTAGGCAATAAAGTTACGCGTATGTGGTAGCGTGTTAGGTTCTTAATGTCAAGATAGAATACAAAGATAGCTGATGCATCATTTCATCATAACAGTTAAAAACAAGTACAGTGTGCGTAAAAAGAAATGTGCCACTAGTACTCTTTGTACTCATTTTTTTTTTCATATATCGTCAAATATACCATTAGATTCGTTTTTTCAATTTTCAACTACCAGAAAATATGTGATGTTTGATTGAATGTAAACGATTGGTCGGCAGACTTCTTTGAAATATGTACAGGACATTAATTTTTGGGAATATCTTAATTGCTGATTGGGTGTGTGTGTTTTGTTGTGGATGGTGCAGTGATACGGAACTGTTGGAGGAATCATACAGCCTTTACGGTGTGAAACCGACAGGTCGTCCACCATCAGGCTCCCTCGTTCGATCCCCATTTCCTCCAGGAGCACCCACTCTACCTCCTGTTGGGCCGCGGGATGATGTTACTCGGTATCTTGAATATAAAATTATATTTGATCTATGCCTGCGTCGAAATTATTTTTTCTGATCTTGTCAATATACAGGATCGACTTTTATTCACTTTTCCACAGAGCAACAGTGCTGAAAAAGAATTTCAAAAGATTTCCGGGGAAAAATCGCAGTGCCAAAAAGAGAGTGTTCTGTCTCTGCAGTTTATAAAGAAAAAACTTGATTTGCCTTGCCTTGACAATTTATTAATTTACATAACAATTTAAGTTCGCTACCGAGCCTAGCAACTTTCTATCGAGAATTCCAGACTACCGAGATAAAACTTCTTCATTTGGAAGTTTGAAATATCACAATGTTTATTTAAAACTTTTCCGTATATTTTCAAACTTTTTAATTTTTTTAACGTATAAAGTATTTTTGCTCTGTGGTAGAAGATTGTATAGTAATGCTTATGCTTAGTACTGAAAATATGTAGAAAAAAATAAGTTTTGAAACAATTTTTATTTTATTTATTGTTTTTTTAATTGCATGAATCAGCAAAGTTGTTACAAAATTTGGAAATCCAGGATGATATAATGTAAAATACAAGTAACTCTCTTTTTATTTAGTGAATAAAGGCATAGAAAAATATTTATTATATGTAGAGGGAATATAAAATGAAAAAATAGGCATGTACTAAAAATATTACAATTGCTCCGAGATATCTGAACACTCGCGATGATCATTTTCTGTAGGTGCGTAGATGAATGTGAAACTCTATAGCATGTGAAACCTCCATTACATGCATCATTTATTATTTCTATTCATTTAATTATTAAAAGATGCATTAATGCATTCAAATATACTTTTTATTTACAATGCATTAAAGACTATTTATACATTTAGTTACTATGTGCTTGAAAAAAATGTTTACTGTACTGGAAAGTCTTTTGAAATTGACCCCCCTCTTCTCGAAAGTAACATCTATAAGTTACCTAACACCTTCCATTCCTTGAGTTTTTATTTTCTGTAAACATAACATTTTGTTCTTTATTGTAAATTTTAAACTCTTTGGAATAAATCTGGTATATTAAGTGAGATCATTTAGTGGTGAGAAGAAGAATGAGTGGGGTAATTTAATGTAATGATTGTTTGAATATATCGGAAACAGTGACGATTATATATATATATACATTTGAAGCATTTTCGATTGAGTTAGTTGCATTTGGAATGATTAGATTAAACATGAATACAGGAAAATGCTTGAATTAATTTAAGTTGGGTAAGTTATTAGTTTGTAGGCAGATTAGTAAATTTTATAATCGTTAACTAAAATCTGCCTTCTGTCCTTTAATGTAAAATGTAACATCGTTTATCCACTCATTAATTTATTTAGACTATTTTAACAGTAATGAAAAAAAACAGGATTGATTCTCCAGAAGCTGATTTGCACAATAATAATTTACCTAATAGATTTAACAAAATTTATTTGTTTTAACACTTATTTTACAAACACATATTTTAATAGGTTGAGGGTGGAGAACATGGAACGACAGCTTGCTAACTTAACTGGAATCGTGCAAAAGGCTTTAATACATCCTCCTCACCCCAGCCCTTCCCCCAGGGATTATTTGCAAATTCCTGCCGCACGTGAACCTTACACGAGATCAGCAGGTATACAAAAAATTATTTTACATTGTCATAAGTTATAACAGTTGCACTCGGGGCTCAACCCTATTGAAAAATCCTGAACAGGTTTCTGTAAAGAATTTTTTAATAGATGTTGTTTTCTGTCAATATAAAATTAGGACATTAGTGTTATTTAACTACCTATAATGCTTTAGACTAATGAAAAATTAAAATTTTAATTATGATTTGTCTATATGTACCACAAGTCTGATACAGTTTATGACAGTATACAGAAAAATAAGATTGGTTGTTATGAAGCTAATACATAATATTTAAATGTCTATCTTTTATTCAGAATTACATTTCGATGCTTTTGTATAGTAATTGATAAAGATAACTTTAGCAACGTTTGGAAAAAATTGTAACAATCGTTCTTCATTTTTCATTTATAGTTCAAATAGTTTTTAGGATATGCAAACAGTAGCCACATTTGAAGAATTACTCATTTTTCTAATTTTAAATTATTTAATACCATTGAGATGAATTTCTCTTATTCGATAAAGTTAAAAAATTTTTGCAAATGGTCTGCTGAGCATATCTATTAGAATTTAAGATTATTCTTCTCGGTGACTCTTCGGGAAATGTAAAATTCTTCTATATTCTTTTCTCCCCTCTGTAAAAAATATTAACAGAATTTTATTTTTATCCGTCGAATCCTCTCTTGAGAGTCACTAAGACGATTGTGGAAAACCCGAATTTTAGCTACTCTGATGAATCTATCTTCAAAATTGAAGGGAATTTTTATTTTTATGACTATCAAAGTCTCGGAAATTCGAGCTTTCCATTTAATCCAAAATGTTCTAATGTTAAGGGTCTACATAAATGTTAGTGTAAGTGCTATTCTAATGAACCTTTTTATTTGATTTTAATTTTGATAACTCATTAGGTCGACTAAAATGATTAAATTCCACACTAATCGATCTAATAACTTATTATAAACAAAAATCTATTTTATCAAATGTCACTGGATTCGGATACCATCTTCATTGGAGAAAAAACTCAATTCAGTAGCAGCATCATAAAAAACACTTCTTTTCACAATTCTACCAGTAGCCATTCATAGGAATATGCGAGAAATTATATTTTGAATTTGTAGTTCCAATGTACAGAAAGTGAGAATTAGGGGAGAGTGATTAGTACATTAATGTATATCTATTTTAGATTTTCAAGAAAAGATGAAAGTCTTAAATAAATTACTCGAATTGGAATATTTGAGTCATTCTCCCCTAAAGAAATCAAAATTTTTACTACAGTGATACTCTAAAGTCAAACATTATGGCTTTGACCATTACTTATAACCCCTTTAGAAGTGGTAGTATTATTGCTTTTGACACAGTTAGTCAGTTAGTGAAAAATTCTTAATGATCAGTTTAAGCATGCAATAGTGATATTGTTTTTTGCACTGTTTACATTCGATATCGTTACATTAGTAACCAATATTTCATCAATATTGTAGTGATGCTGTTCATAGTGGAAACTATTCAACATTTATCAGTTCGAGCATGTTTTATTGGGAATGTTATTAGATAGAAAGTTAATTGATATGAATGAAATTCATGATTGAGTAAAAAAAAGAGTCATTAGTTTCTTTCTTGGAAGCAGTCTGTGTGTAAGAAAGTTGAATTTAATTTCTGGAAAAGATGAAATAATAGGTACTTATGTCTGGCTACTGGTGAAAAATGTCCTTAAATCTTGCTGTACAACTGCTTTATAATTTCGACTAATGCACACCAGGCGCAGGGGATGAGTTCGACAAACACTCTAGCTCCAGCTCTGCCTCAATGCCAGGTGTGTCTATAATCTCTATCTCTATTTTCCTCCGATTACAGTGTCACTCTATCGTTGTTACCTCAGTGTCAGTATTACGCCACGTTGCAAATAAGTGTCTCACCTACCGTTACAGATGACTCTTTCTTAAGGACTGACGTTAAGCCACCGAAGTTAGGGAAAGGTGCGCTTATGATTTTTCTACATGAGTACATTTTTTTGGGTTAAATCGTCTGTGCATTGCTCGCTATTGCAGAGTTCGCTTTTGTACAAAGTGTACATTTTTATATCTCATTTCAACTTTTTAAACACGAATATAAAATGTTATATCACTTTGTGCATGTGAGTACTTGAGCATGTTTATGCAGACGTGTATATATAGAAAAAGCACAAACTTGTCGTTGAAGAATAGTTTGTTTGTACTTTTCATATTTTCATTTGTTTCGTCTGGACTGATTGATTGATTGATTGATTGGATTGATTGATTGATTGATTTATTGATTGATTGATTGATTGATTGATTGATTTATTGATTGATTGATTGATTGATTGATTGATTGGTTGGTTGGTTGGTTCTAGTGGTCTGATTCATTTGTAAAGGCACTGATATTTTGCTCTAATAGTAGTGGTACACGTCAAGACAAGAATATCTTGATCTTGCTTCATATTTTTTTTTTCTATACACCTAAAGTCAAAACAAGAAACACAGTTGTTTGTTTTTAAATTACATATGAGAGTAAGATTTTTTTCCATCTTGGTAATTTTTTCGAGATTCTTTCTTTCTAACAAGATAAGGTCGATATTTGTTCTTAAGAAGCGAGATGAATTATTGAACTGTTTTCAATAATTCATTTTATAGAGTGGAAGTATTTCGATTTTGATCGTCTAAATTATAATGATTGAAATGGAAATGTTACAATTATTATTAGATATTCATTATTTAGTCGTTGAGTTGCTGAAAATTTAGCCATATTTCAGGTAGAAATTAATCTAGTGATTTAATCCTTAGTAGATGGTGCTTGTACCCTGAGGTCTCTTTTTCATTAACATTATAATTTAAATTATCTCATATTTTCTGTAAAAGACTTAAGCTGTTCTTTCAGGCAGGTCTGCAACTTCATTATCAAGTTCAGAAATGAATAAGAGTCCTTACGAAAAAATACTAGAACGTCACTATCTTCCAACAACCATAAAAGAAAGCAACCATGTATTTGAAATTAAGTACTATTGTTGAAAATGACCAGTGTTGCTTCTTAGTATTTTTCCGTTAGTGACTTGCTAATTATTAAGTAAAAAATTGTCATAGAGTTTGCGGTTATTCATCACGCAGAACTGGTAACCTCGAGAAATAGAGCACACCTTAAAATATAATAATTACTTTCCGTTTAATGATCTACAAGTAATTAGAAGTTTATTACAATTTATTTACCGTCTATTCTTCTGTTACCTGATTTTTTTAATGTAATTTATTCTTCGAAAATTTTTATTTATTATATTATTACTTTTTTCAACGCATGTTCATGTTTTGCATATTAATGTTTTAAAATTTTGTATCCTACACATAAAACCTATTAATAAATATATATTTCAGATAAATCGGTATCGTTCGAGAAGTCAGTGTCCTTCAGTGATGAGCCGCCGGATATGAACTCTCCGAAACAGCATTCGCCACAGCATGCAGGTAAAATTTACTTGTGTTATTTTCAAATATGAAACTTTGAGGGTATAAATGAACTTGGTTAAAATACTAACATTATATATATATAGCAATGTGTTTCTAATATTTTATTGAAAATTATACAATGCTATCAAACCTAGCGGACACAAAGCCTACAAAACCGGCTATCAAATCTTCAACGTTACCCAGAATGTCTTCGCAAGGTAAAATGTCGTTTCTTGACGTGTTGTATTTTAATTTTTTTACATTTTATAGTTTTGAGTTCTTTTATTTTGTATAGATAATACATTATTAAAAGAGGAACCAGAATTCAACTTTTCTATTGCAATTTTTATGTATTTATAATTGTAAAACATCTGGACTTAAGGTATGCCTATCTAAGATTTTTTAAATTTGATTATTGCAGAAAGGGAACGAGAAAGGCACAAACCTACGCCACCTCCAAAGCCAGTTGCACTTGCAACAGGACAATACATGTACGGGGATCTAGCCCTAGCGCCGGAAATGTACAATCAGCTCAGAGTTTTTCAAAAGAAGGCGAAAGATCTTAATCAAGAAAAAAGGAATTTACGACGCATGGCTCAAGCTCAAGCGCACACAGTACGAGAAAGTATTAGAGATTCTTACATCACAATCAGGTATACCTTTGATTAAACTTTTATTGTTGTTTACTAATTATATAGAAATGTCGAGGTAATGAATTTTTTATTTACATTTTTTTGTTTACAGAGCAATGTTAATGTCACTAGGAGAAAGTGCATGGGCAGCAAGCGACACGGAAAAGCTTAGGTTAAACCGCGAAGAAGATCTTTACAAACAAGAAATGCTGTGGTTAGAAAAAGACCTTACGTAAGTCTCAAACATTGCCTCTAGATTCTCGTGGCGAATGAAATTAAATAACACTTATATATTTTTCTTTTGCAGAGGTCTTGAGAGTACTGTAGAAGAGCTTCGAGGGAATGTTATTAATAGAAAAACTCGAGTTAATATGTCTGATGTTGAAAATATGGCTTTGATTCTCAATAAAGCTAGGTATTTTACTCTTTCTCTATTGTTTTGTATAATCAAGTTTATCTTGGAATAATTTTTAAACAATGTTTTTTGTTATTCTAGCAAAACAGTGGCCGATCTCAAAGTGCGGTTTCCAAGTCTACAAGAAGGTATGAAGGGCCTTTTAAGTTCAGAGATGGAAAAAGTCATGCGAGAAGAAAAATTCCTGAAAGAGGAGCCTGAACGATTAGAATCAGTATTAAAACGTTGCAAAAAGCTGACTGGTACCCTCGTCACTCTCAAACGGTACTTGTATTCTTCTTAATTTATTTTATTAACCACTCTAATTTCGTAAACAAATTATACAGCTTAAAAATTTCCTTACAGCTTAGCATCGGTGCAAGAGCAGCGATTACCAAACGCAGGAAGTGTTGATGCGGAGGAAACGCCACCAATAACGCCAACGACGCAGCATTCAAAGGTAATTAAGCGAACTGCCTGATTTCGTGTGATCCTTAAGTTTTCTCTAAACCTTTATTTAAACCTTGTTTCGCAAACTCTCAATGCATGAAAATTGTTCTATTTTAAATATCTGCTTGACTCATCAAGTAATTAAAAACTAAGACGGTATGAACTAAGGGATACACAAAATAGAAAATTATTACATTATATGTCGTTAAAAACAAGTGTCTTGTGTAAAAATTGTAAGAGACAAAATACATATATTTTAGATTTAAAACTGTGGTATAAGTATAGAAACAGGGTAACTTCCATTATAAAAAACAAATTATTCTTACTATTACATTACTGAATCATTTTCAAAATGCAGGCGAGTGAAGTAATTCCAATTTATCTTGATCTACGAAAGTAATTCAACCGTGTAATGATTTATGGAACGAAAGAACTTGAAGTAATTTGATTACTATCCTCAACCCGGCAATCCTAAGCGCATGCAGTCAGAAACGAAAATATTTTGTTAAGAAAAAGTTATGGTAGAAATGAGAATAATCTCGATGAAACTTTGAGTTTGCTTTACATAATAATAAAATTTTCCCTATCCCCATCATTATATATTGCTTCTGGAAGTTTGTTTTTCTGTCTTGTTGCATTATGCACAATGTGAATTGCATCACAAAAATACCATTACTCAAAAGTTTTTATTTCGAGGAAAGGATGCTAAAATATAATTTTCTTGAATTGCTAAGTTAGATATTATTCTACTATTTTGGAGACATAAATCTTAATCAGTTAATTTTGTACACTGTGTTATTAAATTTATAAAGTATACACTGATTAAGGTTTAAGGATCTCAGGTCTGAGCATTTTATGTGAATTAAGTAATTGTGCCAAACTTTGAATTTCTCAATTTTTGAAATCCATAAAAAGCTACCAAAAAATTTCATTTCCGTCTTGCAAAACTTTGTTGAAAATGTGAGTCTGCTCTCTAAATATATAAAATATTGAACTTAAATAATGCAGCTTGGTAGACTTTAGATACGAAATACATATATTATTGATGCTCTAATCAATGCATTGTCAGAATCTTACAATACATTTATTCTGTTAAAAAGATATAGATTTATATTACAGTTTTCCAAAATAGTATCATTAGTTAACAAATATGCAAGTTATGCGAAAGTATTATTCTTTTCCACTTAGACTTTTCGCGTAACTTAATTCAAAATATCCATGCTTGTGTGTGATAGAATAATTTTATATACATTATAATATTAGTTGAGGTGAATTTTTATTTTCAGTTAAAATAACGCGTTAATATTGTGTGATACCTATTGCCCTTATTTAGTTTTGATTGTCTGATTTTAACAATATAATTGTTATTATAAATGTGAAATCTAATGTAAACCTTCTTATATAAATCCAAATAGCCAGTGTTTCTTTTTTCCTTGCCCCTTCGGAACACAAAATGTTTTTTCAAGGACAATTGATTTAATTGTTTTAATTAAATAGTTGAAGTGATTTAATCACCTCAACTAGATGAGCAAATAGGCGTTTACAGACAAAAGAAGCAAAAATCTTGGTATGTAGTAATTGAAATTTTAACTATTCAGTAAACTGTTTATTTTACATATGTTCTATTTGAGTTAATACCGGTGATGACTTTAGCTATACGCAGAATTCAGTTCATTTTTTCATTTTCTACTTCACCAAGAACTTTAAAAAAGCCGATAATGCTTTCAGGGACATCTGTTCTTATGTGGACTCTTGTAATAATAAATGCAGAAGTACATTTTACTGCATTTTTAACAACAACGTAGAAATTGAAAATAAAAGATAACGATATATATTTATTTAATTTTGTCGTAAGGATTCCAATATTCCATGAATTTTACGTGAGAATTACTCCTGCAACTTTTGTCTCAACGATCTCCTGCTCCATAAAACCCGAAGACCAATTTAAATGTTTGCTGTTTCCCAATAGCATAGACTTTTTACATAATATACTCCATGATATGACAAAACATTTAAATCGTCCTCGTGAGCAGTAAATAGCGTAAATGTAATTCTAAGAAATTAAACCCGAAGGCTGTCAAACTTTAGGTTAAATTGTACATTTTTGAGTGTTAGTTGAATTGGTAATTTTTAGGTGCAGTTTTTTTTGTCCAATAAATCTAACTAATACATATTTGTATTTAGAAAGAGTCTAGATAGTTTTTTTTTCGTACTTATTTATACCATATTATTTTATTGATACTTAAGACAATGTTTTGTCAGATCATTCAATTTTAGGTGTGAATCGCAAAGAAAACTGTTACTTTTTAATATGATTCTGAACCAACAATGATTTTTACACAAAAAATTGTTGTTATCAGAAACTATGTTTATTTATTTATTTTTTTTACCACCGTGAAACAGACTTAGAATAATTGAAACAAGCAACTCTCATTAGTGAATCTAATATTAATTTTTATAGTATGACTGGATGAAGAGTAGAAACTTCAAGGAGGCCATACAGACCAGTCACGAGTAATTTTTAATATTTCATATTAATTCATTACTATTCTATACTATTTTATATATACTTCTCATTGTTGGATATGTCTTTTTCATAAGTCATTTTCAAAGCTATCATTCATACACTAGCACTGAAACTATTCTGCCGAATGTAAATTATCTAAAAAGCAATGTACTATCATTGAATTATGTATGGCCTTTATATTTGTAAGCATGTTTAATATAAGTAAACGGGTACTTAAGAAATGAAATTTAGTATGCATAAGTATATTTATATCGTGGGTTTTAAAACATAAATCTAATCAAATTAGCGCATGTAAAATTTATAATCAAATTAATTAAACACCTCGAAGAAAAAAAGGCTTTTCACTGCGTTAAGAATCAAATCACTGTAAAGCTTGTTCGGCAGAATATTTGAAGAGGCTAACAGTTAATATTTTATATTACACGTGCTATAGTAATTTCAATATATTTCCATTTCTTAATTCATGCTTGTTCTTTAAATCGTTTCATTTCTAAGGGTTCTAAAGTTATTTCTCAATTTCTTGCGATTTTTCATTCGCACAAATGTTGCCGTTTAAAATTGCGTACAATAAAATGAGAATCAGGCCCACCTAAAAAACAGAAATATCGATAATAGGCAACATTTTTGCTCGTTTTTTTATACGTTTTTCTACAGTGTGCATTAAGGTCATGACAAGATTGCACCTTAAAGGAAATTTTAATTAAAACACTTTTCTGCTAAAACTCTACCCGCTATGGTATTTTTCTCTTTTATCAAACGCTGTTTCACATTAGTTCTGTTTTCTTGTATCACTTTCTTTCGCCAAATCCTGTTTAATTATATCGTTATCGTTTGAATTATAGGAAAATGGTCCATGCGTTTCGCATCATTTTAATACCGTACATTTTGTTTTCTCAAAAAGAACAAAACTCAGTGAAAGAGATGCGAAACCACCTTATTAATTTTTTTTACAAGACATACGCTCCAATCCATTTATAGTAAGGTATCCCATTGTTCAAGGTTTACATTGGATTTCTAAAAAAAATAGCTCTAGTTTCATTATGGCAATTGATATTATTGTTAATAATAATATTATACATAGCTCAATGCAAACATTATAATTTAAATAGTGCGTTGACTTCTGCTAAATCTATGCATTTATCCGATTGTAACAGTCAATCTGGACCTGTAATTTCTAATTTCAGTATATATGAATTGGCAATGTTCGATGTATTGATAGATAAACTATCATCGCTGGGTGGTCAAGAGAATTATTACCGTTTATTGTAATAAAATTTGCGTAATTGAAAACAAAGAGCGGTAACATTTCTTTATGTTTATCGCCCTCTTTTCGCAAAACATACCTATTTGTTCACGATATATCATCGCAAAAAATGTAGAGCTATAGTGTAAATCTGTTTAAACTAACATCATTCATCTCTTAAAATGACACTCTTTCGTATGATTTATATTCATCAGCTTTCCTCATGTCTTGTTTTATCGTATCTATCTTAGCATATCAAGTCTCTTTTCTTATTCATCTTCATATCTTCTGCTTTATAGTTTTGTTATTTTATCCGCATCAACACTATTTACACGTCTTTTTTTCATGTAATCTAATCACTATTGCCTTACTATAAGGATTGGACCGAAGGTTTTGTCTTTGTCTATTTTTCTTGGCTGATTTTTGAGATTATATTTTAAAGTTGAATGTCTTTCGATGTGCATGCAGTCACATGTGGCACGTACATTTTTGTTTAGCATGTTATTTTTAAGCAAAGAATTAACATATACATTTTTTTGTGTTATTTTTTATGAAATTGTGTACCTAATTTTATTATTTCACGAGTATTTTGTTGATATCATACTGTCAAAAGTATGCAGTGTTTGGTTTTGTTTATTAATAATTTCAGTAACTTACATGTTTTAAAAAAATGTTGTAGGGTAAATATTACAGTGAATGAACATTTAAAAGTAAAGAAAAAAGTCTTTTTTGGATTACTCTATAGTGACCATCATAAAGTGTGATGAAATTGAAGAAATTTAACTACTAAATGGTCATTCTCTGTAGTATTCACTAGTTGTAGAGGAAATTCACTATCCTCGTAAAATTTACCTTCCTTTAACTGCGGACTGACTTTGGTACTTCTCCCAATGACTGATGATATTAGGGGAACGTTCAGCTTTTAAGAGACTGTGTTTTCTAATTTTAACTTTTTGGTTTTTGATTTTTTTAAGTTGACTAATACCGGACAACAATCGGTGCCCAATGTAAAACACATGAGTACTGACTTGTAACACGTACAACACACAAAACGTAACCGACTACAGGTAACTATCTAATTTTTTAAATTAATATTTACATTCCTTATTAAACACCAGTTTATTGTATTGTCTTTCACTCGCATGTTTGTGCAACCTTTGTTGGCATGATGTTTAAAATTAGATAGAGACAAAGACGAAAATCGATATGGTACATCGAAGAAAATTTAAGCATATTTGTAATAATAAGTGGTAACATTTTATTTGATTAAATGAAACTTCGATTTACCACTTTCACGCAATAACGAATGTACATACTTTCTTATGAAACTAGATTCTTGCTGGTTTCAGAGAGAATGGCTTGTTGCCATTTTTAGACAGTAGAATACTTGTACCATGGAGTGCTGCAGTGGCAAAATATCGGAATATATCAGATTCGCAGAGGTTTCGTTTTACATTCGTCCACAAAGCATTCGATATAATAGTTTCGCTGAAACTGAGCATTCTGTTGGAGTAAATTGCTCATGTTCATTCATGAGTCTTTGAGTTCCAACTTGAAAACCCTACGGATGAATCTATAATCAATATTCAGAGTAAGGTGCGCCATAAATTTTCAAACACAACAGAAGTCATTTAAGTGAAGTTAACAGGTATCAACGTTACTATTCAAGAGCTGATGTGTAATGATGCCAGTGATCATCAATCAAAAGTACAGAGTTGAGATTTTGTAGGGCGAATGTGAAGCACTTCTTTTCTAGTCTATTTTGAAAGAACAGTGTTTCCAGGATATTTTGCCACTTCAGAGGTAATGTCAATCAATGCTGCTATAGACGCAGCAGAGTTGTACTCGACATGAAAATGAATTAATAAATGTCTATGTCTTGAACAGACAACTGCCCCTGTGCCAGCGGAACGCACTTTTATGGGGTCAACGAGCGTCATTGGGGGAGGGACCCACGCTGCCGACTCATCCACCCCCAATCAGCAGCGTCCGGAGAACGCACTCGACGCTTTGTTAGACGAACTGCAAACATTTTCCCGACCTGCCTCGCAGCTAAGTCAGGCATCTAATATCAATCATCCTCCGACCCTGGCCGATTTAGGAAGGTCGGCTAGTCATATAATTCAAACTAGTCGTGCTCCTAATATTTCTGATATCGGCAGAAAAGGAAGTATAGATTCAACCACCAGTCTTGCGATTATGACTCCAGGACCAAACAGCACATTACGTAGGCTTCATTCCTATCCATCCAGTTCAGACACAGATACATCTCCACCGATAGCAAGATTGCAAGTTTCTGATAGTACCATGCCGCCTCAAAAACCACCTGTGCCAGAGAGAAATGCCGAATTACTTCAGTTAGCGACTGCCAGAAGAGTACCACCACCACCTCCGCCTAGGACTAGTTCTCGGTCACCTCTGGCCAGTCCCACCAGTCCTCAGTTGCCTCCTAGAAATCCTACCGGCACTTTACGCCGAGGTAGAAATAATGGTAAACCTCCTATGGCTTTGCCACCCAATGCTACTTCGGAAGAACAACCACTACCGAATAATATTCTTTCTACAAGTAATTCAAGCTCTTGTGAGAGTGTTAATTCGCAAGAAGGGATTCAGAATAAAAAAGGAAGACACGAGCAGTTGGAGCAACGTCATCAAGAACTTCTTCGTAGACAGAAGGTATTGCAAGAACAGTACACAAGATTACAACAGTTTCAGAATGTACCACCAGCTCCCTCAGATTTGCTGAAAAAAACGGGTTCAGAGAGTAATTTACTCGCGAAAATGGGACTTGGCTTGAGTACAACTAGCTCAGGATCGCTGACAAGTTTGGCTTCAAAAGCAAATCAAGAACAAAATGCAAATCAGCAAAATTCGACGGGAAATCAAACTAAAATCTATGAAACTGATATTCTGTGACCGGAAAATGGAGCGTGTCAGTTGAGGAAGATTTTCTATTTTGAGGTGTGTCAATATTTCGTCACTATTGCCATTTCAACGTTACAATAAAAAATACACTTCTGATAAACAATCTTCTTGATTGTGTTTCGTTTAAGGCGAAAGTACAAGTTTTTTTATCGCAACTTACGTACTTCATGTTGAGATATTGATCTTTTATTAGGAACTAATTTTAAATATATAGAGAAAAGGAAATATTTTATTTATCTCAATTGATACCCGTTAAGTAGTCAAAATTTCAAATGATCTCATAAAACTTGTGTTACGATGAAATTATTTGAGTGTTTTGGGAAACTACAGATCTAACTATTATCAAATATCGCTATAATATCGATTAAAATGCGCATAGTGAGGAGGTTAATGAAGAAGAGCAACATCGGTTTCGCAAGTTATCTTGGCAAGGACTGATATATGTGCACGACAGAATGACTTATTTATAGAAGTTAGTAAATCGTGCGTAATATCAAAGCAGATTTAGAAATTTCTGAATTGTATTGTAACTCTATTAACGAATTTAATTAAATAAAATATTTAACATTGCTTGGTTTTTGACTATTATAACTACATAAGTGTCATCATAAAGAATCAACAAATTGCTTAATAGTACGTTTTTGTACAAAATTCCAAGACTGCTCTCCAAATAGAAAAAATTATACAATGTACAATCTTTCTTGTTAATACAATATCCAATTATATGAAATTAAGTCACTAATTTTATGAACTAAAGTGAACCTATTCAGGGCCGCCGAATAATCAATGGAAAGATGACTTCGTTTTATAGATTTTTTTGAAATTATACTTATAAATTACAAGTTGTTAATTCTAAATCTAAAAATGACTTCGTTGACCCTGAATATCAAGAATAATTACGCTGGGTAAAGTAAAACAAAGTTCCGTTTTTTTTTATTGTCACACAGTATAATTTTCGAAGAATACTGTCAACTAAAAATAATTAAAAATGGCACTGACATCTAATGTGCTTTAAATATCCTCGACCTTAAGAAGATAAATGGTAAAAAATGCTTTGGTATGTTACTAACAACTCAAATTAGTTTTTAATTATGAAACAAAATCATTGAAATCTTGCATTGGGTGTTTCCATTTCTCAATATTAAAAAAAAAACGAATATTTATGGAAGAACTATAAAATCTCGAATTTCAGCTTCGCCTATAAGAACGTGTAATACATCTCGCATAGTGAGGTGATATATCGTGTCATTAGCTCTACTGGCAATGTAATCTTGAATTTTTGGCAAAATTTCCGGCTTGATAACTTCTATCGCCTCGGGGGCAATTTCCTTTACTACCTGCAAATAAAAATAAGTGTATGTACATTTGTAAAAAGATTTTGAAAATTCCTAAACTTTAGTCTTTCTGCTTAGTTCATCAATAGTTTTTATCGACTCACCTCATTCATCACTTTGCTTATGGCTTCATTTCCCATCAAGTTTTCCATAGCAAGGTCGACTGATTCGATGGAAAAGTCAAGATCAAAACTTTTCATATACATTCCTCTTGAATAACCAAGAACCGTATGTACATATGCTTTGAAACCATAAATTAAAACTTGAAAAGGACCAGATCCTCGAAGTGGAAACATATCTCCCAATATACCAGATATATTATAGTATCCATGGGTATAAATCGTTGGAACTGTTATGTTCACAGCTATTGTTGGTCCTATGAGACTGAGCCTGGCTCTATCCACTACAAAAGTTGAAAGGTGGTCTACATACACGTCTTTCAACTCTAGTTTCATACTGAAAAATTATAATTTAGAATAATGTCGATTCAAATTATTTTCAAGTTTGTTCGTAGTTAAAAATTGAACCTACTTTCCAATTTCTGGATTGTCAGTTTCAAAGGCCGCACGTTCTATCACCAATGGTTCCAGTGGAGGTATACCAAGATCTGGGATTCCATCAGGCATCCGATAGCGAAACTTTTCCAGAAACCTCTTTAGTTTAAACTCCAAACCTTTCGATGCGGCACTGTCGACTGATCTTTTTAAAATTAGTTTTAACTTTATGAAATGCGATATATGAAGAAAAATATAAAGGGTAAAGACTTACTTAGGCTTGTTGCATTAAGGATGATACTTTTAGGCTTCTCGACAGCTCCTGCCACTAAAAATAATCAAAATGGATGAAGGTGATTTGCCGCAATTATTTCAACTATGTCAAATTAACTTCCTCTCTCCTATTCTGATAGCAGCATTGTTTACAATTTTACTGTTCTTATATTATCGGAAACCGACAGAAACAAATAGCGTGAAGATCACATGATATGGAACAAAATGTAAGTTTTGCATGTCTGTTTTATCGAATAATCTATCTAGTGCTAAAAATGACTGCATTCAGTTATGCAAGGACTGTAATAGTTATAGTTCGGATAACAAGGCACAACAAATTGTTTACATGTAATACATAATGGGAAAGAACTTACAGAATTTCAAAATATCTGATCCCTCTTTGTATACTGGAAAACACAAAACTTTTTGTACTACAGCATTTTCATTATTTATCAAAAATATAAACATAGATGTAAAGGGTCAATTTTTGAGAGTCACTTCAATTTCGTCAAGGAGCACCACAGACGCTTCTCTCATTACAAAGCGATCGTGCTTCGATTTTAAATCATCATATTAAGAAGTCTGCAGAGAATTCTAAATCATGAAAAACTGTTTGCACAATTTGTTTTGAGAAAATTAATATTTAAAATTATTTGTATACTAAACAACTTTTCAATTCTGTTGAAGTAATTATTTGTTACCCAAGACAAATAGAAATAAGAGTTATTTTACAACTTTTACTTTCCTCAAATACACAATAAATTATTTTAACAGAGTTTAAGAATATGAACAATTTAAAACACGAGCATAAAGAAACAATTTGAATATTTCTTCGTATTCAGAAATCATAATGTGTTTAAAGGTATACTTTTCCATATCGAAGTTTGAAGAGATAAATGTGAATGCTACTGATAAAAGGAAAAAGTGATATTTTTGAATTTAAAGAACCAAACATCACATATTAATCAATGTTTTAAGTTGAAACAAATTATGTTATGCCAGAAATCTTTTTGTTATTCCAGGGATAATAGTAACTTGGCTTATTAGTATGCTGATCCGTCGTACAATTCCGAAATTTAACTCACGTTACTCTCAGTTTCCTTGACTCAATTTCATTCATAAGTAAAATATTTTCACTATAGGCTTCGCAGTGCATAATCGCTGTGTAAGAGAAAGTACGTATGAAAACTTACAGAAATTTGTCGCACTGTTAGCAACATTTGTTATTCCGCCTATAATAGTAGTGGCAGGATTAACTGAGAAGACTATATTACAAAATCCAAGAACTAAAATTGACATAAAATTTTGTGTCATCTTTGAAAACCACATTTTATTTATTATAATTTCAACAATATTCTGTAAACACAAGACCGATCCGCACTCAACTGATCAGGAAGGTAGACTGACAAGCTGAAAAACACGGCAATGTGACTATGCCTGAGTATGTATGAGTTCAGATTCTACGCGAGAGTAACGCATTTGTTCCTCTATGTATACAACTATAAGATATATAACAATACAAAAAAGTAGGGTCTTTCCATTAACAAAACTAGAATTGTTATCGTTTTATGCTGTTTATAATCATTACTCAAGTTATATAACTTCCACCAGTAAGAGTTTAAGAGTTTAATATTAATACATGCGACTGAATGAAACTTTTAGCACCTTTTTATTAATTTCTTGTCTGAATTTATCATTCAAGAAAATAGAACTTTGTATTACTTATTATATTTGTCTTAATGTAGAAGCTAACATTTATTCATGAAATTCTAAGAAAGTCAATGAGGAACATACATTGCTTAAAATTATACACATATAAGATAATTATTATTCAGAGTAATCTATATAAATTTTGCAAAAGCTAGCTTAGTCATAAACGTACAAAAAAGGAAAATCCATGTATGTAGATTATTGTTGGTCAACCGGTCATGGTCAATGTCTGTTGTAGATGACGTATATTTACAAAAAAAAATTCTTAGAAGAATTATTATCACAAGAAGCATCTAAATTTGACTTCACAAACCTTTATAGTATATTAGACTCTAGGAAATTTATCTTTATCGTGAGAACTTTGAACTTGGGAGGTATTATAACAATTGTAACATATATTATTTCTGACCACTTCCTGCTTTTTTAAAATACTTTTCCAAAGAAGAAGAATGATTTTCTTGAAGCGTCAAATTTATTATGCATAAATATCTTTATATTCTCCAATTCTGTGCAGTGTATATATGTAGTATACTTGTCTAAGTATATGTCAAAAAAATGCTCAAGCCGTGTTCCTCGGGGTATAAATAACCCCAAATTTACGCTAATCTTTTTTCAAATATAAAACTGCATACACAGCGAAAAAATATTTAGTTTCGATACTTTTTGCATAAAATGAAGAATTCAAAATCTAACTTCAAAATTTAATATTTCCATTTTACTTAAAAAATATTTGAATTAGGTATTTTCTCGTTCTGACGCATAATTCTAATTAAAAATTGATTAATTCTACACAGGGAAAAAATTCCAAATTTAATATTTGTTGAGAAAAATGAAGAAATCGAATTTTTAGATTAGAACTTGGCTTCAACACCCTTAAAATAAAAACAAATTTCTTTGTAAATTGAGATCTGCAATGATTCCATAAGAAGTACGAAAATATATTTCAACTTATTTCAAATTTGGCACATGGGGGTTGTATAATTAAAATTAGAACTAATAACATAGTATTAACAATTTACGAACATAAGTTTCTTTACTCTTTAGTAGTCAGGAAGTTCTTTAATATTTTGTAATTATTTGTATGTGATTTTATTTTTACAACCCCTGTGTATAAATATCTCACATATGAGTGATTTGAAATAAGTTCTGGGGACTATTCTTTGATATTTCATCCCCGGAATATCCTTCGGATATTATTTTGTTGTGAGGAATTTTTTGCAAACTTAAATCTTTGCACCATTTGACTATTTTTTTCAGTGTAGTAAGAAGAATAAAGAACGCAAAAGTAATAAACTTATAGAGATGCGCAAGCGTGCGTTTATAGTATAGAATTCTGCATTGACGCGAGTTAGATGTAACAGTAACGAGATAGGAATTGTTTTTATTCAAAGTAAACTAATTCGATTAAATTAGAAGCCAAAAAAGGATTATATGTGCGTCTGAAGTGTAATTTTTCTTTCTAATGTATCAATCATGTACAAAGCTCTTGATTACCTGTGCATCCAAATATTAGGGCGGTGTCAGGTTAAGATTTGAGATAACGCTTATCAGGAAGGTAAGTTATAGTATGATACTGTGTAAATTCAATAATGCTATTTTCAATGAGAATTGACAATTGTTCCTTCGCATCTCAGTAGTGAAATATTATCGTATACAAATATTAAAAATCATTTTTTATTCAGGAAAAGCGAAAATTTGAATCGTATAGACAAATTGACAATTCGTCTAACAAAAATTATGGAAGACGATGAACAAGAAGAACTCAGATGTACTGGAAGCGACGTTGAAATAGAGGAGTATACGGATACAGAAGAGTTACCACACACTACTTACCAAATTTCAGAAAAAAATCCTTCCTGGCAGAAATTCAATTTCATTTTCACACTTATTGTTGTTATTGTTTCCGTTACTACAATCGTAATTGTTTTTCCCCTTTATCTCGAAAGTGTGAGCACAATTTCTAATGGCTATTCAAGTAAGGATTTATCTGATTTAAAAAATGCAATTTGAGAATATTAAGATCAGTATCAATACGTAAATTTATTTAATATGTATCTCTCGTTTTCAGCTCTTTTATTTACCGCCTTTGGTTCGGTTTGTATTCTGGCCGTATTATGTTTCCTCAAAGAAAAAGTTTCGCCATCGCCAATTCCAATTCCTTGCAGCACTAGAATCGAAATACCACGCAATGTTCTTTTGAAAATAAGTTTTCTATATGCAACTGCAGGGATTCTAATCGGTCTCTCCTTGGACCAAAATAGAGTTCTTTGTCACCTGCAGGATCCAATAAAAGGGATCATTCTCGTCTTTTCTCTCATTTATTACTTCTTTTTCTGCCGAAAAAGTAAGTACAATCAAATGATTTATTTTACTTAATCTCTATTTTAATAACTATATTTATAATTCTTTATTTTCCAGTGATGAGTCTCCAACGCATATTTTCTAGTACAACTATTATCGTGGGATTGTTCATAAGTGTTGATTATGGTCTTTGCGACGAATTTCGTTGCAGAGGAAGAGAAGTTTCTGCCCATACAATGTCCATGAGAGGATCGTGGGGAATTCGAGCTGTGTGGACTTTTGTTTATGTTATTGCTCTTGCCGTGTTTGCAATGTTCTTCACCATTCTGGAAAGACTCTTCACAGTCGGGGTAGAGTATTTGCTTTCACTGGTACTGAGTAGTTTAAAGCGATGATAAATCTTGATTTAAATAATTTACTTTTATTTTACGTTTATTGATGTGTGTTTTCATTGTAGAATACCAGTCCTCTTTTACCAACGAGTCACAGTAACTTTTTACATACGGTATCAAGATTGGTATCTTCTCGTGATATCAGACGAAGGGGAACAGATGAAGATGGTGGTAGATTATTACACGTAACAGATCCGACAACAATAAAACCTAAGAGTTATCCAAAACCACCAGTACTGCGAACACTTTTGGATATACACGTATACACATTCTTTACTATTTTGGCTTTTACCTGGATTGACACTTTGCCAGGGATTGGAAGAGTGAGCATTATTAAGAGAGTACTTGTTCAAATGCAATTTCGAATTTTTTATGAATAATGGAATAACTATTTCCAGGGACTTCCACCTAAAGATTTGTATCGAACTATCAAGTATGGCTTAATGTGTCATATCAAGGGAAGCAGCTCTTGTGCGAGTGTGTCTGGTTACGCTTGGACCTTCCTTTTAGCCTACGTCACATTTGCGATTTCAATTTTAAATTTTCTCTTCATGTGCGAAAGCGCTGTTTTCAGTGTGGCAGCAACAACTGTTTCGTTACCCTTGTCAGGTATTTTCTGGAGTATCTACAAAATGGATGTGGGCGTTAATGGAGGTAAAAAATCACAATTACATATATTAGTAGAAGAACGATTTCCTATTGTCCTCTAGTTATAATAATAATTTCCTTATTATTTAGGTTCGATTTCTTGGTCTCCAGGAGTCACAGGAGAATTAATATGCGCTCTTCTTGGTCTGCCTGTAGTTCTTCTCGGTCTGGGGTTGTTAACAAAAGCCCATTTGAAAGAAACTTTGCCACCTTATCAGATGATCCAATCAGCAAATATTCAGAGCGAACCCTTTTGTAGGTGAATCATTTAAATCTTTTATTTTCTTTTAACAAAATCTTCAGCGCAAAGAAATCTAACGAAAAACATAATCCGCCCAAACTGAGTAAATGAATATGCTCTGAAATTTTGCGAACGGTTCCGGATTTTTCTTTGAAAATTTATCTGCTTATTATCAAATGTTGTGCTTCCTGAGACCGCCAAAATTCAAAAAAGTGTGATCGTCACTCGGAAAAGTAGTTTTGTTGGAGTTCCATGAATGTCAACAAAATATATTATAGAAATAATACTATAAACATAAATAATTATATGTATCTCTGGTGGAAAGACAAAAGTTCTTCAAAGACGTTTTTTTAGAAATTGAGATTACATGCCTTTTCACCACAGATGTATTAAATAGTCGTTAATTAGTTTGCGTTTATAATCAGATGGATTTATTATTTATTTAAAGTATATACATATGTTTAATGTTACTGTGTAACTTTGCAGTTTACTTATCTTTAAGTAGATACGATGGATTAGGTTTTATTTATATTTGTTTCTATATACATGAAAAAATTGCACGTTCTTTAAGCAAGCAAAAATAAAAAAAATACTTTGAATAAGCAAATACGATAAAAAAAAACAAGTTTCCTACACAGTATTAACTATAACGTCCGTTTTCCAACAAGTTATTGCATTTAAGCAATATTATATTTTATTTTGATAACAAAATATTACAATTTTACAAGTATAGTTATATCGCATCATGCGTTTTATTTTTTAATGTACTTGTTAAAGGCCGTAGAAAATTAAGAGATAAAGTACTTTTAAGAAAATCAAGTTTAAAAATGATTAGTTGAAGAATAATTAATAATAACTAATAAGGTTGGCAATTGTATTTATTGGATTAATCCTTGAAGTAATTTGATTGGAAAAATAGAAACCGATGGTTTTTCTTTTTACGTACATTTTACTACGTGCTTGTTTTCCTAACGAAAACATACCATATGCCAAAAATGACAAATATTAGTGCAAAGTATATTATAAATATTTTATCATAGATATCAATGAATGCTCAATAACGTGCGCAAATATTTTTGCAAGTATTTAAAATTTGACGTTTTTACAGTTAATTAGACGTTTAGTTTTGAACACGTTCGTATATAATTATAATTTTCAAGTGATAATTGAATTAAATTAGCAGCTTTTTACTGTATAGTGAATAATTAATAGTGATTTTTATCTCTAGAATATACTAGCCATAAATTTATTGTAAGTCTGATTGTGCGGTATATGAAAATACATAATCGCTTGTCTTATTCAAGTATTAAACGTCCAAAAACTACGCGGGCAACTGTTATCAGGTACGAAGATAAACGAGAATCACGTTCATGTATGTTAGGGATAAAAATAAAAATAGAATTAAAATTTATTTCAAGTGTTATATATCTATATATAGAAGACACATAAAAATTAAGGGACCTTTAGAAGCACTTAAGGGCGTTGGATCCAAATGTTAAGCTGAAAATTTAAGTCTCCATTTTATTCAACGAAAATTATAGATAAATATTTTTTCTCTCTGTAGCACTAATCTTTTTTGAAATATAAGACTGCGTACGGAGCGAAAAAATATTTAATTTCGATACTTTTTGCATAAAATGAATTCAAAATATAACTTCAAAATTGAATATTTACATTTTTCTTAAGAAATATTTGAATTTCATATTTTCTCGCTCTGTATGCATAATTCTAGTTAAAAATTGATTAATTCTACAAAGGGAAAAAATTTCAAATTTAATATTTGTTGAGTAAAATGAAGAAATCGAATTTTTAGATTAGAACTTGGCTCCAACACCCTTAACAGACGAAAGAAGATTCATTTGTATATGTATTTAATTCAAAACCATTTTTAAATGTTGCTGGAATAATTTTCAATTTTTTCACAATTTTGGTTTACAAAATCTCTGTGAAACATTTCTTAAAGTTGTTGTTTTCAAATTTTTGCATAAAATGCAATGATTGAATTTTGAAATTACGAAATTTGACAGTTCAATTATAACTATAATCTGTAAATAAAAGAAACAATATTTACAAAGTTTAATCTTTGTTTTAATAATTTGAATTCAATTTTTGAATACATACCAAAGACATTATTACATATATACGGTTTTTAGTTTAACCAGTTCAAACGATAAGTAAGGAATTGAGTTTACCTCCGTCTGCTAATTACGTCGTGATCGCGATTCCCGTCATCATCGTCGTCGACTCGTCGGTCGGTGGTTGAAGATTTTTTATTTTCGCCACGTGTGTGGACCCAACTGACACGCAAATGTATGAGTTTAACTGATTTAATTGCATTGCCCGTTTTACGGAGGCATGCCGAATGTTTAAAAATAAGTGGAAGTTTATCATTTATGCGATTACAAAGTCTTGCAAGAAAACGTGCGTTATTTTTTGGAGTTTCATTCAGTATCTTAATTGAATGACGAAGTTTCAGTATCGGTGCCCTCAGTAAAATTGATATTGTGATTATTGTGATCGTTGTGAACGTCTTAAGTAAAACATTTAAAACATTTGAACTTTGTTTTTGAAGTATTCTTTGAAAAGGAACATAACCTCTAAATCACATTGTGCGAGGGCAAAGTGCTATATAGTTTTTTTTTGCGACTCAGTTATTTTTATGGGTGTACCCTTCGTGCTGTTGTTGTTAGCTAAAATTTTCGCAAAATAGATTGCGACGTTATCATTCTGTATGCTAAATACGTCAATCGAATGGCAAAAAAGTCACTGTTCGTATGCAAATACGAAAAGAGAATTAAAAAAAAGTTCGCGGTCAAATCACGTTGATGTGTGCAATCATAATTCGATATCGTATAAGTTTAGTAAGTAAAACATCGTGTTTTTTTTTAAATTAGTTTTAGCAATTAGGATGTTTCATCTTATAGTTGTGTAACTGCACTTGATTTGGAGAATAAACAAATTTTACAAGGTTTCTGAATGAGACCACTTGTAAATTTAGTACTGCCATTTAATGCATTTGAAAAGAATCTAATTTAATTGATTTAGAATGCATTATACAACATTGATTTTCTCATACAGTTGTAATTCTAACAAATTCTAATCACTGTAATAGAGTGGAAATTATAACCTCAATTGGACTATAGACTGCTGCATGCATATGTCTTTAAAATATTATAGCTGAAATAAATTATACTAATTATTAAAAGCCAATACTTAGAAGAATATTAATATTCCTTAGTAAGCAAGTATTTTAGATTTTAAGTTAACGCAGTCTACAATAATTTTAATTCGTTTTAAATCTGCTCATTACTCAATGCTCATACTATAAACGCATTCACACTTATGTAATTAAATGGATTTAAAGAAATATCAGTATCTATTTTCTAATCGTAAATAACATGTGGTAATAAGGAAAGAAGTTATGAAAATCACAATATTTTGAATGAAATACTATATTTAGTTAATATCTGCATAAATAGTTACTTTAGTTCATCAATTATCATTTATATTCAACAGGTTCTGAAGCAAGGCATGTGAATATTTATTCAATAAAAGATATGTTAGTACAGAGGCCTTAAAGTGAGATGTCCCGCAGCCTGCCAGATAGAGTGGCAGGGCTTTACTATGCCCACGGCCTATTTTGTTCATCTCATCCTATTGTAGTGATTTCATTTGCCATCTCTGTTATATTATTATGCAGGTTAGTATATCGAATATAAACTCTATTGTAAATTAAAATCAGTAATTATTGAGAATGAATAAAAATATTCCCCTTTATTTGCAGCTATCCATTGGTACATCTTCCAATGCCTGGGAATGCGCCCAAAATTATTGTCAATCACACTTCTGTGCCTGCAAACGGTTCCAAGAGTTCTGACCTTTATGTACAGCAAGTGGTACTTCGAATTGGGGTAGTACCATGGAAAGACGACTTATCTTTAATGGATGCCTTTCGAGGCCCCCTTTCTGAAATTTTTAATCTTTTAGAAGTTATACAAAATTACCAAGATCAAGAAACGTGAGTACAAATTCAAATAAAAAGTTTTAACTAGGAATTTTAATAAAAAATTATATTTTTCTATTATTATTATTGCAGCCAAAAATCTCTTAGTCAAGTTTGCTTACATATAGAAGCAGTGAAGAAACGAAATCTCAAAAAGCCAGATGTTCTACCTGAATACAATTGTCTTGTACTGTCCCCTGCAAATTTTTGGGAAGGAAGCATTGAATCTTTTAATAAAGACACAAATCTAATCGGCACTATATTTTCTTACCAGGTAAAAGCTCAAGTTGCATTGTAGATTGTAATTTGTTTATGAAACTGCGTTTTCATGTTTAACATTATTCTTTATTTCAATAGAGCCTACAAAAGGGAAAAATAAGTATATCTGAAATGCTGTTTGGAATGAGTTTAAAGGAAACAGGAGTTAAGAGATATCCTATTCGTACTAGGCAGAGAGTTCTGCAGTATGCAGTTACTATATTTTTAAAAGATCACGTTCATACGTTCATCGATGGCTTAAAACATCGTCTGGTAACCTATTATCCTCTTCACCAGTCAGAAGAAAAAAATATCTCTAGCATCAATCATAACGATGAAACATTGCACATACTTTATCCCGGTGAATTTAACTATAGTGATTTCTTTCCGTTGACCATGACATTTCTTTCTTTATTCGTTTACGTGTACTTCTCAGTGAGAAAAATAGAATTAGTAAAATCAAAGTTTGGAATGGCTTTTAGTGCTACTGTTACTGTGATATCTTCACTTGCAATGACTGTTGGCGTGTGTTTCTTTTTCGGATTAACTTTAAGTTTGAGTGGAAAAGAAGTGTTTCCTTATTTAGTGATCATCGTCGGATTAGAAAATGTTTTAGTTTTAACCAAAAGTGTGGTCAGTACTCCCTCGAATTTGGATGTGAAAATCCGCGTTGCACAAGGATTATCAAAAGAAGGATGGTCGATAACTAAAAATCTACTAACTGAAGTCACCATTCTGACTATTGGATTATTTACGTTTGTACCCGCAATTCAGGAATTTTGTATATTTGCCATCGTTGGTCTTCTGAACGATTTCTTCCTGCAAATGGTATTCTTTTCAACCATTCTTGCGATTGATATTAGGAGGACTGAGTTTTCTAACGAAAATTCAAAATATCACTTCTCAAACGATCCATCCTTGCGTAAACAACCTTTCACAACAACTATTTCTAACAAAAAGCCAAACATATTTCGATCCAAGTCTCATCCAAGATTAAATGGCATAGCAGGTCCAACGAATGTGATAGCTCCAAATAATCAAAACACAACGCCTCTGGTCAAAATTCCTAAACGTCTCAAGTTAGTACACTTTTGGGCTAGGACTAGGATATTTCAGCGGGCATTTATGGTTTGGATGGTTGTTTGGATCAGCATGATCATTTATAATTCAGGAATTATTGAACATGTGATTCATTTGAGCGATACACTTAAACAAGAATCTGACATCGATGGATATGCAATAGAAAGATCTCAAGTTTTGGATAATTACATTGAGATTAGTACAGTAAAACCCGTTCTAACTTCTTCGACGACCTCGGCAACTAATCACTTGAATGATCAGGTATGTTATACTGTAAATGAATTTGGATATTTTAATTAATTAATAAGAAGAAATCAACGGAATCACGTTTCTATTACAGAGTCCTACAATAAATAATATTACCGAAGAATTAAATAAGTTACGACCTGTTGATTTTCCTCCCTGGAATCGTCTCTCTTTATATCACTGGTCTTCGATTCTTTCTATGTACAACATATCAGTGGCAGGCAAACAAATGACAATACTTCCTACTATCAAACTATCATATGCAGTTAGTCCCCAGGTAGTCAAACAAATTAGCAATCCAAATGATATTCAACAATTTCAGTGGCAAAGCTTTGCAACTGCTGCTCTCGATCCTCTTGACTTTTCAGGTACATACTTACTTTTAAAATAATTGGTAAGGTGTAAGTGTTCGAGATTCCAACTGAATCTATATTTTAATATTTCAGATATGGAACTGCCAACTAGGTCTGACGGTCGTGGTTTCAAAACTGATGCACCGTTTATACCAACTAGTCCAATGGAAATATTTCTGGCTGCATTACTTTGTTCCATAAGCGTTGTAGTGGTAGCTTACACGATGGTAGTTTTGTACCGATGTATTTGCACAAGAAATTACGCTGAATGGAGAGCTAGTTGGCATCAGCAAGAAAAAGCATCTGATTCTGCTACGCAACTTGTGCTTGAAGCTGTTCCAATGGTTCTTGAAGGTCATGTACAGGAAGTTGAATGTATTGCTACGGATGGAAATACTGTCGCTAGCAGTTGCCTATCTGGTCATATTAGAGTTTGGGATATAATATCAGGCGAGCAATTAGCACACGTTGATCGGCGACAATTTTTCAGTAGTCCTCAGAAAGATTTGACTAATTCAACACAGGATCAGGATGAGTTAATGTCGGATTATGAAAGTGGTTCTCCGCCATCGAGAGGTGAAATGGAAATTGTAAATTCACATGGTTTTTATTCTTCTTCTCCGGCTAGTCATAAACGTAAATCTTCTCCTGGATCATCTAACCGGAAAACAAATGAAAAATCTGTGAACAAGAGAAATTCAATGGGAAATACGTCGGAATCTGATTATCAGATTCACGAACTTTCAGCATATAATCGCAAATCTAAAAATCAAACATTTGACCTTCCCGATTTAAAACCAGCTATCAACACCAAATTTTCATCAATGAAATATTCCCCTATGCAAAAAGATTATAATCAGGGATTCGATTATGGGGACCAGTATAAACAGATTTTTGAAGAGCACAAGAAATTAAAAGAGTTGCAAAGGTGCGAGAGCATTGAACAAGCAAGTCAAAGTTTTTCGAGATTAAATTTAAATGATAGCGTTGGTTCCTTAAGTACTGATAAAACTATACAAATGTCTCAACCTGTACCTATAATATGGTGCATGGATTATCAAGAAAATCTGATTGTAGTCGGTTGTTCGAATGGTACTTTAGAATTCTGGGAAGGTACAACTGGAAGATTCAAATGTTTATTTGACGATGGATCAGGTCTGGGAATTTCTGCTGTGAAATTCGTTGGGAACAGGGTAATCGTAGCTAAATTAAACGGATCACTAGACTTTTTGCAATTAGAGAGTTATAGCGAGGGGCAACAAATAGATTGGGGTTTCACGTCCTTCAGAAGAAGTAAGTAATTCAAATTAATTTCATCATGATAAGTCAGTTCATTCTAAGAAGTTTCTTATAACATTTATACCCTTTTAGCACATGTAAGAACGGGAAGTGCAGGTTCACCAATGGATATAAATAATGCCGCACAGCCCGAAGAGGATTTGTGTTGTATAAAATTGTGTTCTCACAGAGCACATCAACAAGTGATAACTGTACTCGATAGTGAGGGTGGCCGAGTTTTAACAGGAAGTCAAGATCACACTATAAAAGTATATAGGTGTGTAAAAATATTTGTTAAATTAAAAGTGAATTTTATTTTCCGATAAACAACTGGAAAATGATTGAGAATTTTTTTCTTAAATTTTAATTTCTTTTAAAAACTTTGTTTTGATTTCTTTACAGGGTTGAAGATCAGCTTCCTTTGTATACTTTACACGGTCATTGTGGTCCCATATCGTGTCTTTTTATAGACAGAATTAATCCTATGACTTCAGGAAGTGGATCTCAAGATGGATTGCTTTGTGTTTGGGATCTCTTAACTGGTATAAGTTACTAGAAGTTTCGATATCAATTTTTTAGCATATTCTGTTCTTATACAAGCTTTTTTTCTAGGAACATGTATGTACAGCATCCAGGCTCACGATGGTGCTGTGGCTTCAATCACATGTTCTGCTTCCTATGTTATTAGCATCGGTCTCGATGAAAAACTGTGCGTTTGGGAACGGTTTCAAGGACATTTGCTACATGCATTGCCATCTCAAAGAACATCCTTCTGTTTGCAACTAGTTATGTTAACTCATCACCTACTTATAACAAGTAATCAGGTCAGTTGAAATAGTTTTATCTAATTCTGAACAAATAGGCAAATATATTTAATAACAATTTTGTTCTAGGGTTCGTTAGTTATTTGGGATGTCAGAACTGGTGTACCTGTTCGGGAAGTGAGATTAGGACACAAGGATGATAGTGTCTTTATAAAGCAAATGGTGCCCCTTCGAGATAGTGTGATATGTGATTTTGGAAGGCAGTTAAGAATAGTCAGATTTCCTCTTGTTACTGACAAGTTGGATTAAGTGTTGTTTTAAAATTTTTGCGAAATCCACATAAAACTTTATCTTCCAAAGTTATTGAAACTACAGGTAGAAATCGTGAAACTTGAAGTTTCGCACATCGAAATCGAGGCTATTATAAGGTTAGTCTCGTATGTTTAAGTTTTTACTTTTTGAATTGAAAAGTCAGCATTGTTTTTTTAAAATATGAAACTAATAATAACACATTTTATTTTTCACAGTCAGATAACATAGAAAGAAATTATATGAGAGGAGAGTTGTGAACTGAAATTCCTTATTTTCATATTCAAAGTAAGGTTTATTAATTTTTCCAAGTTTGATAAATTATAATTTATTTAGGCGCAAAATCAATTGGCAATTACAATTAATCAAACTTATTTTCTATATTCAAAGAAGCATTTCCAAATTTTAAATATATAAAAGCAAAATTTTTGAGCCTGAAGTTGTATTTATATTTAGAATAGAAAAATCAAGATTCGTTTATTGTTTACATCTCGTATAAATTTATTCCAGGTGAACTCAGGACTTAAATTTAAT
This sequence comes from Synergus gifuensis, assembly GCA_904066015.1. NCBI lineage: Eukaryota > Metazoa > Arthropoda > Insecta > Hymenoptera > Cynipidae > Synergus > Synergus gifuensis. The sequence goes on from CAJFCO010000182.1 coordinate 1,933,271, forward strand.
GTGCCATTGATTCATTAAATATTTTCCTTAAGTTTACATTTAATTTACATTTAATAGAAATAAATTCAGGACTTAACATTTGTCACAAATAATTGTAATATATTTTGCAATTTTTTTTATTAGATACCAGTGATTTTTTATAACGCAGAATGAAACTGCTTAAAAATGATTAGTCGTCTTGTAGTTAGTGTGAACTCTCATATTTCATATTTAAAGTATACTTATGTAATTACGTATTTATATTAATTCAATTATTAGGACAAATTTGCAAAATATTGCTGCATAGATGTTTCAATATTTGGAAAGGCAGGTAGTTTTGACTTTCGGAAGCTCGGCTGGATTCAAAAATTCGACGAAAGCATATAACAATATTTATTGTACTTTATGGTTTTCAACTTAATGATGACCTAGCATTAAATTTGAAATCTCACTTATGTTTACTAGTATTTTAATTAATTTTCACATCATCACTTTTGAATGGAAATGTAATAATTTAACATATGAAGATGTATGTATATTATTAATTATTATATTATTAACGTTTTTCATGGGGCTTTTATTTTTTGTTCAAAAATTTTTTTTTCCCATTAGCTTAGATATTATTTTTTATAGATTTAATAAAATTAAATATTGAAATTTAAAATGTTACTGCATGGAAAAATCGGACGTAAAGACGTGCCTTGGATTACAAAATAGAAGTATGCAAATAAATTATAAATGATGATGTATGAAGTTGTGTGCGTAATTGCTTGAAATATGTAGCGAAAAAATTTCATTTTTCAAATAAATTAAATTATTGTTAATACGAAAAAGACTGCATTGTGTTGTGTACATCTGGTTACAGAGAAAATAAACAAACTGCAAACTAATTAAGTAGTAAGGCAATTCCACGAAGAGTTTCTAATTCTAATTGGGACCAATCACATTATTAAAGAAAATAGTTCACATGGATTTGTTACTCTCTGAGACTATTTAATTAAAATACAACGAAGATCGCAAATTATTTTCTAATTATTTTTTAGCAGAGATCAATGGAAAATAGTTTAACACTGATCTTCATTTGCATTGACATACAATATCTGCAGCTTATGAGATTAAATTCAATGAGTTTTGACACGAGTCAAATATCTTCGGGAATTTTATTACATATTCTTTGCAAACCAGAATTTTAAGTACCATAGTGTCTTTCTAAGTAAAACGCCTATAATAAAGTCGTCAAACTGATGCACTATTTAAACAAATAATGAAAAAATAAGCGGATTACCTGGGAATTATATTATCCGACGCTCTTTTCTTTGGAAAACAATGTGGCCGATTATGCAGGTTCTCTTGGAGGAAATTAACAAAGTTATTCTACGTATATGATTGTTTAAAACAATATGTATCATCCATCCACAGAATTGTGATTCAATGAAGATAAAGAAGGAAATGAGAGATTATATTGGAGGATTAAATATACCTACTGGAAAAATTGCACGGTTATTGACCTTCTGCGCATCACGGCCTTAAATCACATTTTGTGTGTGTGTGTGTGTGGGGGGGGTCAAACAGTCGTCAATCGCAGTCTAATCCACAGGTAGTTGAGTTCAAATTGTTATTAAAAGCCCTATAAATAGCTATTGCTCGATTGCCTTCACTAGATCCTTTTTTTTAGATTTATCAGATTTATTCACTGTAACAGGTTTATTTCTTATCTTATTTTTTATTAAAGATTGAAATATCAGTATTAAAAATAATATAAATAAGAAATAAATTCAACAAGTGGATAATTAATTAATGTACATGTAATTAACGGAAATTTTAATTGTACTTTGTATATTAATACAGTTTTTTTCCTAATAATTAAGGGCATTTTGTAAGAACAGTTGCAAGCCATTGGGATTGAATCGTAGATTAACCCTCAAGCCCTCTGTGATAATTCAGAAAATTAGGTCATATCCGTTTCTACTGTAAGCATTGCACCTTTTTCATTAAGAAATCTGAATAAAATTCAAGGTATTTGTTGCGATTGAAATTTTCACAGAACAATAAAAGAAGATAATAATTCAGCTCAAGATAATGACAGGGAAAAGATATTAAGAACAGACGTACATAGTTAAGCTCGGAAGTACGTTATAACGATCATCTAAGCTGCTTTTGCAGAATCGCATATCATATAAACGCGTGTAACTTTGTACATTCGCGATTGCGAGATACAGATTTTTATTCCAATTTAATAAAATTTTAATAAAAACGCGGAATGCTTTAATCGGCAGAAAAAGTCATCCAGCGATAACTCAATTTAGCTTTAGTCTCAGGCATTTAACACTTTTGTTTTATATAAATAAATTATTGATTCCTTTGGGATGCTTTCAAGCATGTTTTGAGAGAAATCTTATTAACCATAACTTAATTATCGGTTATTTATGATTACCCTGAAGTATGTGTTGCATTATCATATTTTTTGTTAATAATATTTGATGACTAAAGAATTCAAACAGTAGGACAACAAATATAAGATCTTGATAATGTTATCAATGTTAAATTATGCATTGCAAACCATTATGCATTTCTTAAATCGAGGATTAAGGCATTTATGGCGATAAATCTATAATGCGCTATGGCATATCAAAAATGCATAAACGTCATATTACATCATGACTTTAGAGACAGTCTGTCTAGCTGCGCGTAGACACTTGATGATTTGTAAAATCTTATCTAATCATAGGTCGTATGTGCCCTATTCTAAAACATTAATCTGCGAAACATTGTATGCCGTTTATAATCATATCGTATAATAATTTGTAACTAGATTAGAATCTTGATATAATTTATTGAAGCAAGTCTGACTACGGAAATTGATGAAATTCTCTAATCACTTATGCATTCTTTAAGCACTTATCTCTTTAATTATCTATAAGTTCTATCTTTTGTGATAGATAGCTTTCAGAACTCATCAAATTATTATATCATTATTATAAATATGTCAATCTCAGTCACATTATTATTTGAATATTGAATTCTTGTTTTGTTTGATCGAATCACAGAAATTCTATTATAAAAAAATGAAAATCTACTTGGTCAAATAACAATTCTGGTTAGAAGAAATTTAAGATTGCAGTATTGTGACCAGTACAGTACGAGGTTGAAAATTAAGTGGGGAGCTGTCTCAGAGTGGGAGGAACAGAAAGTAAAACTTAAGTTTACTTTCGAATGAAGGATGGGGCTCCTGTCATTCCACCAGCAGTCTCTGGACAAATTTGTGAACGAAAAAAATTAGGTCTGATTATTTCTTCTTTTCCTCAACTCAACTCGAATGTCAGCTAAAAAAGAAATTAGTTTTCCCGAAGAAATTAATTGCAAAAAGTATTGTTTTTAGAACGCGAAACTTTGCGCGCGAAACGAAGTTGCAAATTGAAGCTTGCGAAAATTTCTGCGTGTTGTTGAAAAAAAATGTTCCTTGATCTTTAACTTTAACTAAATTCAAAACACGTCGATGAAAGAGGCGGTGAAAGCATTTTAATTCAAGAGGACCACTGTGTTTTTTTTTTGTGCTTAAGACTAATTTTCCCACACACTGAAATGACTCAAGAGGAAAATTTCGAAACTGGTACCAGGTGGATATTTTTTACTTATATTTAAATTGTTGGCATTAAAAAAAATTGTTTTTCTGTATGAATATTGGTGATTAATATAATTATTGAGTTAATCTTATCAAGAGTCAATTTACATTATATCTTTAGATTTAACTGTATGGATAAATTTGTTTGTCTCGTATAGGAGTTCTCAATATTCTATCAAATAAAATTTACGTAGTGATAATTGTTGATAAGTTTTTCCATTTATATTTTCATATCCGGCATGTTTGAAATCTCGTTATTTGAGATTTGGTACTGGGAATTAGTTTTATCAAGTCAAATAGCACAAGATGAGAATCCGTCTCATAAACATTGACTTAATAATAACTCTACCAATAGCGTACATTATAACATTAACTTTTTTCGTGAGACGTCCTGTAATTAAAAATAGATTAAATATTAAAAAATACATTTATTAAATTTATTAAATAATTTCATTTCGTTTTATAATACTCAATAAAAAATGTTATATTTGGTCTATAACGAGTATCATAATTATAAATATCTTTTGATAAGATAAGTAAACTACAAATCCTTAACTTATCATTGTAAAAACATTATTTATTTATTTAAAAAATGTCAATATACTGGTTAAGTATACCCTTACTATTTTATTTTTTTTTGTTAAAGTAACCACAATTCTGGTTATTTTAATCAAAATTTTTAGTTTAGACAACTAGAATGCTGTTTAAATCAACCAAAAAAATAATAAGGGCATAATAATAAATGCTAATAATAACCATAATTCTAGTTAACTTAACCACACGTTTTTCTGAGTATGATAGTCATAATTATCTTATAGTCACTTTTATCTCTGATTAAATTATTTCCAATTTAAAAATTAAATTTAAATTCGTTTTTTCCAATAATTTTTTATTATTATACACTTTAAAAAATAGTTAGTAGGGCCAATTACTTTGACTTGTAATATATGCCGTTGCTATTTTATTGATTGGGACAACCATTTTTCTTGTCTCAATTTGATTGTCTCAATCAATAAACTGTACCTATTTTTTTCAATTTAATATGTAATATTTATTTGTACCTTAAAGTCAGGTAAGTTGAAGTTTTACACTTGCATGCCTATGTTGATGGCCCAATTTGTTCGTAATGTGTCTGCTGCTTTGTAATAGAAAAGTGATTATTATGCGTTTAATGTCCTCGATGCAATAGACGTGAATCAAGTGAATGTACTTTTACAAACTGATATTAAGTGAATCCTCTGACCTTCGAGATGATTGCTATATTCTCATTATTTTTATTATTATTTATATTTTAGAATTTGCTAATAAATCAAAATTTTCGCCATTAAAGTACATGTTTTCGCTTTCCGGCTTTTCTATATCACCACGTGTATCGCATCCAGTCTGATTACATCACAGCCATTAACCGGTTTCATGGATAATACTTATGCTTTTTATATATTTCAGCACTCAAATTGTTCCCTTTCACCAGCATTTTTTAAAGATTTGCAATCAATGCAGTAATTTGCAAATATTTTTTTGAAAAACTATAATTAAATCTCATCAATGTTTTAACTGGAATAAATCATCGTAATTAATGATAATTACCGGAAATTATGATTCGCTATACAGATTAGGATTAACTGTGATCAAATGTGATATCGAGTGCCGCTGTCTCTTCACAGAGTGGCCTTTGAAAAAGTCACGATTTCTAGGGTCTGACCTAGACGAAAATATCCTTGATTAAAAATAGTGTAAATTAAATAGGGAAAAATATTCAGGATAACCTTTGAAATATATGTTTCTATGTAATTCAATCCTTAAACATTGCTTTTTTTAGTGGAGGGATCAATTGCCTTTAATTGCCTTTAGAGCCTCAATACGCATCTTCGATTTCAATCACTGCTTCTTTTCAAAGAAACTTGAGTAGTCTTGAAGGTCTTTAAATACTATTAGAACACACGTACTGTCGTAATTTGAGTCATATTATACTATCTTTCGCTCAGTTTACTGTTGAAGGACAATGAGGTGTTTACTTTAAAATTCATTTTCTATGTTCTATCTTAAATGTTTTCTAGTCAGGAAATGTTAGTTCATTGAATGTACTCACTACACTGTTACATAAAATGTAAATTGCAAATAACCGGACGCATGAATGCAGGATAACTACCTGAGACACAATTCAATGAAATTACAAAAACGATTTTTCCTTTGAAAAAGTATTTAATTATACTTCATCAGAAACTATAAAATCAAATTTTGTTGCTTTTAGTAATGGCGAAAAGAGGAATCAGGTCAACATGAACGGTCACCTCGCGGAACCTCCAGTTTCCCCAATCAGGCAAGCATTACCACAATGTTTTGCTGTGGCAGCAAAAAATCTACTGCTCATAACTTTTGGTTCCACTATAGGATTCTCGACAATTCTGATCCCAGTACTACAGGAGGGAAATGACATTAAAGTTACTGCCGAGGAATTAACATGGATAAGTTAGTATTTTAAGAATTTTTTATTAGCGTTTATTTTCATTAATGAAGTTTCGAATTCCTACTAATGAAAGCTACTTTTGTTGATAAAACTTGTTAAAACTGGCACAGCCGTTTTTCAAAGAAGTATTTTTTTTTTGCTTCTTTAAAAAAGGCTAATTTTCATGCTTCTTTTCTGTTCGAACACAGGTAGAAACCTGTTATGTGCAAAAAAAGTTGTTTTTATAAGGATCTTTACTTTAGGTAGTCTCAACCTGTTTCTGGTACCAATTGGCTGTTTCGTAAGCGGTCCCATATCTCAGATTTTGGGTAGAAGAAAAACTATGATGCTGGCCAATTTGCCATTTATATTAGCCTGGATTATGTATCACTATGCCACTAACTCATCAATGTTGTTTGCCTCGTTGGTGATTACTGGATTGACTGGTGGTCTTTTGGAAGCACCTGTGATGACTTATGTGGCTGAAGTAACACAACCCCACTTAAGAGGAATGCTTTCAGCTACTTCTACTATGTCTGTGATTCTCGGAATTTTCACGCAAATGTTAACTGGCAGTTTAGTCAGTTGGAGAACCACAACGCTTATCAATATTGCGTATCCTTTAATGTGTTTCTTGGCCCTCTGTTTCGTTCCGGAAAGTCCATACTGGCTAGCTGGTAAGCTGTATCTCCATGAAACAATTAAACATGTATACATGTTTAATTGTTTCATAAATCATAGTATCATAAAATCTTTTATGATACCACATCATTTCTTAAAGTATGTTTCTGTACATAGGCAAAGGTCGAATGTTAGAATCGGAAAGTGCCTTGTGTTGGCTGCGTGGCTGGGTTTCGTCTGCTCACATAAAACAAGAGTTCCAGCAAATGTGTGAAACTGTTAAAGTTGCACAAACAAACACCATCGGAAAAACAGAAAAAAGTCTTCTGGAACATTACAAGAAGAGAAATTTTTATATTCCTTTTATATTGGTAACGACATCATTCTTCATCTCCTCATTTAATGGCTCAATTACCCTTCAGACATTCGCTGTATCAATTTTCGAAGGCTTGAATGCTCCCATAAATAAATACACTGCTACTGTATTCCTTGGTTTGGCAGAGCTAGTTGCTACTATTATGTGCGCGGTTCTTATTCATTTTACTGGTAAAAGGAAGCTGACATTTTTTTCTATCAGTGGTACCTTTCTGTGTTTCTTTTTCTCGGCCATCTACGGTTATCGTCTCAATACAAGTGAAATGAATTCAGCAAGTTATACTTGGATTCCGACAACCTTAATGATTGGAGCTGCCTTTTTCTCGCATGTAGGCATTAGACTCTTGCCTTGGATTCTATCGGGCGAAGTATTTTCGTCTCAGGTACGTGGTATTTATTAAGATCATTTTAAAATCTAATTTAAATAGTTAACATAATAATTTTATGATTATAGGTTCGAAGTACCGCAACTGGCATCGCTGGATCGATGTACTATATCTTCAGCTCCATTGCAAATAAAACTTACTTGTATATGAAGGACGGAATGACACTTCCTGGTACATTTGTATTCAGTGCATGTATTAATTTAGCTGGTCTTATCATTTTATATTTCATTTTACCTGAGACAGAAGGACGAACTCTGAAAGAGATAGAAGAACACTTTTCTGGAATTCAGAATTTAAAGCACAGGCCTAAAAAAGAAGAACTGCCATTTAAAGAGAAATGGGCTGCTACTAATCCTGTTCCAATAAATGACGACATAGAAAGTAAATTTTAGATAAATGAAGTATCTTCCTTTGATAAGAGGTATATATGATAAACTTATACCTACTTTAAGGCTTAAGATTCCTTGAATATTGAAGTATTTGCGTCCATAAAATATTCAGGGAAAGATAGTAAGACCATAATTCATAATACGACTGAAAATCATATTTCATTTTAATACTTCTTTCTTGTGCTATGAAAAATTTATTTTTCCTATTTTCCCCTTAAATGCATTCAAAATTAGTCAGATTTATAAAAATAATAAGTTGTGAAGCCTCTAATTATGATAAATAATTGCCAGTGTACATAGCAAATAATATTTTATAATTAATAACTCTTTGCATAATAATTAATGTTTAGATTAGTAGTGAATGTAATTGAAAACTACATTCAGATAAAAATAATCTTGGACGTTTGTTGTAAAAGTGTCAGAAACTTGAAGTATGATTGTCATATGTGTATGAAGTATGCAATGAATTGAATGATTTATGAAAAAACGGGACTGTAATATCATATGTATAATATCAGGTGCATGTCCGGATTGTTCAGTGATTCATGAAAATTAAAACAAAGATCAATTATTTTGTTTAAAACTCTGAAGATATCTCAAAAAACGTGCGGATAATGACAACTTTTTTGTGGAAATCGAAATCAAGATAAATTAATTTAATTATCATAATTTTCATTATATATTCGACTAGTCCATAAAGAATGCTCGTCGCATGAAGACTTGTTATCAGATATAGTAATTTGCACAATATCAATATGAAAAATGCACATATTCATTTCTCTCGTAATAATTCATTATGTACCTGGTGTATTTATTTTATTATTAATTTAATTTTATTGCCATTTTTTATATTATTACTCATATATTTCAAAATATTTGTTCCTCCTATGTGAGACTTCTAGAATTTGATGTAAATATCAGTAAAATTTAATTACATTTAAGTAAACTATACATATATGAATTTCTTGTGACGAAAACACAATGTTTTATTGGACGGATTTTTCAATTATTTGAAATATGATAATTTTACTTTTGTATTTTAAGCACTTGACTTGTAATTTATACAAAATGGAAACTAATATGTTTGTTGGTAGAATATGCGAAGTTATAAATATTAAGAATATTTTACTTCAAACTTTTTCACTATTCATAAAAAAATTATTTTCAAATAATCTTAAGAGATTGGAAGGTTTCATATATGTACTAGATGTTGATGACTCATTTTTATAAATTTCAGACTTGTAATGAACAATGATAGTCAAATATAAAAAAATCTCATGATCGATTGAATTTTATCATTAATTATTATTATTGTTATATTATTATTTGTATATATTACTATTACTATTATTACTGTTATATTACTATTATTACACCTTTTAGTTACAAACTATCTTGAAATATTATTAAAAATTTAATTTCGTGTATATTTTTTGAATTTCTTCAAAATTCAATTGTCTTCAACCAAAAAAAAGGTAAATTAGATAACAACTGAAGACTGTAGATATATTTGAACATTAAATTTCTGATTTGACCCACTGCGCCGCGTTTAAAAAAAAATGCCCACAATTGGTGAAAGTGGTGCAACCAGTGGAAAATCGAAAGAACTTTTTCCTGAAAGTTTTTTTTATCCACTGAGCACCTGAAACCGACAGTGTATCGAGTTCGATCAACAAGTAGGCAGCTGTTGTGGGTGAGCTTTCTTGGCATATATTGATGCGAGTCTGGTTGCGGGTGCGCAGGCGTCATCGGGCAGGATTGGTACGGGCGGGGGTCTTCGAAATGGTCGATATTTTAGATATAGAGGGGACTACAGTGGCGCGAGGCTTTTTCCGAGGACAGTTCAGTCTCCTTATTGCCGCGACTAAAAACCCCACCAACCCCCCTTGGTTATTAACAATTAAAGATTTTTTGCTGCACGAATATTGTGAACCGGAGCCTCCAACGTGCAACTGGTTCGGTGTAGTCCGTGGAATTTCTTCGCTGGAGGTACGAATTGTATTGAAGCCTTGTTGCAAACCAAAGCTCGTAAATCGTGTGGGGTTTAGAAAAAGGGAAACTGAAGGGCTAACTCCCCCATTTTGTAAGAGAACAGCGGATTCCGTGGTAGAGCAGTGAATCGATAAACATTTCCCAACACAAATCAATAATCCTCTCATTGATCCTCCCCTTGATGTTAAAAAATTCATCATTTTACAAAAAACTTATTATCTTTCTTAGTTTTTTCTTTAGTGCAATATTACATCGTGGTAGTTGTAAAACTATTGCTGTCGTGACCGAATTTCCACGGTCGCCTATATTGCCTCTCTCGGTGGGCCAACGGCACGAACACATTGATAAGTCCACTTCCGTCCGACCTGCTTTTCAACGTTTTCATATAATCTCCATTAAGAATTTCAAAATCTTATTGAATTCAGAATTTTTCATTAATTGTTCAGATCTATAGGCAGAGTTTTTCGCTAATGATTCACGGAAAAAGCTCCACTTGACAATGACCTTCATTCTCCAAGGAAAATATATATGTATAAGGCACGAAATTAGCTTACATAAAGTTATTGGGGGAGAATGAAATATTCCATATTAAGGTTATTCAAACATTGATCTGTGATTAAGTGTAGATGTGAATTTGTGACATGAAATCGATCGGAAATCGAATAATGCATATTTACCAGCGCGAAGAGAGCTGCATTGATAATACACGTAGCCTCAGAAGCAATCATTTCATGCGTAATCGAGAAAGAAATTGAGTTAATGTAGCAATCATAAAAAACAAACTTTCGGGTGATATCGAGTATGGTAGTAATGTATATTTTCAAATGATTCATTAAAAAAGTAAATAAGGCCAAGTTTTACTAATACATACTAGTAAATACTTTTTACCAATACTAGTACATTTTATTGAACTTTCATTTATTCCTGCCTTTTCTCTTGATTTAAAAACCCCTATGATCGTTAAAACACAGTCAGCTCAGCTATACATTGACCTGTTGTTCAGAGTCAATGATATCTCCAACTTAAATTATTTATTCTAATTTTTTTTAAATACTTTACAAATCATAGTTTTAAAAAAAGTCATCTTTCAGTTCCCGCTAAAAGAAAACTTGACCAAAAATGGTTCTGAATTGAAGTATTTTTGTCTACGCTATGCAAACTGTAAACTTTAGACAATATTTTGAAATTTATATTTTGGAGAAACATTTTATTCCGCTCAGAAGTTAATCAATAAGAAACCCTCACCCATATAAAAGAAAGTTCATCCCCGGAGTTAGTATTTATAGTCGTGCTTTCCTTTCCATGCATCTGGCTTTGTTCACGAAATCGCTTTGTTCACGAACAATGATAATAGGTCATTAGCCATATATAAAAATACTTCTAGTCGCTGATTCTTTATTTTTGTTATGTTGACAAATTTATTATTACATGTTCAAAATGTTGAAAAAACCGTTGACACTTTACATTTTTGACAGAAGCTTGCTAATCATTTCTCTGATAACATTACGAAAAGCAGATAAAGAACTTAATTGTTTCAATTAAGATAACTGCTTAATTCTTAAATCACAATCAAAATAATTTGTTGACGATTAACCATAGTAAGTAGAAAAGTTTGAAAACTAATTTTTGTGATCTGTATAAACAAATATTGAAAAGACGTTATTACTTTCACTGGAGTGAACCGTTTTTCTTTTACGTATTATTCGTCAAGGACGGAACCTAGATTCTTGTTGCTATTTTCATTTCTTCTTTCCATGTACTTTTTGCTCCTTATGACCTCATAGTTAGAGGATCATTCAAGTACTAAGGTACAGGAAGTTAAAATGGTGTAATGAATAACACTTTTCTCCATTCAAAATATTCTCTCACTTTGCTCGTGTTGCAATCCAATTATCCTACAGAGCAATTCACGCACAGTTTCCGTGGCAGCACCGATCGATAATCTCAGTACGTCATAGTGTTCGGAAAACTCGTACAACGTAAAAATAAATGAAGAGCGGCAGAAATTGCTTTAGTTTATTATATAAAGGACGATCTTGGACAAATGAAGCGATTTATCAGAATCCTATGCACAATGGCACAAATTGTATTAAAAGCTATCAATTTATAATTCCAGGAAATTGTCCTTTTTGCCTAAATCATCTGTTTAAATACAATTAAAAAATTAAAAATATTTTTTCTCATATTGCTTTTTATGTAACAAGTTAATAAAGTTCTCATATTTCTCACAGTCACGTTTCTTTAAATGAGAATACGAGTGGTTTTATCTTATTCTTTTTCAAGTCGTACAATTGAATGCATGTGCGAGCATTTATATGTCAATATGTACGTCAAATAGATGCATATGTATTTCTAACCATTTCTAACATATATGTCAGATAAAAATTATTAAAACTTTGGCATTACGAATTCCTTAACCTTTGACAAGTATATTTTCGTTTACACGAAGACTTCAAAATTTTTAATTCATGTCAATAAAATTGGAATAATTATCTAACACATTTCTAGAAATTCAAGTTACTATGAAAAAAGTAATTTACCTTTGGTATTCACAGTGTGTTCAATTTAAACCTAAGGCAGAATTTCTGAAGCTGATGTATTTGCTTTGTAGGAAAATGAAAATCTCTTCTTTTAATAATGGACTACTGTCCCCTTCTCTTCAATTTTTACCAGTTTTTCTAAAGGCTTAGCTTTGAATAAAGAAGTATACTACTTAATAGTGTTACTGGTAATTGTAGATAAGACTTTGTCGACATATAAACGCGCTGGTTTTATCAGCGCCAAAATGGTCAAGGATTCTGCTACCAAAGAAACGAGCTCGACTGTGTATCGCCACGTATAATGCCTTCCTCACATTGAATATATCACATAATGCCGTGGTACACGACAGGGACATCACACGGTTCGAGTTCCTCAGTAATTTATTCATTAAAACGTTTCTTAACTCTTATTTTTCAAGAATCCGTAAAACCGAAACGATTCCTTATTTTAATCAAAGATAAAGTGAAAGAACATATAGATATACATATAATAAAAGAAATATTATGTCCAAGCAAGCTGTCCACGTTAGAGTGAAAGACTCTGTTTTTGAACTCCGTTCGCGGATGTCTCGTATGATGTCGATAGTGGAAATCACCTCTCCGGATTATCATCCGGTACCGGAAAAATCGTGCTTAATCGTGGAGAAGCCCATTTCTGTGTATCGTTTTTCCTAAACCTGAAATCTACGCGAAATCCTCAAATATCGTGTGTATCGAGAGTGTGTTCTCCAAAAAAGAAAATAATGTAGGAAAAAAAAGAAAGGAAATAAAGAAAAGTGTTATACTTTCTTTTAACTTTTGATAAGAATAGATTACACATTTTTTCATCTTTTTAACGTAACCATATACTAAATATAAGCAAGGTCTAAATCAACTTGTTATATTGTGCTATCAGCTGGTTGTAGTGTTATCATAACTATTTTATAGTGAGTTGCAATTTTCACTAACAAAGCTTGCAGTTCCATAAATAAAATTTTCAATTGTGTAACAGTGATTTCTTTGTTAAGATAAATTCATTCATTCTTTTAAGAACGCACTCTTTTACGATACTTGTGAATGATGGAAGAAATTGCAAATGTTGAATATTTTTCGGTTTTTAAAAGTTCTTACGAATATAATTATAATAATGTATTATAATTGAATAATTTCAGATGGCGGGGCAAGATCCAAAATGGCAGAAGGACGCGTCGGACCAAAATTTCGACTACATGTTCAAATTATTGATAATCGGTAACTCTTCCGTTGGCAAAACATCTTTTCTCTTCCGTTATGCTGACGACTCTTTCACCTCGGCCTTCGTTTCCACTGTTGGAATTGACTTCAAAGTGAAAACGGTTTTCAGGAATGACAAAAGGGTTAAGCTACAAATCTGGGTCAGTACAATTTCTCCCATTAAACGTTACTTAGATATTTTCTGAATCCCTTGTATAGCTATAAAGTAATCAATTATATTTTTCCCGATGTTTTTTATAATTCCATATTTGCTCTTCTATATTCTTTCTTGTAACTTTTGTAATGAGAGCTTTTAAGAATTCAAAAAATACGTACTTATATGTATAAGTAAGCTTGTTAGATATACAATATACGTAGGATGAAATAATATTTGAGTAACGATAAGAATGGCATAAATTTTAATTGCATTGTCAGGTGGAAATCTTACAGTACGGAGAGTGTTGGTAAGCCAACTTGGAATTCTTGAAGCTGGAAGGAATTTAATAAGAGATCTCGCTTTTCTTTGTAATTATTGTAATCTGAGTTTCGATAAAAAGTCGACATAAATTACAGAAATGTTTCATGATAATTATGATAAATAATTATTTGTTAACAAGTTTTTTTTATTTTTTTAGGACACGGCGGGCCAGGAGAGATATAGAACGATTACGACGGCCTACTACAGAGGCGCGATGGGCTTTATATTAATGTACGATATCACTAACGAAGATTCGTTTAATTCAGTGCAAGACTGGTTGACGCAGATAAAAACTTATTCGTGGGATAATGCTCAGGTTATATTAGTAGGCAACAAGTCCGATATGGAGGATGAGAGGGTTATCAGTTTTGAGAGAGGTAAACAACTTGCAGAACAACTGGGGGTGCAGTTTTTCGAAACCTCTGCGAAGGAGAATGTAAATGTTAAGGTACGATTATTCAAATATTTAATTCATGAATTAAATAAATAGCGTCTAAAGATCCTAGAAACCGGCTAGAAAAAAAGGCCTCTAGAATTTATAACTCCCTATAACTTATCATTCATTACCTCATATACATTTCTGTTTAAATCTTGTAATAACATAATTTTCCAAACGTCTTTTTCATGTTTGACCATGTAATTTCTTTCACACTTGAAACAATTAATTATTAAAATTGCTCCTTGAGTGGAAAATCACTTCATTGCAAGGTATTCAGATTTTTAAGAACATCTCTGCTCTACGCACGGTAATATTCTACATCATGTCTGACCATGATATTCCTTTTCCACTTAAAATACACTAGTCAAAATATCTACTTTACATCGAATTAAGATTTAATTGTTGGATTCAGCTCTTGTTATCTCTTGCCTAAAGAAATATTGTTCTTTTGTGAATTTAGGCGGTCTTCGAGCAGTTGGTGGATATAATATGTGACAAAATGAGTGAATCGCTCGACAACGATCCTACCCTAATGGCTGGTGGCGCAGGACCGGCCAAGGGTCAGCGACTTACCGATCAACCGGCCAACCCCACGGACACCAATTGTAACTGCTAAAGTACGAAGCACGCTTTCTCGTGGCGTGCCAATTGATACTGAATTGCTGGTGTAGCTAGTTCACCTTCTTCGTCGTTCCTCCGTTTTTCGTATTTATTTTCGTGCTGATGCGACTCGATGATCGTGAAGGCACTTCAACCCGGCTGCCCGAGCTCAATGGCCATCTCAGTCTACGGATACCATCCAGTTCGCGTCCTGATGCGCCACTCCTTGAATCTCGCGCGCGAACTCCATCGACAACGTTGACATGCACAACAATAATTTTTTAAGCTCGGGCATCCGAAATCGGCGATGTCGAAATGATGTTAAATATGATTATGTGCCGGCTGAAGTAATAAGGAGGAAGACGAATAGAGTCTTCGTTTTTGTACGTTAAAAAAAAAGTATCATGGCGCAAAGTCTTCTTTCGCCTTTCATCTTTTGAAACGTATACTCAACGTTTCTCAATAGGAAAATTTTTTCAAAAACGAAATCAGATTATCTGCACAAGCGTGTGTTATGATACAACTTTTATTCTCTTTAATGTACATTTAAAATAAACAATGGAACTTTGTCTCTTGAAGAATTGAACTTTTAACGAACTAATTTTACTGACATTCCGTATAAATTAGTCCTCATTCTTCAAACGCGGTGCATAATTTTTTTTTTTTTTTTAATTCTGTGTTCAACACATATGTATTACATTTTTAATTAGAACTCAGACTGACTCAGATGATCGTAATAAAAATTTTGTTATTCGAATTGTCTGTGTTCAATTAGTTATAAAGAGTGAAAATGTTACACCGATAGATAGGAACTGGTGGAGATTGCTTCTCACGTTTTGAGCAGTTTCAAAAATAATATAAAAGCGTGTAGTAGGAAATTTTTTGAAAATGATTGCAGAGATATTTCATGTTGGATGTAAAGGTTTCGTATAGGGAACGGGGCGAATTGCGAAAAAGTAGTTTCGTATAATTGTTGTCAACCGTTAATGTTTATAATTGTTAAAATACACTTTGGCCGAAGCGCAATTGAAATTTATTCAAAACGCAATTTCCTTTCTACTTTTCTTCAATTGCAAAAAAACTTCTTTTCCAACAATCATATTATTTTACAATAAAATTTCCCCATTGAATTTAAAAATAGAACAATAAGGTAAGTTGTTCAAGTTCGTCATTTTCAACATTCGTTCGAAATTTTAAAAAATGGAAGTGCTGTAAAAGCATTCCCACAAAAATTAATTGGTGTATTGAGTATAAAAGAATATAAATGGATGTATTGTTTAATGAATTTGATGAAATGTAGAGAAAATAATTTAAATTTAACCAAGCTGTACTTATAGTGGGGAGTACAAAAATAGGCTATTTATTTACACAGTTCTTCTTTCAATGATTTGTTCAAAGTTATTTCTCACATCACTGATATATTTTATCGGTGCCGTCAATATCGTTAGAAAGTGTCTTTATGTTTACTGTGTGCATAATAGTATGTAAAAATCTAGAAATCACAAGCGGCAGAATATTAACAAAAACATAATCATTATTATTATTGAGATGATTGTGTTTTTTCGCTTGTGTTATTCATATTAAAATTAGCGTCAATTACGCCGCGAGCAATGGCACTCGTCTCCACATTAGTACTTCAGCTGACGTTATACCTACTATATAGGCAAGCTGCCCTCTGTACATAAAAAAATATATATTATTGACTCTGTAATGAAGTGTATGTAAGTTACTTATCCTTGTGAATTATAAAAAAGGGACCTATTCTTATTCGCGGAATAGAAACGGAAGTAAGCGAAATAGTATTTGTTGAACAATTTGATGAATTCACTAATACTAGAACCGCCGATTAAACTTTTGTGTTTCATTTCTAAATTATTGTATACCCCAACGGTACACAAAAAGTCCCACAATTTCT
This sequence comes from Synergus gifuensis, assembly GCA_904066015.1. Taxonomy (NCBI): domain Eukaryota; kingdom Metazoa; phylum Arthropoda; class Insecta; order Hymenoptera; family Cynipidae; genus Synergus; species Synergus gifuensis. Next base: position 1,950,265 of record CAJFCO010000182.1, read on the forward strand.
TTAAAAAGTATTTTTACAGTAAATTTAAATTAATTTCTTGGGTACTGGAGTTCATACATTAATGAAATTTATTCTTTTTATCTTCCTATTCGTTTTTATTTAATCCAGTGGTTCTGGTGTTAATGCATACCTGAAAGTTTTATGCTGAAAACCTACCCATAAAGTAAACATTGTTTTTAGTCATTTTTTTATTGTAAACATAAAAGAAATCTGTATTATACTTGATTCAGTTAATAGAGTTTGCAATAGGTATTTGGTCTGAATCTTAAACATCCATATCAATCAAATAAGTTTTGATCAGTATTTTAGTTTTATTGATATATTATTATAATGAAGAGAACTACAATACTGTGTAAAATATTATTTAACATTTGTTTTAAAGATTGTCTATAAATTTTGTGACATATTATACATATTGTGTTTTCAAGTTCACAACTTGGGCCTGCAGTATTCACCTGAAATTGAATTTGATAAAAATTCAAGATTATAGAATACATATTAGCAAACATTAATCGGTGGACGGGCACTTGTATGTATGTATTGTACCGCCTAATATTATTAATGATTATATTAATAATATAATAATATTAACAACAAGTTCAACGCATGTTGTGGAAGAGCATTAAAATCGGAATAAGCATTATAGAATACTAATGCAACCGATGTGTGAAATTGATGTATTGCGTATTGTGTATAAGGTAATAACATCTAGAGTCATATGTTTACAATTGATAATGAAAATGAATAGCAAACTGGATCGGAAAAAGTTAAAACTAAACAAAAAGCAAAACACACAAAACGTTCATTGAGAGTGCGAGGTAGTTATGTAAAAAATGAATAGCAGATGGCATATATAATATGATCGTGTATGCGCGATGTACTGAGTAAAATTATAATTTACAAACATGTGTCTTATTTACTCTTTTTTACCTTATTGTATTTTTCTTTAATTTTTTTTTAAAATCTATATCTTCATTTTCTCGGAACCTAATAAAGTAATAACATTTTCCACTCAAAGTTTCATGCCTCATTTGAGTTCTAATGTATCATGGGAGCATGTTTCATTGTTTTTTCTAAATTGAAATTTGGATTTTTAAGAACGTTTTATTTTACACTAGGATTTAAAAATTACAAATCAGTAAATATTAAAATCATAGTTTTTTACCTTCGTTTTATGTAGATTGAGGTCGATTGCCAAGCTTTAGTAAAAACTACTTATTGTTACAAACATATAGTTGAAAATATAAAATTTGCTCTTATGGTAATTGACTTATACAGTAAGTTTTGAAGTAACTGAAAAAAATGACTTTGTTCCAATTTTTTCTACAACTTCGACGTTATTTTTAATTTTAATTAAGTTTATTTTTTCTGTGAGTTTAATGTAAAAAATTGATTGTGTTATTCGACACGAATAGGAAACTTTTTTCGGTATGAAGAGACACTGCCAAATAGATATTGCAAATTGTTGATTTCAAAATATGTATCATGAAGAATTATTTCAAAATAAAAGCAATTGTGTACGGGGTTGTGAAGGATAAATCATGTTGTGTATTTGAATACTGAAAATTCTACTGCGCCTCGTTGTGCGCAATTCACCCTCGAAGCGCGTGTTGCTCGTCAGTATGGAATATGGTTTAGTCTCTCGTGTCCTTCAAACGTAGAAACATTCAAAATTCTAGAATGAGAGCCTTGTCCGGAAAATGTAACTTTGAAATTTGACCTCGAAACAATTTTCTTTTCTATAGAGTGAACATCAGTATTTTACTTTGAACTTTCTCTTGATAATTGAACTTGATAATTCACATCTGTTGCGCTGAAATACAAGAGCGGAATATTTAAATAATTGCAATTTAACCAACTGCCATTTAATTATAAGAAACATGAATTAAAATTGATTTATAAATTTTTTAATTTACTTACCAATTGAATAGGAAAAGCAATACAAATTGTTTCGGAATCGTTTCGATTTCAACGTCTAATTCTACGAGGCCGGTGAAAGTTTTACAGTGAAAAATCGAGAATCTTGAAAAACGCGACGGATGAATAAAAGTGAAATATGAGTGAATTGTTTAGTGCGTCAAAAAAGAACAAACAAAAAATTCGCCGGTATCAGTGAAGCCAATGCACTTTTGCACTCGAATTTTCTCTTGGGTATGGGAATTGTTTACTGGACGCCCAATGCAACGTGTAAGTAAATATTGTTATTTTTATTTTTCATAAATATTTTAAGCTGGAATATAACATGAACCATAATCTTTTTTATAAATGGTTATAAACTATGTACATGCTTAATTTGCATTCTGATAGCGAGTGTGACAAAATATTTTCGAGTTTCAAATTTTGGCACAGAAGTTTCAGAAGTTAAAAATAATACAGTAATTTTCATGTAAAGAAGGGAATATATCGAAAAAGCATGGAGACATCGATTTGAAAGCTTCACATTCGTCTCGTTTGCAAAAAATCCTATTGGGTTTGGATTCTTCTCAATATTTTAAAATATTCTGGAATTTTCCAATAAATTTTTAGTGAAATGTAAATAGATATGTTGAAAAAGGGTCATTAGGTTATATTCATTCATTAATTTTTTTATTGATAAAAAAATAAAACCATATATCCTTGGACATGTGGTTAAATTTTATTATAGTTTGAATTTTCATTTTCGGACTGTGATATTAAATAATTTTTTGCGCGAAAGACAGCATTGAGAAAAAAAATTACCCACGCTGTCTTTTGCGAAAAGTGTATTTTATTTATTTATTTATTCATGAGCAAATAAGCGAAATACATATGAGCAAAATAATTTCTCCCACATGCTCATAATGAAAATATGTTTTATTCTGGAAAATATATTGAATGCGAAATTATTTTTTTACAATATATATTTTCAATGGAAGCTATAAAATGTGGGATGTTCCTTTTGTCTCTTTTTCTAATTGAAAATAGACCCACAATACTCTGATTATATCAAAGTAAAGTTTCAATAAGTGTTTACTGTGTTTCGCCCGCGTTCTATTCTTAATTTTAGTTACGTAATTCTTTTATTATTTGCAGACCCTTCCCCGTTACATAAGAATGAGCAAAAAGTTCAGTCTCGGATTAAATCAAGTTTTTAATATGAATAAGACCTCTCGTAATATCAAAAGAGCTTTCAACTGACTCTCTTATTGAATTTGCATCAGCAGAATTCACATATTTTTCACTGAATAATAAGTAATTTATCAGTGACATTTGAAATTTCTTTTTTGTTTCTGCTTATTTCTTGTAAGGATTAACAGTTTTTATTAGAAAAATCAAAATTTTTATTTTCTCTTTTATTCTGAACACATCACAACTTATCTCCCAGGGCTATTTGCAATTCGTGTTAAAAAACGGTTCTTTTATCAGGATAAGAAATACAAGACTCTAGAGATTTTGTCCAAGATGCTCTACGACTTTGAATCATAGCGCATATAGAGATGAAGGGGAGCGTCAATTGAGAAATGAGGATAAACAAGCCAGGGAGAATGGAAATTGGAAAGGGAGTGGCTGACAATGACTTCTTTTTCGGTGGAATATTTTACTCCGAGGGTAAACCATTGATCCCGTGATCCCAGAGTTCATGTATCTTTCTTTGCAAGCTTCCACTTTAACTTAGACCCGATTTTTCATTAAAATTGAGCAATAAGTTCGAAAAATCGTGTTTAATGTGAGCTATTCAAGTATTACGTTAACAGCTTGTTGGGATGGGGCGGGATCTAGGTGATTTCTTATTGTTTCTTACGTGGGGAAGGGAGAGGTCAATAATTTAAATCTTACATAAGATTTCAATTCATCTTAAAAAGTCAGTTTTAAATCTAAATGAACTCAAAAGTGCTTACGTAATATTTTAACAGTCTCATATAAAACCCGAGAAAACAATTTAAGTTTTAAACTAGAAACAATTGATTGTTTACTGTTACACTCGACTGTAAATAATAGTTAAATTGACTCTTTATAGTAAATCGTCTCTCCGGAACAGTATTGCATCCTTATAGCTGAGCATTATTTGGTTATACGCATCCCAGTTTCCATTAGTTGAAAATCTCATTAGCTCCACAGAATAGAGTACAAATTTACCATTAAACTATTATCTCGTCATGCAAGAAAATTTTCTGGGAGACAGTTCAGAATATTATAATTTCGGAATAACTTTTATAATTATTAGAATTTTTTATATTGTTAATTTTCAACAGTTAGAAATAAGTTACAACTTATATGTATTTCGTCCAATTGTTCTACATAAACCAATTTATAAACGAAGATTAGAGCCATTAAATAAAATAAGTAAGGGAACACAATATAAAGTATATTTTATATTGCGAGTTTAACACTTTTAATGCCTCGAAACTACTATATATTCAAATTGTTGCCTCTATCCCTTTGATCAGCCACTGTTTCGTAATGTTTGTGTCCGATAGTCAATTTATTGAACTTTACGAACGCACTCAATTACGGTTAATGAAATATAAGACAATAATGATAAAACTTATTACATAAACATTGAAAAAAAATGCTGGACATTTTTCGAAGATTAAACAAGTGCACAGCATGTTTTACTAACGATCTAGCGGTACCTTCATTGAAGTGCCTTGAATAATGTTGAGTCGGAAGGACTTTTAAGTCACGCGATTGTAATTTTCGGTACTTGTAGTAGCAGCATGATTTTTATGTCCTTCTCGAAGAAATTTTCCTTTTCCACACTCGACCTTTTTCGTCAGTCATATGTGAAATCACGGTCCTGAACTTTTATAAAAGAAATTTTTCAAATCAACAGGATTCTTATTATCATCTGAGAAAATAGAAAAAAAAAAAGAAAAAAAATATACGTCTCTTGGACCTTGTACTTTAAATAAAAGTGTATACGGCTTCTTCCTCTACTATATAAGAAGAAAGTGAATGGAGATCATCAATTATTCGAAATTACAGTGACATTATATTCTCGTTTTATAATGTAGGAATAAAATCTCAAAAAAGATCTGCCCTGAAGCAAATATATACACAGATATATTCAAAATACTCAAGAGACTAGAAAATACGTGATAAATTTCTGATTCCCCCTCCTCCTCTTAAAATTATTTTAAAACACTGAAAAGATCAACTTTCTTTATATACATTTACAAAGTAATTTTTCAATGTGGTCAATATCAATTTTATGTTTTTACCCGAAACGATATTAAAGATGATATTTCTCCACATTCTTTTTCAGTCGTTGGGAAAAACACAGCGAGATTGAAGTTTGAAAATCATAGTTCGTAATCATTTTTAGACCTATATACATATAGGTTTCTTCCATCATACATATTGAGTTTTTATTAATGTTGAACTCTGTGGGTGACAACTAAAACAAAGTTTCCCCTTCTGATGGAAATATAATGACAAAATGGATTTATATCAATAAGTTTACGTCTACCTACATCTACTTTATTAGCAGCCTTTTTATGTAAATAATGCTATGCATATAAAGTTCAGGAGATTTCTCAACCCGATTGCTCATTGATAAAACTTCCAGTCATATATTCAAATATTTTTAGCGCACTAATTTTGTTAAAAAAAAGCTTGTTTAAGGGCTAATGAAAAGCTTGATTTTTTCGTAAATAAATAAATAAAATAAATTTTGCGCTGCAGACAGCAGTGAAGAAAAGATTTACCCATCGGTGTCTATACTGCACAAAATATATTTTATTTATTTATTTATTAACGAAAAAGTTGGGGGAATATAATGTATGGCTATATCCCTACGGAATATTCCGTAAGAATAAGCCTTTAAAATAACTTATTGGTTTGCAGCTTTATTTTGTGGACATTCAAGATCCAACTGCAATTAGCTCTGAAGAGTGCTTGGGTTGGTTTATTGTGTTTTTATAAACCCTATCGAGCGAAATCTCTCGTAAGATTCAAGATTTTGTTATTACTTTGCTGTGGCTTTCAATCTCGACTCAGGTCTTGCTTACACACCACAGACCTTAAGATTATACCACATTCAAGTAACTTTTCTCGACTCTTATTGATTTTACTCCCTTTTATTAAAAAATGTCCTTACTCTTTTCTATATTCTCTGTATTTTCTGGGGAAAACAGGAATGATTAAAATCAGTTGATTAATGATGAGCTTTTTAAAATTACGACATACAATATCAGATTGTGGAAGATAATGCACATGTACTGTTTTTCATAAACCACAATTTTCAATATCGTTTTTTTACACCCTATTTATTTCATTCTATATTATTCTGCTTATACACGAGGGTTGAAATTAATTTACGTGAATAGAAAAATGATAAGAAATTTAATCTTTAACTGAAGTTTCACCGTGTCATCTCTGGGGATATAATAATATATTAATATATTAATATGTCGGTATATATCAAAACGTCAATAAGTGTTGGAATTTCGGTTTATTTCGATATTGGAATGCTGATATTCAATAGAACTGCCAATGAGAAACGCCAGATGCTGATATATAGCGATTTTGCCTGTTGCTTGCATAGAACTACGAAATAGGAAACTGCAATTATGGCTTAACTACTCAAAGGGTTGCTTTCCCTTAAATCTCCCTCTAGTCTTCATTACTGTAGAAATCAAAACTTATATATATATATATATCTATATATATATATATATATATATATATATTTCAAAAGAAGATCAAGGACAATTCACACGTAATTGAAGAAAAAAGTGAATTTTATAGCAATATTTTTTATTTAATTGAGAAAAGAAATGAGTTCATTTCATTCAGACATAGAGTGAGTAAAGTCTTTAAATTGGTCAATTTCTTGATGCAATGAATCGTGCAGCAGGCATTAGATTGTCATGCGGTCTTTTAACGGTAAATATATAATTAGTGTCGAATGTACAATTGTATAGTTATACACGGTTAAAGAGAACTTCGATGAAGGACGAACTACGTAACAGTTTTCCACAGTTTTTCACCACATATTTGCATTAATGGATTCCATCATTTTGAGTCCATCCAATTAGTTAATGACTAATTAATTTTATTATTGAAAATTTTATGATCATTTGCAATACACTGTACAGCTTTATACATTTAAATCCATTAATTATTTTGATATTTTATACTTCTAAAAGATAATAAAAATAATTAAAAAATTAACAAAAAAAATTGAAGGTTTACTTTCCTTGGTTTACTTTTTCGTGATTATACTACTTCTTGAAATTTTTCTTGCGCAAAATCATCGTCTTATTTATTCAAGGGAATCTCTCTATTTCTTTAGAGAGGTTTAAGGGGTACTTATGTACATTCCGCAGACCTTGTAGATCTCTTTTGAATATTACATTTCCTCAATTATATAAAGTCTAATTAATTAAAAAATTTGTTATAAACACTCAAGAAACCTAATAGAGAGATCTTCGAAACTTTGAAGATCGAGATTTTATTGAATTTTTTGGTAAATATGTGTAGAAAACCTATAATATTTTTCGTTTAATATTTTTTTTCTAGATTAGTTTACTCTCAACACCCGCATATGTTTTTTCAATTATAAAAGGAAAACTTACTGCAGAAGATCGATGTCCGGATAAATATATCTACTCACATAAACCAACTGTATTTGCTCGAGAGAGTCAATATAGGAGATATTTATACTGATAACATTTAAATCCTGTTAAATTTGCACCGTAATATAAATATAAAAATATAAAATTATTTTCATCACAAATGATCAATTTTATTGGTATTAAAAACAATTATACGTATTTTATACTGATATATTATTTATAAGTGAAACAATTCCTAAAATGTTTATACTTTTGCTTTGCAAAGACGTAACTGTAGTCTGCAACAAATATCTATATCTACTTGATAGCATTCAGATGCACTAAAAGCCAGTTCGTAGCTATGACCTTCATTGTGAAATCGATTTATCTCAATTTTATTGTTTTGATAAAATTAGTAACCTCGCCGATTCTAATCATGTTTCTAGTAATAGTAGAGAACCTTCTAATTTAAATGATTGTCTTGAATTATGTCTTACAGTTCATTATGCTTATTGAGTAAGTTTATTTTTATCTTCGAACTTTTCTTTCTAAATCCTACATATTTATCGTTAGAAATATAATTTATAAATATATATATATATAATTATATAATATTTAGAAAGGATTATTTCTAAGGAAAATAATTTCGCACTTTTCATCTCTATCCACATTTACACATTCTTATATTTTTATTCCAAGTACGGTATAGTAATGACAGTGATGCATCGTTCTCATCGTTCTCGATCAACAGGTAAATGTCCTTAACAGAGTGGCAAATGGTTCCTTGACTAGTTCAAGGCCCTTCGCGTTTATCTTCTCGCTATTATTTCCAGTCTGAAAAAAATAACATAACGAATACAAATGGATAAGTTTATAAATGTCCACCGAGACATTTATATAACCTTGCTCTTTTTAAAAGAGTATTTATTAGATCAGAATTCTTTCGCAGACAAATATGTAAAAATATTTTGCTGTGATTCATTAAAATTTCTTCTTCCATAATCGTGAAAGTTGAAAATTCATTCCTAGTGTATTTGTAACAAGAAATCTATGAGGTAATTGCCTGAATTTGAGCTTCTCCGAATTTCATAATCAGAGCGAAAATTCAAAAAGTAACTCTAGACAATTATCATTATTTCTATACAAATACACACAGTTCTTACAATATATTTAATTTTAATGATATAAAATGAAGGCACTGACTCTTAAAAAGAAAGATAAAGGAAATTCTGAAGCATCACTAATTGACATTGCTATGTGCTCTTTATGGCAGCATTTTTTTTTACTAAGCAATCTTCCCCTTGATTTGTTGATCCTCATGGGGCCTTTGAAGTTTATTATTATTTTTACATCACTTTCTATTTTTATAGTCTTATCAAAACTCCTTTTTAACTCTATATAAATAGTGTGCTTGGAAGGAAGGATCGTTGATTAGAAATTTATTTTCATTCGCTATTTAATTAATTCTCTTTGCAAGGGAAATGCTCAAATGCTTATTTTAATTTGTTTTTATAGAGTTTAATCATTGAAAGAGGATTCTTAACATGTACTTAAAAAAGATGATTTTTTTATATAATTACAGATTGTGGGAATTGAGGTGCGAGTCACCAATGAAGTCCCTATTCCTGCAATGGTTGAGGATGACAGAAGGGATGTTGTGCCCCCTTGGACCGTCAACTCGGTTCCCAGTAGGACAAGCCCTACATATCCTTACCAATACTTGTCACCACATGTATTCCAAGGTCGCAACTCTCTCTGCTCAGTAAACGGTAAGTTTTCCAATAATTGAATACTCATACGCTTAAAGAACATCTCTGCATTTCTTGTTACTGTTAATAAGAGTATTCTTATAGATGACATTATTAATGTGTGTATATATATATATATATATATATATATATATATATATATATATATATATATATGTTTTCAAATAGTCTAGTTGGAATACTAAGACCTTTGATCCCCTAAAGTCAATAATTTCTTATATAAGAAAAGTAAAGTAATAAGTAAAGTGCAGAAGTAAACTCCACATGAGATAAGTTTCTTAATAAGAATGCCTTATAAGCCATCAAAGAATTAAGAAGAACAAATCTTCTTTATCCGATGACGTCAGTCAAATTGGATAAAGTTGACGGTACTGCGATTGAAGGAAATATTTGTGACTTATATTCTCTAAGAACTAAAGAAAATTCTCTGAAATTGGTCAGTCTAATGGCTAATATTCTTTTAATGAGAAAATATGGAGGAAGGGGATTTGGAAAAAGAGGTTGATTTTTGTGAATAAAATATTGAATCCTTTTTTATTTTCTATACGTTTTACTAATAATACTTTTTATTCATCTTTTATACTATTCATGATATTTTCTCTAGCTTCACAGGCATGACGTGGAACGTGAACAAAGCCTATTCTTCTTTACATCATTCTTTTATAATAAAACTTGCCTTTAAATCCTGAATAATAGAATTGATAACAATAAATTATTATTATTGCATTCATTTCAATTTTTCCTTACTTAATATTGCCACAAATTAACTTCGTGTTTTAAAACTAGTGAGCGCAATTATATTAAATGGCATGTTCCATTGAAATAGAGTCAAAGCAGAAACTAGAACCAAAATTCCTACAAGGGGAAATAGTAGACGAGAATAAGGATTGAGAGAGTAGACTATATTGGATTTTGAAGAGTATTGGATTTTGTAACTGACATTCTGCGCGACTTTATTATTTTCGTTAATTAAGTTTCCTAGAATGTGAACATATAGTTTAATTATTAGTTATAATTAACTTCTAAATTATACTTTGATAAAAAAAATACTGACTTTGATTTCCGATTCTTTTGCTTTGCGATTCAATTTAATCTTTAATGGAGCGCATAATATATTTCTATGAAGAAATTTGTGTCACGTCATAACTTTGTGTCATCAATCAATGTTATTGGCATTCTTCTCATGCAAGTATTCTGGATAAACTAATTGTTTATGTTGGTTAACAGAGAGACAGTATCTGTGCGTACTCAAATTACAGTGGCTTCTCTCATTTGTCTCTGTTAATGTGTTTTTTGTGAGGTATAATTGTTTTTCTTATCACAAAAAGTTTAATTAACTAAACTTAAATATTTTTTAATGTTTTACTTTACTATTATTTCCCTTTGTGTTTTATTAACTGTTACCTCATAATTGTGAAAATTACGTTAAAAGTGAGCGTACAATTGAGATTGAAAAATCTTGATCTAAATTCAAATAGAAACCATCACTCTCTTTTTCTTATATTTTCTTATTCCTCCCTTGAAAACATTTGTCACTATAGAGCATCAGAAAAGCCAATAAAATATGCTAATAACCTTAGAAAAGCATGAAATTTCATCAGTTGCGCACTATAAACACATTATCGAAGGTCTCACACAGAGCACTAATTATGATTTAAGGTAATTAGTCTAGCACAAGAAGGGTGCGCGATTTTAGGTCAAAGTTGGAAATACAGGGTAAATTTTGAAAGAAAAAAATAAGAACAGTGAATCACAGTAAATTGGATATCTGATTCTCAAAGATGGAGGGTTAGAATTTCTACGTCTGGTTGAGAGAGAAATCAATCGATTCAATAATTCAATTACTGTTCCTTTAATTATTAACATTAGCATGACGCGGGCGCGCATTTCAATGGGCGTTGCGCTTGGATTTTTTTAATTCTAGCTCTCAACCCTCGGTTCCAATTGTCTTCAATTTTAAATTACAACAAAGGAGACTAATTAACTTCCATCTCTGTCGGTCTTAAGGTCGTGTGGTAATTATCATAAGAATAAATTTAGTTTCGCCAAATGTCATAAGGGTAAATTGGTCGGCTTTTTGAAACTTTTTAAAAATTTTTGTCCCATATGGCTGACTATAGAACTTGACTAATTATACTGACAAACTACAAACATATTCGTGAAAATCTGTTTTTCGAATTTCGGGGGTTTAAAGATTTAAAGATTCAACAAGAACTTACATAAATTTAATATCTTCTCTGATGAGAATATAATAATATGCTGTAAAAACTCCCGATGTATGCAATATCGCTCTGAAGCCTCAAACTTGCTGTCTGACCATACTCGAACTTATCTACTTTGGATGGTCTTATTTCTATTCTACACGAATAGATTACATTATCTGATAAAAAATTAGTTGCGACATATTTATATGTAAATAATCTTTCCTATTTGACATTTTTTTTTGGAAATTTCATCATTTTATTCACTTATTTTTTTACCTATTTTTTCAGACTATACTTTGCGGAGAAGGCGTCCTATGACATTGAGAATTGGCCCAAGATTAAATCTTCCGAGTAGAAGTACTTCAGCCCCTACAACTACTACAGATACAGAGTGGCCTCCTCTTCTAGGGTAAATCAATTTATTCAGTCATTTATAAAAAATAAAAAATTATTCAGAAAATTAGTATTTTACGAGAATTCCTGCTGAAAAAAATATAGGCGAGTAGGGGAAATACTATGAGACTTGATTTGTAAAGAAAATTGAAATATCAAGTATATTGAAGGATTTTCCAGATCATTACTCTTTAAATTAATTTTTTTTTAAACGAGATAAAATCTATTGGTTTCCAGTTTAAAAAAAATGATTTTTGACAGTAATATATATAAAGCTTATATGAATCTGTTGGTTAACTTTAGAATAATGAATCCAAGTATATAAACTTCTCAAAATCTTTTTCTTGTTATCTTCATTTTTTTCCAAGATGTTATTTTTCGATAGCAGGTTAAGAAACAATCTGTAAGTTTTGCTCGACACATGGTGCAACAGTTTTCTGACGAGATTCTATCGATCCACTTTTTAGAAGGTTGAACTACCCTCTGGTAGATGTCTCGTTCATTACTTTATATATAGTGATATAGGATGAAATTGGGGGTAGGTTTTGTTGTGACCTGTAGCGGCATGGCATTTTGTCGTCACGCGCGTGTGATTGCGGCATCGTCGTGGCCTCACCTCATACAGTAGCACGTGTTTTAAATCATTTTACAGTTAGTTTTATAAAGTTTTAGAAGAAAAACATGTATAAGATTTTTCCCATTACTTTTTACCATTCTATCATTTTTTAAATAATCTATTACATCTTATTCGAGTCGCCTGTACTCCTTTTAATGACGTGACTTGTGTGGAAAACAATTTCAAAAATAGCTTAGAGCTGGTTTATGTGTTTACTAAAGTTTACGCGGTTCTAATAAACTTCCGGTGGGAGATTCAGACCACAAGGGAGATTAGATGGAGATTGCTGAATACTCCGAGTGGGACGATGAAAACATATAGTAGAGTTCGCAGTCGACTAGCGGACGTAAATCTGATCACCTGTGAGGGATTGTTTCCGAGAATCAGTGATGGTTTTGCCACCTATTTTGATGGTGTTTTTTTCATAAAATATCACCAAGTATAGGATATAGAGCCATTAATTAAGAAAAGGGTTATCGTCGCTTGAGAAACACTGTGATTAATAGTTATTGGTTCCACAACTGATCTAGGAGTTGTCAAGGACGTGGGGAAGATTATTCTTCATCATTCCCGATGATGTAATATTCAGTCTCTTAAATAAAAGCAAATTGGCTAGAATGGAGGCGAAATCACACCTGTGATGCACGAATATGGCCACAAACCAATCAACAATCTTTCAATTTTCGTGTAAAAAAAAGAACGAATCTTAAGACTAATTTCTCAAACCGGTGACCTAACAAAAGGGAGGAAAAGTTTGTTGCAACTTTTGCGGGAACTACTTGCGTGACGAGTGTTTGAAAAGTTACGACGATACCCTAGGGAGTAAAGAAATGTGCGCCAATTTTATCAAGCACATTTATTGGGGCAAACGTGTCGATCATTTTTAATGTTTATCGTGACGTAGGATGATTAGAATCGGAGATGTAAGATTCTACTAAAAAAAATATTGGATGTGGATAAATCTGTGATTATCGGCAGTGTTATTGGATTTAAGTGATGAGTGTCGGAATACGTTGTGGATAAAATTGTCTGTGCAGTGAAGATTTTAATCAAAGAAATTAGTGGTTATTGAGACATGGGATGAAAAAACAGTTTGTAAGCAGTAGTGTGCGTAGTGAATAAATAAACTTTCAAATATAAGATTAAATATAAGAAGATAAAAAGAGGTGGAGTTTTTATAGGTAAAAATTTCTAGTAAGTAATTTATAGAGCATTACTGAAAATATCAGATTTGGAAGCATCAGTTGAAATGGATGAGGGATACTCGTAATATAAGTTGTTTATAATCGATATGCTGTGAAGTTTGATAAAGCAATTAAGATGTCAGAAAACAATTCACCCTTTCTTCTCATCCAAAGCCTATATTTATCTTCAAATACAATAACACTTAATACTAATGAGTTTGCTTCAGACTATTAAACAATTAAATGCATTATGCAATTATCTTTACATAAGAGAGGGTGGTGGATATTGTATTAGTCATACTTTAGTGAACGTATAATTTTCGTCTCAATCTATTTCGCGTGAATAATGCTGTTAAAATTCTGATATGTCTTAGTCTTATAAGATTTTCTTTCCGCTGTTCATCGACTTTCAAACAGAATTTAATAACGTTGTCTCGAATCGTGTTTTGCTCTGTCGATATAAATCTTTGAGTCTCTAGAGGTTCACTGCACCGCTTAGTACACTTGAAATAAAGCATAAAAAGCAATGCTTGAGAGAAACTCGGGAGAAATTTTACCTTACCTCTTATCTTATTAAAGTTTTGCAAATCGTCATGTCCGTTTCTTTTTTTTTTTTTTAACCGAGAATAATAATTGCGTCTACCTAGGAAAATTATAAACTACTTCAAGTTATTTTCACATTGGATTATTTGTAAATTCTCTCTAAATTTGAATCGGTTATAATTTTTACTAACAGTTAGGGACTCAATTCTATAAATTAGTTACTCTTTTCTGATGATCAGTTAAAAGTATAAAAAAAAATGTTAAAAATAAGTAAAAATGTCGCTTTCTAGCATGCACTATTTTCGTCGCTGATTTTCAATTCAGTTTCTGTCAATAGATCGTACAATGAAAAAGATTTTGTATGCGTCACTGATTCATTCTTGACTTTACAATTTCCGGAGTAATATTGCATGCACATATCCGTGACGTACTTTTCCGATTGGGTCATGTTATGCATTTGTTAAAAATATTTTAAAATTACTGGTAAATATAATATAAACTTTGAATATAATTTAGAAGGTTTTGTTCGTAAGAATATTTTAACTTTAATTTAATTAGACAGGAGATTAAAGGTAAGCTGATCAAAGAAAATTAAATATCTTTGAAGTTCCACTTGACATTTTACGTTTATTGTTGAGCATTTCTAAAGCAAATTAATCGGAAGTCTTTCACCTTGTTCTTTCTAATATATGTGAAGTTTACGATTTCCGACTTCACCTTTTGTTGTTCGTGCTTGCCGTGGCAAAACTCGTGGAATTGGTCATTTATAAGCGTACGTACCTGGCATTAACTTGATCGCGTGAGTAACATCCATTCGTTGATGATCCAGACAGTAGTGCAAAAGCGTTGGTGTTTCGAAGGGTGTAAGACAATTCTGGGTAAAAATGCCCCTAACTTGTTCTATTATTCTGAATTTTTTTATGAATACAATATTCTTTCTCGTTATGATTTGAGATGAGAAATATTGATTGAACTGTTCAGATAGTTGTACACGCTTGGGTTTCTTCCGACCCTTCGTTTTTTTGGATTAGCTCTTGACCCCAATCGAAAATGTAATGTTCGAAACGAGGTCTTATTAAGGGTATAATATTGGGTGATCGAACGCCGAAATTTTTCATGGACATGATAATAATTTAATAATGATTGAAGACTAAGCAGATGTTTCAGAATAGGAAAAGTGCAAAACCTGATAAAATGACTTCATCAAATTTGTAAATGTAGCACTGGGTCGAAAAAGTTTACGTATAGTTTTCTCAAAAAATTCACGAACCCTTTTTAATTCTTTTAGAATGCAAATCCATGATTGCTTAAGTATAAACTTTATTATATATCTTGTTATAAATTGATATTTTGAGCCAAGAATTTAAAAGTGAAATTTCGCTTTACTGGGACAAAATCAATCCAGTCCGACCGCATAAGGTTAAACTTAAATCTTATTTGGCATCCCTTTTTATCAGCTATCTAGCTTGGGCCATGTGGAAGAATTTAATCTTCAAAGTTAGGGTCTATAGAATTCTTAGCTGAATACGCCGAAGAGAAGATTTCAGTCTTGCAAATGAAATGAAATTTCGTTTCCGCTTTTATAGTTATATGATTCGTAAACTTTCAACAAACTCTTGTTTATGGAACATTTATTGCAGTTTTGATATAAAATACATATACAATGTATTCATAAAAATCACATCACATAAACCCTCTAAAGATGTCTTTGGTAGAATTAAAGTATAATTTAATAAGATAATACGTAAGCACTTTTGACATAGGATAGTATTGAAATGAAATTCTCGGGTCGTTAGATTCATTAACTGTTCATCGCATTAAATTCCGATCGATGGACTTAAGTGGCTTTCAGTTTGGCCCGTTGGCTTCTTTTCGTGCTGAAACTACCAAATCTTAAATCAGAAATTCATTTTCAATTTAACGAACAGAACCAGATTTTCACATAAAACTACAGTAATAATAATTATGAACTTAGATATAATAATTTAATAATTATAGCACAATATGCAAATTGGTTGATAAAGCTCTCAGTATTAAACATAAGCGAATTATTGAGTGAGGTTGATTAAATCGATGCATAGGGTACGGTCTGCACTTTTTGACTTGACCTATATTAAGGTTGTTGCATATGTATTTCACATGTGTATAATTTTTTTTGTCAATGGTGCTAGAAATTTTTATTTCTCTTGCCGTTTTTAATAAGAGAATGGATTTAATAATGAACTTCATCATACATATATCAGTTCTGCACTCACTTTATTAACCGAATATAGTATAATTAAATATAATACTCTTTTTAATTTGATAAGTTATAACAATCATTTTCAGTTTTTTAAAGTTACTCGTATTATTATATAATGTTTTCTTTTTAACTTTAACTTTTTTTCTTTAGAGATCTAGAAAATGATCGTAATTAACAAAATGCCGAGATTTAGTCGTTTAAAAGTGTATTCCAATCTCAGATTCAAAAGTACTGGTGCGTAATATTAAATTTAGTTTAATTTCCAGCATTTAATAATATACAACACGTGCTTCTCTCGGACAATAGGGTTTTGTTGACAGGTGCTTCAAGCATAAGTTTCATTACGTGCTTAAGCGAAACATGTTGTAGTAATGAGGATTTCGAATATAATTCATGTGTATTCTTCGTAATATTTAAATAACTTAAAGGACTCTTTTTTCGTTGAATTCATATCAGCATATCAGAAAAAAGCAGAACATTTCTTCCGATCTTGAGCCTTTAAAAGAAATCTTAATATTTAGAAAAATGCGAATATAAATGGCGTTGATACGCTTTGAATGATGAAATGTACATGAATAAGCTTATCCCAGTATACTATTAGCATATGAAGACATTGAATGGTTCAAAAGGATCATCGCAGTAAATAAAATGGAAATCATATTTTAATCATTTTTGAATTTCATTGATCTGTTAACTGACATTTGTAGGAAATGGAGTATTTTTAATTTTATTTCAATAATGATACATTTTTATTTATACATACATTTATTTATTTTTACACACAAATGAAAACACTACGTTTTTATTTTATTGCTTTTAATTCAAAGCAAGAGTTGAGTATGAGTTGGTATGAGATAAAATATAAAATTTACAGTCGCCCGTTACTCCTCAGGATATTGTGAATTAGATAAAAGGGAGATAAGTTACTTTGGAAGTAAGTAAGTAAGTAAGTACGTAACTTCACTTCACTCTCACCTCACCTCACTCTCACTTCGCCTCACCAACCTTCCATTTTTTGTCTAAATTTACGGCTTTTAATTTTGACGTTTCAAAATATACCTATGACATTAGAAAACACGTGGTTAGACTTATGGTTAGGTTCTACAAGATTTAAATCAGTCATTTAGACAAAAAATTGAAGGTTGGTGAGGCAAAGTGAGAGTGAGGTGAGGTGAGGTGAGAGTGAAGTGAAGTTACGTAATCGACCCCCTGTCTTCGAAGTATATTTCACAATACGTTGTCAAGTTTTCCCCATTTCTCTGGCGACCCTCATATAAATGTCTTTTGGAAAGACATGGTACATTGCACATATTAACCAAAATTGGAAAATACACCTTGTCCTTATTTCTCAAGAGACGAATCTTTCGAATCGAAATACGAGTCCTGTACTTCTATATTTAATTCTGAAGGTTATCGAGAATTTCCGAGAAACAAATTTTTACAATATTTCATGTTTTTTTTTTTATTCCAATTTCATTTCGAACTTATGAGATTTAAGAAAATTCTCGAGCAAAATAACTGTAATCTTTTCCTTTCAACCCTTGGTGAATTATCCACTTATTTAAGCTTCACGTAACTGCTTATGCACGACGTGTGCTTTCCAAAGGATGCTTGCAATTGCAGAAGATTATTACCCCACCTGGGAGTTTAATACTACTCCTGACACGTTACGCATTATTATAGACTACCATTTCTGTTTTTCTTTTGCGATTCCCTATTTTTAAACTCGACAACATTAAAGTATTTTTATGCTGCGTTAAATAATTCAAGTTATTCTCGAAAGAATATAAAAATGTTTTATTTCTCGATCGTAGCTAAAATTTACGATCAATAATACTTCTATTATTCTCTATTCGTGTCTATCATTCTCTATTCCATCTTCAAAAATACTTCGAAATTGTCCATTTAATTTTGTCTTGACGTAGGAGACAGCATAATCATTCTCAAATTTGGTCTTCGAGTTTGTCTATTTGCCTCTCTGGAATGTTTGTAAACCCTGTGGAACCTCAGAAGCTTTAATGGAAGAAGAAGCTTTGTGATATATTGTATTTCGATATAATGGAACATAGTACGGAGCACCATATACGGTCAACCTAGGAAGTACATATAATTATTGTCTAGGGTACTTCCGGTGAAACATTCGCATGCAATTGTGTCTAAGAAAGTTAGCTTGAAACACGCAATAACCATCATCACTATGTCAGAACTTTCCAAGGAGTTTAGTGAGCTCGAACTGAGCTTTTCAACATTGAGAATACAAGATATCAGTAGTTGAAGGTATTCTCAAGAAAATTGCAAACCATAACACGTACAAATTAGAGTTCGTGATCTTATAATATTGTATCTAGTTCTCTCTTCCCTTAAAGAACGGCTGAAATAAAGAAACTAATAACATGATAAAATAAAATTGAAAAGACATAACGTATTTATCGAAGTCCGTGTAACAAGTTCAAGATTTATTGTTTCCGAAAAATAAGTATAAAAAAACAAATCAGAATAGTGTCTCTTGTCAAGAAATGATTTTTTTAAAATCCTCTCTATGAGAAATGTTGTAAGCAGTACTAAACTTTGCAAGTCGCATTTCTGAATGAAATACGAGTTTATGAAAAAGAAGTAGATATGATGAATGAGCAGACGCAGAATTTTCTTTGCCTTCACGCAGATGTGCATCCGCTTAAAATATTGCTATCCACTAGAATATATAGTTTTGTACATTTCAGCTTTCAATATTTTATACTTGTGTTTTGATATCTGCTATTTTATTCTGCAGTTTAAGAACAATTATTTATTAACTTACATAACAGGAATGTTTTTTTATTTCTTAATTATTACGAACGCTATAAAGAATTTACATCTACGTGAGAAAGGAGCACATTTCATTATTTGAACAACTCTTTATATACAATAATAAAGTTTGCAATGCTACTTTATAAAAAGCTCTTTATGTTAGATCAAAATTCATAATTATATTCACCTATATCATTTAAATGAAAATTTCTTTCATTGTCGTAGTTGTTTATAAAAGAGAGAATTCGACAGGAGTGAAGAATTAAGCGCTCCCTTTTTCTTTGTATAATTGATCTATACAGTTTGTATGAAAAGTCGTCTGCCTTGCCATTCGCGATTTCTGGATGATGAGGTCTTAATCGCTTCTATAACTTGGTTTGAATTCAATATACAGTCTGCAAATCAGATTCGTGTATATTCTGAAATTCATCATCAGCCATGGCTATATAGTTTCAAGAAGATGACTGTCAATTAATAAGAAAAATTCAATTTTCATACACAAGTCACACAATTGTGTTTTATAAGTCAATATAGAAAACATTTGTAAATTATGTTAGACACAAGCTTTGAAACTTTCTTTTATAAAACTTTATTACTCATTAGTTGCATTACCCTTTGAAACCGCTTTTACGAGAAAATTATTATAATACGATTTCAGTTTTAAGCATGATGGTGAGCGATGTTGAAGTGAATCTGCGTATGACTTATCTGGTATAAACTTTGGCACTTAAAAGTTCACTACTCAGCCATTGCTGTTAACTTTAAGCTTCAAGTCAATAACGTAGCCTACAATAATAATAAAAGTTAACTAAGTTTTGTTCACATTTTCCATCGCAGTACATCCATTACTTTTTATATTCTCATCAGAGAGTGTATTTAATTATATCATTTATAATTATTTTCTACAAAAATATACAATTTTAATTACATTATAAATTGAGATTAACTCCATTCTGCTGTCGTACTGAGAGACATCATGTGTGGACTAGAAAAGTATAGTCAAAAATCTGTGGTATTATGTACAGTGTATTGTACATTGTACGAATTGTACAGTGTATACTAATGCGCAATTATGCAAGCAATAGTCACTAAATTGCATTAATATCGAAAGAAGACATCATGAATTATTAGAGAATGAAATTCCTGTGGCAAATAAACCAATGCATTCACCTGAGGTCTATCCGCTTCCACCTATTTCACGTATATAGTTAACGTGCAGTTCGGATCTGAATATCAAATGAACAACGTGAATCGCTCGTTAACAGTCATCGTTAATAATGTCAGGCGTAATTGACACTTGAATCACAAAAAATAGACATTGTAAATGGAAAGTTGCATAAAGTTCGTAAGAGAAAAAAATTCTCTTACGTACATATAAAGAGCGCACTTTTGTGAAATTTTTGTGACCTAATTCTCCTTCGTTAAATTAAACATAACGAATTACATTTTTTTAAATAGCACATTGTATTTTACTGAATAGTTAAAAACCCATCAATTATCAAAAATTTCGCATGATTTACAAACCTATACTGAAGATGCACTTTACCTGCAAAAACTCAAGTTCGAAACAAATTTTTCAAGAGTGACGGTAGGTAGGATTGACGTTGAAAGTCTTTTATAGAATTTTACTGGCTTTTCAATGTCGAGTCAATCTATGGTAAAGTTAAGTAGTTGAAGCTCGACCGGCTTTATGCAATTAACCAACCTTCAAAACGTAACAGAACTTCTGAATTCCATTCCAACTCAGGCTTTATGTAATAAAATATATAGGTTCAATCTCTTAATTAATTTTCATTTTTTCTCGGAAGAAATGAAAATAAATAGAATTTCATTCTATTTAAATTTGTTTTGAAAAAATTTAACAAATTTAATCTTCTGAACTATTGTAACAATCTATTAGTAACATAATCCATCAGTAACACAACTCTATTACCAATGATTAAATTGTTTCGAATGTGGATTAAATTGAATATAGTTATTGAAATAGTAAACTTGCTCAACCTCAGCAAATGAATCATGTTAGATTCGATTTATTAAGAAAAATCTACGAATTCCGAATAATTTAATAAGAATTTTTATTTCTTCAGAAGATATAATGGAAAAGAAATATAAAATTATTTCATTTCTATTGACCTTCTTTGATTTATAAATATATTTCTCCTCTGGCTTATATTTTGAGTTGCAAGCATTGACTTTGCATGCAAGCACTTAGTGTATTTAAAATTCGCATCCTCACGCTCGTCTACATTTATGACGATAAATCACAGAAAGTTAATCCGTCAGTTAGTTAATAAATCTTAAAACGCTCACGTATACGTGAGCAGAAAATTTTTCCCTCAAATTAATAAATATTGCTTGAGAGCTACGTCTAAAATAGTATATTCTCGCACATGTATCGAATCGTATTTTTTGACACGTGTCAAAAATATTGTTGAGATAGTTATTACTTATCGTCGCGTATTTAATTAGCAGTTTAGTATTCCCCACATATCGTAATGGAGCGTCGAAAACGGGTCTATATGTGCTGGGGTTTACGTTATCCTAATTGTAAGTGCTCTTGCTATATCATAGAGTGTGCTGTTAGGGTTAGATTACAGCTTCTGCATAATGATGCTAATCATAGTAACCATAACGGGAGTGCGTTGTATCAAAATAGAACAGTGTGTCATTACTGCCTAAGCTGTTCATGATCCCTAACTGAGAACATTTTCTGTGTTAACTATAGAATGCAAAATAAAAACAATTCAAGGGATGTCGAAAATGTTTATAATTTGCTATTATATCCATGATGGCAGGGGGATTCGATGGGGTTGGAGCTTCCTTTGATTCTTCAGTATTTGTTTTTCAATTGATGAATCTCTTTTTAATTTGCAATAGAAATACTGAGTGTTCGTAATTTCATATTGTGTATCGAGAAGGTGAAAGGATTATAAAGTTGAATCAGGTCAAAGAGGTCGTCCTCTATCTGCATTGTGCATGTGCATTATATCCTCCATATATTCGCATTCTC
The DNA here is from genome assembly GCA_904066015.1 of Synergus gifuensis. NCBI lineage: Eukaryota > Metazoa > Arthropoda > Insecta > Hymenoptera > Cynipidae > Synergus > Synergus gifuensis. The sequence goes on from CAJFCO010000182.1 coordinate 1,972,530, forward strand.
ATCTGTTCTCGTGTACACTCCAGAATCGTGTCCGTGACGATGACGAAAGCATTAATTAACCTGTCTAATTATATTTCCGCAAACTATTTAAAGTCGACTTCCTTGAAAAGTAATAGACTCTCGCAAGTCTTTTGATTTAAAAAGCTTAATTTTAATTGGGAAGGATGATATTTGCATTTATGTTTTTTAGATTAATATACTTCATTCACATTAAAATTTTTTATTCGCTGTAAAGATCTTTTGGTCATAATTAGACATTTTGTCAATAAAATTATTACGGTGAAGTATTTCTCTTTTTAGAGTTCTCTTTACCTGCCATTGAAATTTAACCCAGCTCTATTTTATTTTGGCAATTTTCGATGAAACTAATTTTGGTTTTACATTCGCATCAGGGGAGATATTGATTTTAATGCAAAATTGTTCTCGGACTTTTTATTTAAAATTAATTAACAAGGAAAGTACGTGTATGAATTTTACTAATACTTGCATTCGTTGTTAGGGAGGGTAAAAAGCTTTTTTGTGGAGAATAACTAACTAAGTTAATTATCGTTTCACAATAGGTTCAGAGCAACTCTCGTTTTCCTCTAACAAAAATAACATATGTGCATTATGAGAAAATAAGTTCCATAGAGTCCTTTTTATTATATAGTTGTCACAAAGTCTTAATCTAAGTCTCAAGTTCGTAAACTGTAACCAGACAACTCTGTCCTCGTTTCGTTGACGTCGTCTTCCCCGACGATGGCGTTGGCTCTTATTCCACCTGCGATAAATTATTATTTTAATTAACCCCGGTTGCTGCGCAACGACTCTAGTTTATTTAAATGAATCCCAAAGGAGGATGAGTGAAGAGGGTTGGTTGGAAGGTGAGCACTAATGATTCTACACTTTCCTACATTCTGTCCCTAACAACATTATTTTGTTACGAGTCTACTTATATGTGAATTTATTTTTTATCTGGGAATTCTTCTAACTTTTGCGGAATACTATAATTTCTATTGTTCCATTTCCTAAGTTTTTATTTGGCAATTAAAATTGAAACGCTTTTATTTTCAAAATTCAATCTTTTCACTTAAACATTATTTCATTTGAATAATGCTAATTGTGATTTAAATTTTGATAGCAGACAGACGTGCCCGAATAAATATGCCCTGGATTAAGTTCCAAAGTTTCGTCACGATGTAATTACTGTACAAATATATTCCCGAGGATTATCATTATTTGGTCAGTCGGTAATTTGTGTCGCCCCAACCTTTCTTATTGAGGCTTTTTCTTTTTTATTTCAGTATTTTTCGTCTTTAGTACATTATACATATATATGTATACCAAAATACGTGAAGACATTACCTCATATCTTCCCATTTGCTCTTTCAATATCCGTAGGCATTTTCATTGCACAGTCATCTTGATTTTGCCCTCATTCTCTCCTGGCTTTCACGCACCATTCAATTTCTGATATTGGTAAAGAAGGATAATCATCCCGGATGACGAAAAAAATTGAAACCGTAGGAAAACGAATCTTCGCAAGATACTCAAAGCGATCGACCCTTCTCAATTTACTTCGTTATCTTTTACCGAATATTCGTTTCCATCGTAAACATTATATTTCTTCGATACTATCCGCCCTCGTAAAACTTGTTTTAAAATATTAAAAATCAAAAATGCTTTGACAAATTGCAAATGCAATGTGATGTTATTCTATAATTGTTTATAAAAGTAAAACATCAAATTAACTTCAATTAGATCAGGCACATGATATCTGTATAATATAGATTTTGCGTGCTTCATAAATCGAGTTATGAAAGCCAATTACTAAAATGATTTCTGTCTTCTCGGGGCATATCAAGTGTGCAGGAACATGAGCGAATTCGTGAATAGCATTCACAAGAGAACAGAATTATCATATATCTCGGTTTTGACTCTCATATCTCCATTTCAATATCGCACTTTCTCATTTTATGCCGTTATTAGCATGTCCGTACAAGATATCTTACAGAAAAAATATTCCCAAGTACTTTCAATCAATTACTTTATATTGTTTTCTTTATTAACGCCTTTCCGGCAGTTCGCGTTCGTTTGATTATAATTCATGAAAGTCGTAAACTGCGAGAACCAATCACGAGCTTCCTATAACGGTAGAATTTCTCCTATAAAATTGCATTAAATGAATTTTTATCTATAAATCTTCAGAGAAACTATGGAATATATTATTAGACGCATTTTTATTGCAAGAGCGTGAGCTAAAATTTAATTAATATATTATTACTGAAATTTCACTTTTTCCATGTTTGTGTTACCAGTGTAATTTGATTTCAGATCGAAAGTGTTAAAAGTTAAGCAATTTCATTTTTTTACCATTAAAAACTAAATGAATAGAAATAGAAAGCTTTCAAAATTGAGAGATGAAAAGTTATTTCGCTTCAAATTGAATTCGACAAAATCAAAGAATGACAGGGAGAGTTCGTAGAATATGCAGGGAATTTTAAATCTGAGCCTGGATGGAGACCTTCAAATGTAATTTTTACTTCGGAATAAAAATCTGTCGTATTTGTGTTATTTACGCAATAATCTATTTACTAAATTTTCATTCATTTGAGATTTTTTTCCTTCTTGCGTATACAGTAGAAATATTCTAAGATTCTAAAACAAATACATATACAACCTTGAATGATAAGAGAGTCGAAGTACAGATGGAAATAGCTTATTGGCCCTTCATAATATAATTCTATCAATATTTTGGTTCAAATTCAAAGCACGTTAGATTCCTCTTCACATATTTAATTTAAACCGCATCTTTTCAACAGGAATATGTTTTCAAAGTACATACAAAATTCAGTTTATAACTATAGATAGTTATAATGACAAGAAACCTGTGAAATAGTTTATCATTTAGATATGTAATTAATTACGCGCGTCACACATTACGTCTCCTCGATGAGTTTATATTTCAGATAAATTACCCTATCACAAACTATTCGAGATACGACAAAAAGTAAATTAATTACTGGGACGATTAAAATTTGAGTGCTTGAAATGATAAAAAAAATAATAAAAAAGGTTCCAATATTTGTTTCATACTTTGAAAAAATTTTTAATACAATTCCATGTCACTGCTGCTTGAATTTTGTATTATTTATAGTATCTAGGATAGTACGGCTACATATTCTTGATCCGCTGACTTTTTCCTCTTTTTTCCATTCGAGTATCAAAGCTTTTCACAATAAATGCAGCCTGCAAATATGCGTATTCCTTTCCCTTAGAGGAAATACACTTTACAAGCGGGAATAGGCGGGAAGTTTAAAAAACTTTTAGGAGTGGTTGATGATGTTATTTATTATTCATCGGATGGTCGTCGCTACTTTGAATTTTCATTTAAAATTAGACTTTTAAAAATTTACATTCTACCTGTGTCAAAATTTCAATTGTAAAAACGTTTTCACTTTTTGCCTACACAAATTTTCAGCTGTATAAAAGTTGCACAGATAAAACTTTGTCACGAACAAAATACAAAGTGTTTCTGCATGTGTGTGATACTGAAAACTCGAAAGAAAAATTCAATTAACAAAAAATGATATTCATTATGTATTTTTTTATTATCATACGACTTACTAAAATCTAAAGTTATTATTAGTTGTAAATTTAATTTTTTTTTCATAATTATACAAGGTCGTACTAGTAGGGTCCTTATGGTAACTAAAACAATGTCTTTATCAGAGAACAGTCATAAAAGGGTTAAAATACAAGTGAAAATTGCATTTGATATGCTTGTGTGCTAACATACATACAGGTGCTCCACGCTTTTGTTTTTCATGGTAAAAGTGCCAACTACAGAAAAATGAGGACTGCGGAATTCTTTTATAATACTGCAAGAAAAATGGAATGTAGTGTAGAATATAAATTATTAAAAAATAATAAATAGTACATCTGATGAAGAATTAAAATTAACTGAAATTTAATTTTACAATTAGTTTAAAAACGGGAACTACTCTGCTCTTCAGTAGTCTGATATTTTCAGTGATGCTATAAAATATAAGAATTTCTTCTATTGTGTACACTGTACAATTAAGATACAATAGCACTTGTTTTTCACAACTGCGAATATGTCAATCAAAACAATTTAAATGTAAACAACTACTGTAGATGTTTATTATCTTTCGCACGATTTATGATTCTTGGAAAGTGCCTGTTTTGATGTTTTCATTTTTCCGAAAATCATAAAATAGATAGAACGGTCTATTGTCTATTTATTGAAATCTTTATCCACTCTGTTTATGGCCAATAAGACGAGGCCTTGTAATTCATGGTGGGAGATGAACGAACGGTAAGAGGCGAGAGATTGGTTGCTTGCTTGAGATTTCTAAATTCTAACCAGTCCCTTTTAGTCTAGCTTTGAATTTCGTTCGTGGAGGTTGTCAAAGAACCGAAAATAAATTATTCTATTCTCAGTATCAATAAGAGTTTATTATGAAGTGCATCGGTGCTAATTTTCCAATAATAATGAAATATTTTTTATTGAATTCAAGAATGATTTGTGTGACAGAACTTCAAATTTACTTTTTATTCTTTTGTCAATTACATCTTCAAATATATTAATCTCTCGCTTTCTCCAGTTCGTTATTAATATTGACAAACAGTAGATAAAATATCAGAGGAAAGGAAAATTCAAATTATGGAAGGGTTTTGATAAAAATGTTAACTGATAAACGTGACTGAAGATATATTAAAAAAATTTTTGCAGAATAATAACCGTGATGTATTTTTAATGTGATTTCAAAGAAAGACTGATTGCGTCAAATTTTACAATATGTACAATTCTTAAGGACGATAGAGTTAGCTTTTTTACTGAAAGTAATATTAAAACCTAATAATAAAAGGTAGTTTTCAAGATTTTAACTATTTCGTGATGATAACTAACTTAATTGAAATTGAAGGAAAAGAGCAAGGGTAAAAGAAAGTAATTTCAAGAAAGACAGTGATTAATAACAGAATGATGAAGTGCGACGAAAGAAAACGCGAAATGTTTTCGCGACGGGCGTGTAGTGAAAGTGGACCTCATCCAGGAACTCCTGGTTCTGGAGGACATCTTTGGGGAAAAAGGAATCAAGGTAGAACTTCAGCTCCAGTCGTAGGAGCCGCTAAATCGACAGCTATTATACTCAGGACTAGAAGGAGTTGGCCCGTTGCACCATCTCATTGTAGAAGGTGAGACCAAATATTTAAATTTACGCTTAGCTCTTTAATTACGAAAGTAATTAGAAACTGAAAATCAGATACGTATACTAGCAATTTCCAAAATTAGGTATAAATATATGTTATTGTGCAATAGCCAGTAGGTTTACAAATATTTGCCTCATACACCAATAATAATATTGTTTGTAGTTGCGATACTGCATATTTAGTAGGGACAACGTTTGGCTGCTACACAATCATCAAACATTTCATTTCGAATGTCGTCCAACTAGATTTCGCGGTATTTACGGCCATGTTATAGGAGATATAGACTGAAAATTTCTATAATCAAAAAAAGGAAATAACGGAATTTCCGATAACAGCAAAAGGCTGTTTCGCGCGCTTGGCTCGTTGGAAAAATAAAAAACAAATATTTTTTGTCGGAAAATGTTGAAACTCGCTGATGATAAAACAAAGTAGTCTATATTTACCAATTTTTATTACTTTGTACTTTCATTCTCTGTGCATCTTTTAATGGTTTTAATTCCAAGTTTTAACTTTAAAATTCAAACTTTTCTTTTTATTTAATGAATATTATATTGAAATATAGTATTATTGAAATAGAAGTTTATACGTTGTGTTAGTACGGTTGTAAATGGCCTCGTTCTAGTGATAAATATTGATTATCATAAATGTAAAGTTGGTAAAACTAAATTACTCTTATGGTAACTATCACATACCCGAAAGCAGTACAACATTTTAGAATCCTGTCTACTCCCTTTAGTTTCACAATTTAACAGTTGTTTTTCTAATAACAGCTTTAAATGCAAGAATTTTTAGTAAAATTTAGCGTGACTTTATTTTGCAATTAAGAAGCTTATCTCGTTAAGTAATCTGGAGAATTTGCCCTGTCGCGTTACTTGGTATTCTTATGCACCTTCGTGACTCTGTGATTGCATGAAAGGTAACGGTTTATCGTAAAAACGAAGATTTCTTTAGATTTATGTGGAGGCATAGAAAGATGTTGACGTTTCTATCGAAAGAAAATAATTTATTGCTCGCGGTTTCTTAAAATAAATTTCGAAAGTAGACCAGATTTTTTCTGTAACGCGGTTATAATTAATTGTTCCGGATTCTGAAAAGAATTCAAATATAGGACGTGTTGGTATAATTCGCTTAATTCAAATTGCTTCCGGTCTTCAGCAAATGCAGAAAATATATGTGTTTAAAAAAAATTTTGACGATAATATAAATTGGTGATCATTAACGTGGAAAAACTGGAGTATCTCGATCATCTTGTTTCACCATGTGAAGAATATTTGCTAGGGGACTTCTCATTTTCCTTTTTTCGTTTTCTCATTCGCTTAAGGGTATTGCGTTCGCAGCGATCGGACATATTGCCTATATCATGTTTCAAAAATACATTCACGTTGAATGAATTCTGTAATCTCTAGGGAAAAATATATGTTGCTGTCCCTATATAATATTTAAATATACAACGCTGAAAATTGTCTATGGATATATTGAGAATTTCCTTCTTCCTGTTTCTTATGTTGTATTTTGATTAAAATCTCTCCACATGGATATCAAAGATTAATTTAAATCATGATAATCGAAGGCGATTCTTTTACGGTTTAGGATTTTGCACACAAACTACATCTTCCTACTATATCTGAAGAGAAAAACGTCGAGGGTTCAATCCTCTTATCTCACTCGACTGATTTATAGGATACAGTAATGATTTCTCAGAAAAAATAATGGGCTGTTACATGTATTTTATTAGCCAATCTGATCTGGAGAGCTTCTATAACGGCGAAGGGTAAAACATATATATTTCGCTTTTCATATAACGAGATGTCTTTTTACTCGTTGTGAGAATATTTTCCAAGAGTTTCTGCGACGTGTGTTATACTTTATTCAACAAGTATATCTAAGTAGGAATTTTAAGAAAATATAACATAATTCAAGTAGAATTTACTACTAACTTAATTATCAGATCTTGCGTCTGTTAGACGCAGAAGACGTCTTTTGAATATGTAAATTCGCATCATAATGAAACGAAAAAGGATTTTGCTAAAATTTGTTTAACTTGACAGTGAAGTCTCTATAAGATAATAAGGTATATTAATTCAGAGTAGATAGCATTTCTAAGACGAAAGTAATTGTAATTAAATCTGCATTAATAATCGAAAGCAAATATTCTGGCGAATAAAAGTTTTCATTTTATGATTTATTATTATTTGATGAGATGATAATGTAATTGCTTAGAAAAATGTATAATTTATTTAGATTGAAGTAAAATAAATTAAACTATTTGAAACAGCAACATCCTTTCTCCTCAAGTTTTAATCAGGAAACGTACTCTCTATTTATGAAGATTGAAGTTTCTCCGTTGAGTTCTGTTCCATACTCACTAAATTGTAGATTAGTTATGTTGTTTTATAAACATAATTGCGCATGCTGATTTAATACTATAATTACATATTAAACAATTTGCAGATTTTTATTGAGAGTTTTGTTTAAAAATCTTCAAACTTAAATATTGATAAATTTAAATATACATATATTTAGGAAGCTGATATTGATTAATTCATCTACATTATAAGTCAATTTAGATGATTTATTCAAAGATTTAAGTACAGGTGAGTGTCGGATAAAGGGAAAGACAGGAGGGTGGAAAATTTTCCGTCAAGAAATTTTAATATGGGGTGTGTGAACTCAGTATGGTTGTTTCTATAATGTAGCACTGCGACAGTATTTTTTTTTTATTATTATTGAAAAACAAATCTTCTTCGAGGTTTTTTTTATCGAAGTAATTCTTTTCGACTTACCATCAATATTTTACATGCGTTTTCCGGATAATAATAAGTCTCCTGGTTGACAGCAGAGTGAATTTTTATTTAATTTTTTATTTAACAAGCCTATTATTCTTTAAAGTAGGTCACGTTTTTTTACGATTTCCTCTTTTCTGAAACTGAAGAAATAACGGGGAGTTCTAACCAGATTTTTTACTTACCTTTACTCACATAATTTTGTTCAGTATTTTTTCTCGATAATTATTCTTGCTTTAATTATTTGAGTAGCTTTCTGTTTATATTAAAGAATAAAATAATAGATTTAAAAGAATAGATTTCAAATTATGTAACAGAAATAACTTTGCGCAAAACGCGGTTCGGCTAGAAAAAGGTTAACACTTCATGCATCAAATGTCACAACGAATAAAATACAATTAAGAGACCCCTCTGTAAATCAGAGTTCCTTCTATTTGGCAGAAATATTTGAAAGCATTTGAATTGTAGAAAATGCATGCTGGAAAAATCTATACCAATTTATGAGGACTGCAGACGATCCACATTTAGTGGAATATACAGTAATTATCGCTTTGTGTTAATTTCGAAATGGTGTTCGAATCGCGTATAAAAGGAACATAAAAACCAATTTGTTCATGCGATTTCGATTGTTGAATACTGTGCATTTTTAAATTGCAATATAATCTTTGAAAGAAGATGAAAACAGTTTAATTTAAGAGTCTGTTTATTCTAGAGTGAACATCAAAATTATAGCATCAGATAATTAAATTTAACGAATAAAAATTCCATTTCCCTGTCACAAATGATTTTATCTTATTCTTATATATATTTTTTTCAGAAAATGAATTATTTTATCGAATGACACGAAATTTGTTTTTTTTTTCCGATTCGAGTGATATCCATTGGCTTCAGCTAATCGATCCTTCCCCTCAATATTGTTTGAGATCATCTTTCATAAAATGACAGGATAATCACTCAGCAGCTGGCGTTTGCAAACGTTTTTCTATCCAATTTTTAGGACCTCAAGTCAAAATCGTATCTCTTAATTGAGGGAAAATTTGATACTTGAGGAAAGAAAGTTGGAAAAGGGAAATAGAAAAGGGGTAGAGAAAATAAGGGATGTGGAAATGTGGTTCAGAATTTCCACAAATGAAATATGTTTTGCATTATTACGGAAGCAATTTGCCTTTATGTTATAATTAAATAAAAGCGAGGTAAGTAGGTGCCCTTACAGGCAGTAAAAATTATTCACTGTTCTATTTAACTGCATGCTTATGCCAGCAATGTTCAAGATTGTCAGACAAATTATAAAGAACTTATGCTATATTAATATAGCATATATAGTAGACCTAATTCGTCTCCATTCTGAAATGAGGTAGGTACCACTTTAGCGTGTATTAACCCTTGAACTTTCAAGAAGAGTTCGTTCTTCATTGAGCTTGACCTGGCTCGTCGCTCAATAATTTCTAAGCAAATTGCTTATGTATTTATGTATTTACATACATACTTTCCTATTTCATTAAGTCGTCGGATTTGAAGTTCGTATGTCTTTCAAATTCTATAAAAGTGGTAAATAGGCATTACACAAGGTTTCAATCTAATTAATTAAACATTTTATTCAAACCGCAATTATGCTTCAATTTGAAATCAGTTTTAATGATTAAATATCTCATTGAACATATATCTCAATATCTCAATATATATGATTCCTAATTTAAGTTTACACTTAACAATCATGCATATAATTTGTTTGGTACTTATCGATATGGTTTAGAAGTTGATTTGAAGTTTGAAAAAAAGAAGTTAATTCAAGACGTACCTTAAGCCTGCATTGCAGTTAGGGGAATGTATCGACCAGTTTTACGGCAGTCATCAACCTGGTATCAGTTGAGCGTGTATACCTAGACTCAAGACAATGTTGAAAGAAACATTACTATTAATCGTAATAGTCCTAGATGGTTATAGGAAACATAAAGTATTATTTCCAAAGTAATTATAATTATTCATAATATGTAGAACTTTCCAACGATCAATCGGCATCCGTCTGATTGTAATATTTAATATTAATTCTTAATACATTTAGCTCAATTTTATGAAGTGGTCTAGTTATAGCTTAATTACCTATATTTTTATTTATAAGCCCTAGAGAACGCGCAATTGGATTGAGAATATTTGAGTTGACGATTTATTTTATGAGACACGCATATCAGTAACTTTTTATTCTTTGAACAAAGCCAAAATATACAGTTATACTCTCGACTGCATGTGGCCTGGTTTTCCTCTTTTCGTTGTTGGTATGAAAACTTCTGCATAAATAAGATAGCTTTCATCAATCTATTTTTTTTATTATTATAAAACCAGGGTATATGTTATATACTAAATTATAATGAAAAGTGCGTACAAATTATTGCAGCTTCATAATTATACTGTTTAATTTTGACTTTTTTTTATAAAGTCTCATGCAATCTATTTCGTATATCGCGTAGAGCTTATACACACAAAAATAAAATTTACATTCCAACTTGCTGATAAATTTTACCACTTTAGTTTTGTAAATTATTCAGTACGCATTATCATTTAAGAAGCCATAACGTTAACGTTGTACGTATTTAACCTCCTTCGGTATAGTTGTACTACATCTATATATATTTCTACAACTTTCTCAATAACTTCAAATTACCAAGTATATATTATACCATCGGAATCTTGGGTGCTTTGTCTTCTTTGCTTTACTTTGTCTTTTTTCTGGGACATTCCATTTTCTTAGTGGAGAAATCCATATTCTTACTTACAATTCATGTTTAGAAAGTATATATTAAACGACGTAATGTAGAATTCGTGTATAATAATAGCTGCTAAAAAGTGTTTTTTTAATTAATTAAAAGCAAGTAGAGGCTTTGTAAATATTATCCCCTCGAATAATACATAACAAATTCTAAAAGTACTTTTAAAAAAGCGATATTTTAGGAAAAATTTAATAAAAATAAGTTTTAATTTCATATCAAGAGATTGTATACAAGCTTTTACAAGCTAAATAAACTCCCACTGCACTCTGCTTGTGAAGTAAGGAAACCTTTATGGAATAAGGAATGCTTGCAGGAAAATATACTTGTTTTCATCGAGCTTCGCAGTTCTCTGCTTTATCGACCATTTGATAAGAATGAGTCCTGCAAGCTCTCCTGATGAAGCTTTCATTTTACTTTTGAGATAACTGATGATTGCCGGTCAGACAGGAGCTTTCATTCAGTTCGAACATTGTAAAACAACAGCTTGATACAACATATTGATTTTTAAATATTGAAAGGAACGTTAAATCAGTCTAATATATTTATTTGTTTTCTGTTACAGGTAAGTTTCATTATTGGCGATATTCTCAAAAGGAGCGACATCTTGTTATGTAAGTTTTTAATATTTTTAAAAATCTGGCCATTTATTGTTGCAATTTATATATGCGATAAAAACTATATAATCTTGTACAGAGAGAAATTTTCGAGTAGCGTAAATAATCTTCATTTTTCAGTGATAGAAGTTTCATATAATATTTTGTACTTTAGAGTGATATAAAATGTGATACGATGCATTTATCATTCTAATAGCATATGTTATACTGTATGAAACTTTACTTATCATAGCATGAGACAATTTATTTGAAGAGTTTAAATTTGCTCTCACAAAGTGACTTGACTCAGTGTGTAACCAACATCGTGTCGTGTTTAACGAACTCTGTAATTACTTATCACGCTTCCATTTTCCCTTTCGTGAAAATTTATCCTGACCGTAACACCGAGAAGATATCGTTCATCTACCTCATTTTTCATGGAAGCATCACTGTTGTAAATTTACGCTGCAAATTTTTTACGCTGCAACGTGTATAAAATTACATTATTTTAGAAAATACGTCAGAAAGTCACTCGAGAGACAGTAATCCTCAAAAATACCAGAATTTACAAGAGGGTTTCATATTTAGTATTTTTTTCTTATATTTTACAAAAATGAGCTTTCCACCCCTTTTTAAATGTTGGGCTTTTTAAATCCTGTAGAACGAAAAAGAACTTCGAACTTGGTTTATCATTGGTTATTATTGATATTGCTTATTTCTTGAATATGAAATTAGTTATTGCAGAACTCTTGTATTAGATGCTTTTAGTGTAAGTAAATAATAATGATGTGTCATGTATGTATATGTATAACGATAATACCTTCTATTGGTAACGAGATGAATATACATCAGATATTTTAGTCGCCAGTTGATGCGGGGTTTTCAGTCGAATAGCCTAATTACCTAATGGCTCTCATTCCATTCGACGCCTGCGTCCATAACAAAGTGAATAGAGTTTCCCATTTCTACCTAAATGAGAAATGCATATCTGAGAGTGTGCGCTAGAATATGGCATGTAATATTTTGACACATAATAATCGAAGTAATGTACTCCCAGTAAACTCCCGACATTTTCAACCCCAAAAATGAACCCTCTATAGTTTATAACCGGTCAATTATTTTTTCCTATAAGTCTATATAGGTAATCTTAACTCGGTCATTGATATGAACTCAAATGGCACTACCATTCTGAAATTCAGGCTCGAGAACAAGAATGAGTTGTTTTTGATCTTGTGCCAAATGGCTGGTCCAAAGATAAATTAATCAGCTTCAATAGTTTTGAAACAGTTAATTCAGATATGCAGTACCATGAAATAATTCAGAAATAAGGAAGTAATACAAATATACGTGCACTAATGTTTTTCTACATTTACATTGAGTATCAATTTTGTTCTCTGTGTAATTTCGAAAATTACACTCTGTACCTTTTTAGGATGATTAGATACAGGTCGAGTTTAATTAAACTGCTTAATTAGTTTAAAAAATAAAATGAGAGCTCACGTTTAGCCGTATATATGGTATTCGAAGGGTTAATTAGATAGTTTGAATGTATGAAGAAGAGGAGTTCTGTTAATAAGCTAGAGAATCATTATTTAAACAAATTTTAACACGTGTGTTCTCCAGACTGGAAAATTTGCGTTCGTGAACTGAATTTATGAACCGAATGTTGGATAGAGTTAGTGAAGTACTCTGGGGAAGGCCTGTTTATTGATTGACTGCCTGTTGCTTTTAGCTACAGTTTACACTGCTACAGTTTACACTGCTACAGTTTACACTCTCCATATCTCGCTTTCTCCTATAGTGTTATCATGTATGACATTTTTCTTTCTATGCCCGACTTCGAAGATGTAAACATTCTATCGCTTTAAGTTATTTGTCTTGCTATTCACCGTTTTTCATCATGCTAATTGAACAAATAACTGCTGGGTTTCAAATTTCTTTGTTCACGGAAACAAGAGAGTTACGTCTAGACAAAGTACAAATCCTTTGAAACTCATTAAACTTTAATTCCTTGAGAGTATTTACTTAGCATCCGTTCTTGCAGTTTCGACAATGTCGAAACCTTTATAATAGAAGTATGTGTAAAACTGTACATGTATTTACTGAATGATAAAAGTATATGTAATATAATATATATAACATAGCGGAAATTTTTACTCACGTTACACATCCTTGGTTTTAGATCCGTCTCGTGTGTGATAATTTTTGCTTTGCATAAAAATATGCAAATTAGTAGACATTAAATGCACGTGAAAGAAAGACGTGGTCTGCATTAGTACATTCACGTAGATATATTTCTTAAGGACTTCGTGTGGGAAAACCTAAATTAGCGCTCTTTTCGCATAAAATACCATATAAATATATTTTTGTTAATTTGATGAGATATTCGGAAAATTTAAATGAAAAGTTTGCATGCAGTTTACATGCCATGATTTTTTTAAGTAAACTAGCAAGATTTCCCAAGAGTTGCATGACTTCTGGTGATAAAGGGGAAGATATTTTTTTTAAATTACTCAAAAACGTTACATCGTTTATTATAGATTTGGAAATTGTGAAGTTCAGAACCTTTGAGCAAATTTAACAATAAGTTCATAAAATCCTTTTTAATTCCTTAAAATTATTCAAAATCTCATGAAAATATCCAATGAAATTTCGTGAAATCCCTTAAAAGTTTTTAGAATCACTTAAAATTTCACAACATTATTGTTAAATCTTTTAACATTACTCTAAATGCCATGAAATCTCGTCAAATACTTTTAAATATCTGAAAATTCAATAAAATTTCTTTAAATACTGTGAAATCCTTCAATATTTCTTAAATTACAATAAATTTCGTAAAATTCGTACTGTCTATGTCTTAATATAATTTTTTTGACCACAATTGTTTTGATAAGGAAAATAGTCTGAAGATAGTTTTTAAATTCGATACATTAACACAAATTCGCGCAATTTCCAAAACACAACCAATTAGGTTTTCGATAACAATGTTTTCGATATTGTACCAATTGGTGACATCACTTTTTTAAGATAAAAATAAAAAAATATATATATTTCAATATCATCTTTCTTCTTTCGACATTTTTCAAGATATTTTACTCCAGAGATTTCTCGATAAACTAGATAGAACGTGACGTAATGCTTCGCAAAGGTAGTTGGATTACGTTCCGAAAGAAATCTAAAAAGGGTGTCATGATATAATGGGGGTTTGAAAATCGATGAGAAATGTACTCGTTTTTCACGATTGGGATCAAAAGTATATCAAAAATACGTACATATAAGTATATTTTAATATCTTGCGCAAATTTGGTGAGAGTCACGGTGCATTGAGTCTTATAGAAAATGTCCTTTTAATGCGACGATATCTTTTACTCCCATCGAGGTCACCCTTCGCTAAGATCGTTTAGATTCTGAGGTTCTTCATAAAGGTTTAATCAAAAACAGCAGTACTTTTACCCCTGGGAAATTTCTGTTTCTCTTTCAACAGTATTTTCCTGTAAGGAACTTAATACTTGGGAAAGTATAACTAAATTAAACAATAAATTCGATCTAATGAATAAGTTTCGCGAAGCTAGAAAATCTTATTTTTCTTCATGTACACTAGAAGCAATAGAGGTTTCATTTTTGTAAATTAATGAGAAAAATTCGTATAGATAAAAGATTCTTTTGAACTAAATGGATTTATTTGTAAAAGAAAGTACCATATGTTGTAGAGATGAACATGATTAACGGGAAAATAGATTAAAACAATAATATTCATTTGAAAAAAGTAATGAAATGGGAATATTTTTTCGCCAAACTCTCCCGTTTGATTTATATTTCAGAAGTATCAAAGTTTCGGGAAGAGAAACAATGAAACAGCTAGAAATTCAAGAAAGGCAGAGTCATTAAAAACACAATAGAGTATTCTTCTATTATTCGTAATTTTTTGTTCAAACGAAGTTTTTTTTAAATATCAAATGAAATAGATATTTCAAATAACGGAGAATTCTAAAATACTTTTCAGTACTTTTTTAAATGGCTTATAGAAAATAGAAACACGTTGCACATTGAATTATGGACGAATAATGAAAAACTTGAAAGAACTTTACAAATCCCCCAAATAGAAAATAACCTGGAAAACTTGAAAAGGTTGAAATTAAAATTTTGTTTCCAAGTTAGTATGAAAATATCAAAATGAAGCGGAATGAAGAGATGATTAACTGACTTAAAAAGTAAGAAACTTACGCTGCATGCAGGCACTATGAACATTGCCCTGAAATTCTACGTGAAGTGCTTTGTTATGTAGTTGTAAAAATATATCTAACTTATCCGTTGATACCAGTTTCACAAGATAAGTCTTTTAATTTATTACTTTGAATCATTCGTAATGTACGAATTAAAAATTGTTAAGCTTGTGGACAATATTTTTTTTTTCTCAGATTTCCATTTTGATGTAATTTATTAGTAAAAACATTGCAAGTAGCGTATTCATGAATATCATTAGGGAAAGACATTCAAATAAATACATGTTTAGTTAAAAATATCAAGCCCTCTTTCTTGGCTTTATTCGACTTTTAATTAGAAATTGAAAAAAAATTTGTTATTTGTTGTGTAATTGTCTGTTCTTTAATTATGCAAAATGTAAATTTAAATATTTATGTAGTTAGTTTTTCGTTGTGTAATTCCAAGTCATTTTTCCCTACAGCTATGGAATAAATAATCACCTATAGGGAAGCGAAATTTGCTATAGAATGTTCCTTATAAAGGCGCCATCAGGTTAGCGTGCGAAGGACGTACTCGTAAAGTTTAACGAGTGAGGAAAATAGTATTTCCGGTCATACATGCTGAGCATTCCGTTGCTAAGTTTGCTAGTTTCCTACGTCGTTTCATACAGGATTCGATTTAAAGAATTATAAAGAATATTTCAGGGAAAACAAAGTTTTTGAACGCTCGTTAAAATTTTAGTGTAGTTTGTTTCAAAATACGCAGAGAATCTGAGGAAATTACCAGATACTGTTTGACCATTATTTTAAAATGAAGATTTTCTTTTATAAGGTGTTTGCTCATTTGGTTCAGTTTCGGTAATCCACAAAATTAGTTTTAAAACTTATAAGACCAGCAGTGAAGATAAATGAATCGAAGATGCCATTTATTCAGAGACTTGACTTGATTTTAAGAAGCTAGGAAGAGTTTAAGGGAGGAAAATTTAATTTACTCCAGATTGACTTAAGGGCTAGGTTGTCGTTTTAAATTTTCTCAGAACCTTCCCCCTTTTTCTGTAGAGTTTATCATTGCCAGCTGCTGATGGCTCGTGTTCTAATTGTGTTTTAACTAATTTTTAACTCGAAATTGCTAAAAATTATACTAGTTGAACATTCATCGAGCAGATAACTTCTTCTTTAACATCTGCGAAAATAAAAAAGCTTTTCCCACGAGAAGTTTCGTGTTGAGGTAATGAGTTTGGTAAAAAAATATTCTTCAGAATGATTTGATGTAAATTTTAAATCCTTTCATCCATTTCACATCTAATTAAACTAATTCGTGTTGCTTTGAATTCTAAAATTAGCTTTATCTCACCACTGGATAGCAGAATTACATCAAACCTACGCATTTTCAGAGCAGCTGCAAATCAAAATTATTTGAGTGTTGACAACTCGACGCGATACTTGGTTCTCGAAATGATTTCAGATTATACAACAGAAAATAGTTTCATTGATATACGCTCAAAAAAAATTTCTTTGAAAAAAAAACCTTTTTTTAAATCAAAGAAAAAATTATATCAAACATATGCTTCTTTAATTAAAAGAAAAGAGAAACGTGTGGACAGGATTGGAAATTTTTCAATTGAATAGATATTCTGTCCCTTCATTTCTATCAAGATATGTGAATCAAGATTGAACTGAAAGCTTCCCAAACATTTGCTCTTTTAAAAAAGGTATGGCTTTAAAAGTTGAGATAAAGATATGACTTTGGGTTATTTTGTCACAAAGTGGTAAAACTTAAAGGACTATTTTTCTTTGAAAAGTACTTTTACATGACGTTTAAATGGAAAAGGAGGTTGGTTCACTATTAGTGAGGCGGCGAAAGGTGAAGCGCGCACGCGTTGCGACTATATCGACCCCTATAAGGTGTCGTCAACGATTGTCTTTTTCTAGGTGTAGGACACGCCAATAAGGTGATTTAATAAAATTTTAATTATAATTTCTGTCCCATTTTTTTGACCAACATGAAAGTAGATTTTTAAACACCATGATTGCGATAAAACAAAAATTACGATCTAGTACTGTATTTATGCCCATTTGGTGTTCATTGTTTATGTAAAATTTGTCGAAG
Organism: Synergus gifuensis; assembly: GCA_904066015.1. NCBI lineage: Eukaryota > Metazoa > Arthropoda > Insecta > Hymenoptera > Cynipidae > Synergus > Synergus gifuensis. The sequence continues at coordinate 1,990,197 of CAJFCO010000182.1, forward strand.
ATGTGTTGATATATATATATATATGTATATATATATACATACAACTGAGGGTCACTAGGTAAACTTGCGCATCCCACAGTTTCGTCCTCTTAAGACATCCTTCACAAAGTTCCTAACTTTACTCTACGACCCTCGAATATATTGACAATGTCGTTGAACTTGATGAGCATTGTGTTACTATTTCCTTTAGAGTGGTTCAGTTATTCGACGTATTTTTTAAACGATCTTCAAAAAACAGTTTTATTCAGAATAAAAGTGAAGTTCTTGAATATTTCTTGGAGAAGCACTTTTCTCTAAAAATAAGTATTAGAATCTTGGACCCAACACCCTTTAAGATAACAATTGTTTCCACAAAATTTCAGTACCTATTTTAGTGTAAGCTTACGTTTACAATAGTTTATTGCGTAATAAAATAAAGACTTATAGCTATTTATCATTTGTCAAGATAACAATATCGATTTTAGAAGTCTTATCGCTCCCTTACTCTCCATTTTGCCCATATCAAGTCCTCTGATCGGACATAAAATGCACCAAGGTGCCAGAATAGGCCAGGATAAGCCAGCCCCTTAAGGATTCATATATGCGTTTTACTAATACCAGTTTCAAGCCCTGAAAGATTGGAAACTGACTCGTTATGGCTATTTTCTGACTTTTTCTTTCTTGCCCTTCTTCTCCTGCTGAGAATAAAGCATCTTTCTTCGAGCTTCCGGATGTTGTGCGCCAGTAATCGCTTAAGCTTCATTCTTTTATCCATAGTACAGGAGTATCGACGAGAAAAGAACTCTGCTCAAAGTCATAAAGAACTACAGCGGCTTTCTGGCCCATTGATTTTATTTTTGTGGCTGCAGCGACATGAAAGCCCGATATAAAGCTGCACCGTTGAATATCATGGTAGAAAAAGATTCATGTATAGCACTCTTGATGATTATATATATGATTATATACTTTTTAAATTATAGTTAACATTCCATTGGAACCATACTGAAGGAAAATAAAATTAAAAGGAACTTGAAATTTTATTGCTCAGAACAGTTCTATTTGACGATCAAGCATTGTTCAGTGTTGTCAATTAGAAGTATAGATAATAGAAAATTTATTTCATACACAATAAAGTTTCAATTAATAAACAATATTTAGCAAGTTATAGTTATTCCAGTGGATTAGCATTACAATTCCGTAGTGATTTTCCTGTGTTTCTTGTTAGTTTCCTCGCCAACAGTGATTTGCTCTGAAACCTATATATATATATATATAGAATGTTCGTATAAGTTATAACAGCCCGAAGGGATATTTTAACCCACTAACCTGATCGAAACATCGGTTATTTGCTACTGTCAATTTATATCTAAAGGCGTGATTTTGGATTGAGAAGAATTCTTGAATTAAGGTAAATATTGATGAAATTGCTTAGTATGAAAAAAATTAAAGATTTATGAGTATAGGTATATATTTTGAAAAAAGGTTTCTATGAAGCATAATGAAAGAAATTTCTTTCATTTACTTCTCTCCTTTAGATATCGAGAATATAAAACAATTTTCTTTACGAGAAGAATGCTTTTCCATGACCCACTCATACTTATTCGATATTCCTGACTGTCTCACTCAATTTTCTTCTTTCTACAATTCATTTTACAATTCTACATTGGACGGATTTAATTACGGAGAAGGAATTTCCAATAAGCCGATGGCCCTCGATGTAGTCATCTCAGAACAAGAAGTATCGATCGGATTCATCATAGACGACGACTCTCTAGCTTTATGAAGTGACATCAATTTCATACCTGTTCTGTTTTATGCATCAAGAATGACATTCGTCCTGATTATTTTGCGCGAATATTCTACATTTATATTCTTACAATAAAATTGCTCGCTTATAAAATTTCTATAAAGCAATTTCATGAAGTGAAATTTTTATAAAGAAAATTTTCTCACACATTCCTGTTGAAATTTATGTGGTTGAATTATAAAAATTTCTTAGATCGCGTATATAAGAAATTCCAATCTGAAGAAACGAACTGAAAAATGGATTAGTTCTTTTCAAATTTGATTTATGTTCTTTCTTAATCAATCCTTATTGATTATAATCCTTACTTTTTTATTTATATTTTCAAGTCGACATATTCCAGAAATCCAAGCAGATTAGTATGTAGGGTACTAAAATAATCTGTCTCCTAACATCTTTTCGTCATTGGGTAATACTCTGGAGCCATGCCAGAGGTTATAAAGACAATAAATATTTATTTGTAGATTTATATATACATATATATAAATTGAAAAAAATATTTCAGATATCCACTAATTGGTATTTAAATATCTCTTCTTGACTGCATAAAAAGCAAACGTAAATTGGAAAAGCTTTTGAATATTTTCGTTTTAATTGAGGAAATCCTTTATAAAATAGTAAGGCTCACTAATTGATTTAGTTACCGTTACTAAATGAATTAGTAGTTTTTAACTAATTGATAGTAAAAATGCTTACTAAAGTGTATCAGTAAACGAATCGGCACTACTTCATTAGTAAATTCTTACTAATTCAGATTTGGAGAGTGCCTGACGGAAAATTTAATTTCATCTTTCAAGCAATTATATAAAAATACCCACAAATTTAATTCGAAATCGTAATATTTTCTTGTTCTTCTTTTCAACATTTTATTCAATTTTAGATTAACTTTAGAACTGTGGGTGAGATAGAAATATTACAATGAATCATAGTCTTTATATTTTAACGATTAAACTAAGTTTAGTTCATCGCACGAAGGTCATCTCTTGCCTACACAATCTTTTACTACTAACTGTGAGGGGATTGTGGCATTGTTTTTCCTCTCGCTTATTATATTCAAGTAATTAAGAGTGTCATTAAAAATTACATTGAACATACATTTTTAAACTTCCGTTAGCTTTGAAATAAGGTTTTTACTCCAGATTAAGCGACTGGAAATTTAAAAACTGATTCAATAGTGTACTAACGGCTTCTTCGTGACACGAATAATTTAATGCCAGCTTCTATTTTGGAATTTCTTTAGTCTGAATTGCCCGTTTTTATGCTTCCTTATAGATCAATAAATTTTTTGTTCTTTTCGCAAACTTTAAGGGCAAATACCAAACTATGACGTCACGAATTACCGACCGGACAATGTATTTCTTTTTCACCTTTTTATTTTTAAACTAAGTAAAATATCTCGTTGAAAATTTGAGAAATGAAAGAAAATATATTAGCCGACCGCTGTCTGGTCCTCTGGAGCTCGTATTTGGCATGTAAAATATATTTTTCATACAAAATACGAACTCCAAGCAACCAGACAGCGGTCGCCTAATTTATTTTCTTTCATCTCTCAAATTTTCAACGAGTTATTTTACTTAGTTTAAAAATAAGAAGGTGCGGAAAAGAAATACATTGTCCGGTCGGTAATTCGTGACGTCATAGTTTGGTATTTGTCCCTAATGTTTAAATAAAAGTGAAAATATGATAGAAAATTCATATCTGATGTTTTGCACAAAAACAAAACATCGCAGAAGTGTTCAAGCAGAAAATTACATCAACTCGATTACTGAATGACGTCATAAATAACACAGAACGTATTACCTACTATCATTTATCTTACTTTGTGGCTCTTATTGGATTCTTACTGTAAAAATGATTCCATCGTGTTTGTCTATAATTATATTTACAACAAGCATTAAAAATCAGAATGAATTTACCGTAACGTAATTTTTTTAAAAAATTAATCAAGTCTAACGCGAGACAGTTTTAGAACAGTACGTTTTACTTTTAATTCCACTTATGCCGTTTAGTTACTTGAGAAATTTATCCTTCGTATATTTCATTCATCTAGATAATTTTCCGCCTGTCCTTTTAAGTATATGATGGACAGCTTGAAACCTCGACCGTCACAATTTGTTCAATTATCCACTTGTTGGTGAATTATCATGAGTCCAGTATTCGGTGGAATTCTGCTCGTTAGATAATGTTTTTCTTCATTGTACTGTTAAAATTAGTCTTATTTTCAGAATTTAAAAATTCACTGTATTTTGGGGCTTCATTTTCTACTACGCGTAAATAAAGCTGCACATAAAAGAGAAATAATAGAAAAAAGAAACAATGTAATCGATTGCTCCATACATTTCATTTACTGCGTAAATGCAGCATTATGTAAACTGCTTTCTTAGAAAATGTAATATTGTGAGACAACATATACTTATATATGTATTTTCACTTTTGTCTTTAAATTGAAAATAAACTTTAGTTTTACATAAATTGGGCGTAAATAATCCAAAAGAGTTTTACAAGAAAATTGCTTGCATGTTTTGCTCAAAGAAGTTGTTTTGTGGTTTCGTGCTCAAGTAAAAATAGTAATTGAACCGATAAAGAAACATGCATTAGATATACATTTCATATTCTATAAAGAATAGTTCACTCTTATTTATTCTTCATACATAAGGCCTCGTTTACGACAGTTTTAAGATATTTGATACAAAAATGTGTTCAATTTAACTTAAGTCGCACGCAGACGAAGCGCAATGAAAATATATCACGGAAAATAGAAAATATGCTCGACAATAGCGGAGATAAATTTTTTTGGTTATACAAAACTACACATTGCAAATTTTTTGAAGCAATCCCTTGAGATCGAACTATAGTGTGAAGTATGACATATGATTGAAAACCTTTTCATACTTCATTCGTTTTTTTCCCAAACCGTTTTGGGTCTTTGGGAGTCCTGAGAGGAAAGCTGTCTGGAATTTCATTATGACGACATGCGTGTATGGATTTTCACATACCTCTATAGAATTTGAACTACGTGGGAGTTATATTTCCCGACTTTGTTTAGAATATTTAGAAAAAATTATTATATGGAAAAATCATTTTGCAAAAAAAAAACCGTTATTTGACATATTATAAGACGATTTTATAAAATCGATTCGCAATTTCAGAAAATTTTAGTAAAAGCTTATTTTCGAATGCAAATTTGAAATATGTATTTTTCACTACTCCAAACTTCTATGAATTTGTATGGAACTGCACTTCTGGAAGTGAATTATTGAAAACGGATTTTTTTTTCTAGTATTTATTCATTGATATTTCTGCAGTATACTTTTTTTATTGATTATTGTTGTTTGATATTATCTGCTGTCTGATATGTATTGTATCCACGCGAGGCGTTAATCACTCTTTAAATTTATTGCGCATCAAAGAAATTTAGTGAAATTCTTTGAAATCTTTTGGAATTCTGTCAAATACTACAAAACACTCAAAATGTTAGGAATTATGTATTTAATATTTCTTGGAATTTTCACAACATTGCGATATCCCTTAATTTTCTCTAACATTCTTCGATATCTTAAAATTCCAATAAAATCCTCTGAAATAATAATTTTTTTTTTCTGAAACTAGGTCATTTACCTCAGTCTCGGACAAATGAAAGTAAATGGTCTCTAGTTTTAGAAAAAAAAAAATTTATTATTGCGAATATAAAGTTGGGAAAACGAATTTGTTCTTATGGTAAAGTATCACGTTAGTTTCTATATGAAATATAGAATTGCATGAATTGCAAGCTACATAGTTTATATACAATGACCTTTCAATTAAAGTTGGTTCAGTCGCATGATCGAAAGGCGCTTTTCACTCACTTTATCGGAGACACGTGAGACATTTTTTAAAAAGTACTCGTCTCTGAACTCTGAGATTTACGTTTTCCTATACTCTTTTATAAATTTTCCGACATTTTCATATATCGAAATAAATGATTATACCATTTCTTGTCAACTCACATCAGAGAGGTTCTGTTTATTCGACTACAAAAGTTTAATGGTGCAAAAAAAAGGACTCCAAGTGGTTAGAGCTGGCAATGGCGAAATAACACTGCTGGATAAGAAAGATAATAAAGAGAGTGCGAGATAAACATTGAGAGAGTAAGAAAATCGAGAGAGAAAAGAGAAAGAGCAAGAAAACGAGAAGGAGTAGAGGACGCGTGACCCAATTTTTGCCAAAGAGCCCGAGTCGCTCGGGCACCCCTCGGAAAATCCAGCGCTTTTCCGGACGCTACGTCACTGTGCATGGCGCGGCGTCGGCTGAGAATCGTTCCGTCAGTCGGGTTTCGTCCGCCGTCAACGTCAATACGACGGTGCACGAAAAGTTATCCCCGTCGATGTGGGGAGTGCGTGGTGTGCCGCCTTTTTTTTTCTCTAGTTTTCTCTCCTCCCATTGACACATGCGATATAAAAAAGTGCCGTATTAACTTGCGACAGCCATTGAACCCTCGAATCGGGTCAACGGGTTGTGCTATCTCGTACGTTTTCTCTGTGTGAACTTTGACCCTGAACTCAGGGTGCATCACCTTGTGAGCATGGTTCTTTCAACGTTGTTTAAATTTTTTCGTAATTCTTTTAAATTCCACTAAACAAGCAGACTCTCTGTTTGCTGTGTCAATAAGCAGTGAGTCATTTCTTTAGATTTAATGTGATTTTGTGTCAAGGTGTGCAATGGGGATGAATATAGACATGAAAAGGACGAGAAGGAAAGTTCAAGGTAGTCAGTGATGTTCGTTAAGGGTGGCAGAAACTATGAGACGTTTCCGTGTGTCAAGTACGCGATTTTCATTAAAAGTTAAAAGCAGAACTTGCGTACTGAGGGGTGGAAGGTCACGAGAAAATTTATCGACGGGCTCGTCGACACAAACCGGGATCCAGCCACAACCTTTACTTTTCTCAATAATCTATTTTCTTTGTTTTTATAACGCAGTGTGTAAGCGCCTTTTAGTTCACCTACACGCGATGAGTGGTTCTTTCAAATTCTCTCGCGTGTTGTCGTAAAACATTGCAGAAGCCATTGCATACTTTATTCGCACGTGATTAGAGTTCCGTTGAAAGTTGGGGAAGATAAACCTTCTTAGGAGCTTAAAAAGAAGGCGTTCTTAGCTTCTAGTAACAAAAAAAATTCTGTGTCTTTCTCAACTTTGTATTGAATAAAAACTGGAATTCTCAGTTGGTGGAAATGAAAACGAAGTATTTTTGTTTAGAAATATTGTAGTTTTCTTTTAGGTGCGATAAGATTTTATTTTTACACTTTGCGATCAAATCTTTCATGAGAAAATCTCTGTATAAAGTCTTGCGATTTTAAAATAAACCAAACGTTATAACAACTGAAGCAGAAAATCAATCCGTACCCTTCGGGAATGAGTTCACAATTTATGACGTCAGCAAATTTTTTTCCAGCATTGTATAATTTAGTCTTTATTTGGGTTTCAAATATATGAATGATTAATCAAATAGCTGGATATCGTGATAACTTGAGATTGGAGAAAAAAATAAAATTAAAAAATGAAATTGTGTTAATGAACTGTCAATTAGAATTAGTGAAATGGTAATTGGCCTTCCACCCTGAAGCACAATACTAAAAATCTAAACTGAATAATAATATACTAATTAGAGCATGGAAAAGGCTAGAAATATATTTCTTTTGTAGAATTATATGTTTTGTTTATTGAGAGGAGGTAAATTTGTGATATTTCGCCATCAATTATATTTTCCCTGCAATTTCCAATATGGGTTTAGATTTTGCCGAACAATATGAAATTGTATTTTTAACTTCTATTTCTATGGTGAAAAAGTGGTGAATAAAGGATGGAAAAACTACGAATACATTTTATTTGTATCTTGTTCCCGGATTCAATCCGATTATACTTCTGTTTCCTGTCAATTGTATTGTTCATTAGTTGTTCGTCACATTGGATTAGAGATAGAATTATATAGAGAACTCGTTTCGTCTCGTAATTCAAAATGAATTTTCTTTTGATTCGTTTGATAATATTTAAAAAAGAATAAAATATCATTTAAATCGATATGTTAAGTATATTTCAATTATACTTATAATATTGGTAATTTATTGTATAAACACTTTACAAAGCTTCTCGAATCCTCCTGGTAACTTCTCTGAAAAAATCATCTTTGGGATAGTAGAAATTTTCTGTGGCTTTCTTGGATTCAATCACCTATATACAAGTGTCCATTTCCCAGATGACAACTTCCATCGAGAGTTTCTGTGGATCAACACAATATGAAACCAATTACATTTCGAAATAAAAAAGGCGGTGAACTGGAAGAAAAGCGTAGGGTGAACGTATAAAAGAGAAGAAAGGGTATATATAATATTTTGTAATCAAGAAGGTATCATTTTTCCTAAAAATCAGTTTATTTCGAGTTAAGACCAAAAAGACCTGAAAAAACAGTTATTAGATAGTTAACTTGCTCTTCAATAATTTTTATAGTTTAAGATTTGTTATTAGTTTTTTTTCTTTTAAATATGTATCTCTCTTTCTTCTCTCTAGCTTTTCGTGAAATTTGTTTATCGAATTTGATTGCGTACCTTAATTATCACACATGACTACCACAAAGTTAATTTCCAATTTGTCATCATAATTGTACTAAATCGTAAATCATCTCTTTGGATGATTGAAAATGGAAATACAATGCAGCATTGAAATACATCTATCTTTCATCTGCTCCATTCAATTGAGTCCATTCCGAATTTTATACAACTCAGTTACCAAATAATGTACATATTATATCTGTAAATATTGTTTATTATACGCTTACATTGATATTCGATAATGGATAAATATATATGTGCTGTTATATTTGACGAATAGCAGAGAGAGATTTTCAAATCGTTTTAGTAAAAACTTTTTTTTATTCCATATTTCGTTTTGTTTTCATTACATGCAGTTTTGTTGAAGATACTATACAATTTTTTCCTTTTAAATCGTTCATCCGGAAATAGTAACATTCGTTCTAGTATGAAAACCTCCTTTTTTAAATCTCTCTTCATAAAATGAATTTTGTTTGGAATTCGTTAACATGAAACCTTTTTTTGAAAATTAATTCTTCGTAATAATTGAGTTAAAATTAGCGGAGATATCCAACTTTCACTCTCGATATCCTTTCAATTTACTTCACTTGATTCTGTTAACCCCAAAGTTTTCTTCTTCAAGTTATATAAAAAGTCAATGTTGTTTGTGGTGAGAAGTTAGCCCAAAACAAATCTTGGGAATTACTCCTTTTCACAGATACGACAGCTTGAAATTCACACTGACATAGCCAGTTTAATCAATTATTTATAAACCTCTATTCCACTTCATTTGAAATGTATTTCTATTTATTTTCCAGAGGAAACATCTTCCTTGAGTAAAACAATAAACATTGATTAAAAAAGCAGGGAAGAACATCTTCTAGATATCGTCTAAAATTGGTCCAGTAAACTCCGCTAAGCTCTTATTGTAAAACTTTCGAAATCTTTCTTCCTTTTTATCTCAAATTCTTGAGTTTAGCGAAGCTAAATTGTTAAATGTTTTCGAGTTTTTTGCTTGTTTCTTTGTATCTATTTGTGCGATTTTGAACAGTTTCCTCCTCTCTTGAACAAAACGAATTCTTATAGTTTTTTTTTAAATACAATTTACAGTAAAATTTTTTTCAAGTCCAGGAAAATCAAACATATATACATCCGGAACAAGAAGAATAAAGAGCTTACGTGCTTTTGAGGTTGACAATCAATTTTGCCTGTGCTATGATTGCATTGAATATTAATGTACGCTGATTCTAAAAGAATGATAGAGAGCAGTCGACACAAACAGTATAGAACCTGAGTTTGATATTGAGTGTGTGCGTGTATTGATAAGCTTGAATTTGAAATTACTAAGACGTGATCGCACCCCTTTTCAATATTGAAAATTGTCAACTAAAGCGCAGTGAATAATTGAGTTGTCGATAAAAGACGGCATCCAATTATAAGAGAGCTTGATGCATACGAAATGAATAAATTACCCGTAATCTAACATCTGCGATTTGCTAGCCGGGGCAAATCGAGAAAATGCCTATTTGAAAATGTGGAAAAATGTGGAAAAACGAAAGGACTGACTGTCCGCTTTCCGACTCTCGAGAAGAACAATGGCTGTTGAGTATTGTTTCAGAGTAAATAGGAAGAACATGATCCCTATGTACCGGGTCAGCAAATAATAACTCTTGAGTTTTTTCGAGTCAAGTGTTTTCAATTTGGAGACTTCGCAGACTTTTACAAGAAATCTAAACTCTAAATATACTCTACTAACTATTCTAATTGTTCGATATAGATGATAAGATTTCCCATTCTTTCTCAAAAGAGAATTGCAAACATTAAACCCTAAAAACGAAAGAAATGTGTCAATTCTTAAATACAAATAAGTGCAAACGTTTCTTCCGCGGTAAAATGTACATTTTCTTAAAATGGTTCTTCCCACCAGACCGAATTTCCCTCTAAATATACTACGGTCAAGATGTAGATCTCAAATTCCTGACAAACGCAGAATTTGATAAAAAGTCAACAAGAGAAGAGTAGTAAAGGTCGTAAGTCTAGCTTGGACTGAGGAAGGTTGATGCGGTGAAAGGATTTCGATAAATATAATATCGATCGATAGAGAAGTTTAAAATTTCTTTTGAATGCTCTGGCGAAGAACACGGAAGAACGAATTCAGCTACTTTAAAAAGAAGAACACACTTCTGCCAAAAGAAGAGTGATGTGAATCCAGGTCAGTAGAATGAGGCAAAAGTAAATCATAGTTTAGTTCAAAGACTCTAAAGGCTAAAGGATTTATAAAAGAAGAAAATGCTTCATATTCCTAAAAAAAAAAACATGACTTAATTGCATTTAAAATGAATGAAAATGAAAAAAACAGTTGAAAGAGGTGAGAAACTTGAAATTTTATATGAACTCGTGTGGACCTTCGAGATATAATGCCGAATAATTGGATCTAATTGGTACCTGTGGCTAAAACAAGGTAACCAACCACCTTGGAGGTAATTTAGTGTTGTGAAAATTTGTGAAATTGTTGATACCAGAGGAAGGTCCCAATCGTGGACGGCCCTGGATGTTTCGACGCTGAGGGGTGCTAGGGTGCAGCAGTGGGGGGCGCGTGGTCTTGTTGCCTGCCGTGCGCCGGCGGCGGCGCCGGTGGCGTCGGAGGGGAAGGTGGTGCAGCTGCCGGATCCACCCCCGAGATCACGAGGAAGGAATCCTGCATACAAAAACAACACCTACTGCAGAAGGTTGAGTACCCCGTGACAAATAGTCAACAACGCGCCCCTCTCGGTGACCTTGACGAAGACTTCGACGATCTTGAAGACGAGAGGGATCAGTTGCCAAAAGAGGAAAACCCTTCACGAGACGGTGGAACTCAACACCGCCTAAGCCCTCGTCTTCACGACATTGAGGAAGAGGACGATGAGGAGGGTCGCCACACTCGAGAGAGGTGAGTTTTTTCTTTATGTAATTCTCTACTACTAGTCACTCTATCAATCTGAATTAGTAAGAAGCTACTAACTAATTCATTTAATAAAGGTAACTAAATTAAATACCCTTACTAAATGATTCTAGATTTTCATCTTTGAGTGCCTAGAAAAGAATTCTATCATAAAAAAAGCTTCTATTAATTGGAAGTCTCAGTATAATTTTAAGAATATAAAATGAGTTTAAGAAGATTTCAATATATTTTAAGAGATTCTAAAAGATTTCAAGAGATTTAACACATTTTAATGAATTAAAAAGAAATTTTATATTTTAAAATTACTTAGAAATCTTGAAACTTTTTAAAATTCTTTTGAAATTCTTTAAAATTATATTTGAAATCCCTTGAAACTATATTGATCTCAATTCGAGAGTTCGAGTTTGTAGAAGTTTTGATATGATCTTAACATTTATTTTCCGATAGGATGAAAAGAAATTTCAAAATGAAAATTTTTCCATAGATAAAACGGATGAAAGCGTAATTCTTGAACAGTGTCTTGCTTGTAATGATAATTGATTGATCAAAGAAATTGAGGATGCACTTAAAGATGGAGAATCTTATCGAGAAGTAAATCGTCGACTCGATAAGGGAGAAACATTATCGCTAGGAGAAAATTTATGTTGAAGCACTAGGTGTATTTAGGTTTTGTCATTATCATCTTAATAAAGGCGAACCTCAAGAGATACCCTCTGAACGAATAGCTATAGATTGTCACCCGAGATGAAAACGGCAAGAGTGATAATAGTCTGATAAATTAACAAGGGACAGGCGGAAAGAATAGACATTTACTAAGGGGGATAGGGCCAAGGGCAAGAAAGATGGAACTTCTCCTTTCCTCATTCCTCAGTTCTTCACTATACATATACTTCAATCTATTCCCCGGATATTGTGTACTCTACCTCACGCTCGTTTGTATGTGTGCAGCATGTACTAGACCTAGAGTGGAATAGAATATTCGTGTTATATGTAGACGACTGAGGCCGATTGAACGTCAAATCCGTAGGCTCTATGTTATATACTCCTTTCACTCCCTCACCCCTTCAAGTTCACTCATACAATGCAAATGTCATGGGAATTTAATCAATTGCAGGCACTCTAGGCATGAGTGTCCAGAGAATGAGCCTAAAATGCCTAAATTTCCAGTTTTCTAAGCTAATTAAATGTTTTGACTTAATCTTTTCTTAACATAAATACGTTTTATTTTTTTTTTCCACATTATCTCGATAAATATTAATTTCGAAGAAAAATAATTTTAACGAAAATTGTAGAATGCAAAAAAAAATCTTTTATACTGTATATACCACATTTTGTTCGAAAAATAATGGTTCTTCAGCAAAAGTATATTGAACATAAAAGATGAATTTTTTTACGAGCTATAATTTTTATCAGAAGCATTTTTCTCTGAAACCAATATCTGTCGAAATAAACCTCAGAGCGTTCACATTGCGACGTCTCTCATTTGGGAAAAATGGTAAGTCCACTTGAAAAAAAATTGTAAAGTGGGTCCAGATTTATTCCAGATTTTTACTCGAAAAATAATACTTTTATACTGTTTTCAAAATAATACAGTTTTACTTTGTGGAAAATATTGTAATTTTTCTGTGAAAATAATGGTATTGGAGGAAAAATGTTTTCAAAATAATATCGAAATTTTGTTTTTGCTAAAATCATTTTTTCGGATTTCGACCTTGAAAATATCGTTTGCGCTAATTTTCACCGTGATATTCGTAATCAGCACATCAAAATACGTAGGTATAGGTAACCTCAATGAAATCGAAGGTCGTAACACGCTTTCGGTAGCACACCCAAAGATAGGAAAATAGGATGGAAAATAGGATTTGAATTTGGCAAGAATATTAAATTATTCACCTTTATATAAAGCTCTACTTTGAGAGAATTATTTGGACCATTGTGTGCAAAGTAATTCCGTAATATTGCTTAGAATGTAGTGCACATTGTTCAAGACATGAATAGATTTAAACTCAAGATATTACTTGGCCAACCCTTATTCGCTTTCATTAACATATATAGTACTAAACTTCACATACTGCGTGCATTATGTATTTTACCTTCACATCAATACTGTATGAAATCGCAAGCCTCAATATTGCTTGTTTAGGACTGATTGCTAGGCTTCAATAGTTCAAATTGGCTAGGATGATGTGGTTACAACTATGGTTAAATACATGTCTGTTCATTGCGTTCTAATTTGATTACAAGCATTATAATAGACTAATTATTGATAACTGAATGATAGAATTGCAATTTATCCATATAAGCGATAACACGTGTTTTATTACTTGAGAAAGCTCTGTATTTAAAATCTGTATATTTGTTAAAGCACGCAATTTTCGCGGAAAATGAATAGTTTTTAACTATTAATCATTAAAAAGAAACTCTTCAGTTTGATTCCTTTATTTTTAGTCAGTATATTTAGTGAACTTAAAGATTTTATTTTAAAAACTACTGTGTTGAGCACTGTATGTTCATGATCTATAAATATTATTGGACATTACATTGCGTTACACAGGAGAACTATTACTTGCACGTGCTGGTCCTCAAAATTCGTTTGGGTCGTTTCATTTCTGTCGTTTCTGCCATTCTGTGGTTTATATGATTTATAACACTGCCAGTAATAACATGAAGGAATAAAGTAACATCTTTATCTGTACATTTGTCTCTTTCTTTGAATTCAATGATTCGTTGACATGTCTATTTATATATGTTTAAAGTGAGATGAAACGTAAAAAATTTTCAAACAAAAAGATAGTGACGGTGTTTTTCGAATCGCCAATTTAATATAGGTTATTGTGCGTTCTATTTCTGGATTTGAACCCTCGATTCGATTTCAGAAGGTAATCGAGAACAATGGAGGGAAATAATGGTACATTACTGAAACTGATTTGCGAGATCTCATCACTGTAAATCAATTTTTTTTACCAATTCATGAGCAAGATGGAACATTTATTATAATTGCTAAGGTGTGTGATTCGAATTTCAATAATAAATATAAACTTCAACTTAATTCAGAAAAAAGAGGGAGGAAAGTAGAATATCAGCTGAGTTGAATAATTAGGTCAATAGGAAATTTAAATTCTTTACTACTCGACTCAATATAACAGAAAATAAATCGAGTGCTACACCCTCTTAAAATCGTGCTCGTGTATTAAATTATGGCAGCCCAAATAAATACTCAATCGAAAAATTAAGATTGCATAAATCAATAAGTAGGATGGT
>CAJFCO010000182.1:2009745-2025220 GCA_904066015.1 Synergus gifuensis
AAGCTTTTTTATACAGCTTATCTTTTTCACCAGCAACTGATTTCTCTTCATCTTCCTTGGGAATTATATCAAAGATTTCTTCTCCAGTAACTGAAGCTTTTTTATACAGCTTATCTTTTTCACTAGCAACTAAAAATTTTTCTTCATCTACTTCTTTGGGAATTATATCAAAGATTTCTTCTCCAGTAATTGAAGCTCTTTTAGACACCTTATTTTTTTCACTAGCATCTGCAAATTTCTCTTCATCTTCTTCCTTAGGGATTGTATCAAAAATTTCTTCTCTTGCCTTTGCATCTTGAACCTCTTTATCATCTCTAAAGTTTTCGGTTTCTTCTTTTTCTTTCAATACTGCTTCTACTTGTTTTCCTTCTGAGAGAGTTCCTCTTTTTCGTTTTTCTTCTTCTTTTTCTTCTGACATAATTTCTTCACCTATATCTTTATATATTTTTTCTTCTTGATCTTTTACAGAGCTATCAGGTAAATGTAAAACGTCAGAGAATGTTTTCTCCTCATTTCCTATTTGGTCTTCCTCAATATCATTCACCCCAACCACTTTTTTTTCATCGTGACGTTCAACCGCTTCGCCGTCTTGAACTATCTTTTCCGACGAAAGTTTTCCAATTACGATAGGCGTACCGGCTTCTAGTGCTTGCATTTTCTTTGATTCTTTTCCTTCTTTTGATGGAATCTGAAATAATAATGATGAAGTGCTTTGAGAAAATTAAAACACTATAATGAATTCAGAATATTTGAAAAAGGTGGCTGTATTTACTTTTCAATTACTTTAATATTACTAAAATTGATAATTTACCTCATCATCTGATAAGTCCTCGATAGCCATTTGGTATTCTTCATCAGATTGTTCAATTCGATCATCCCGTCTTTTAATAGATTTATCCATCAATACGCGTTCTGAATCTTCCATACCAGTTGGTGAAAACACTACATCATTGCAGACAAAATCAGGAGCACATGATTCACCTTCTGAATCATCAAAACTTCCACAAATTTCGCTGTCCCCACAAGGTTCATCTGCATCAGCATCAACCATAGTGTCTGTATCTACCATTCTAACTTTATTATACATTGTATCATTATCTCTCATTACTGACCCGGCATGAGTCTCCTTGTCTGCAACTTCTGCATGATCATCATCACCGCCAATCATTGCATCCACATTTTCAATTCCTACAAATTTCCCTAATTCGTTTCTACAATTAGCTAGTCTCGTATTCAGTTTTTCTATAGCATCCTCCAAGGAGCAAACTTTATCAGCTAATTGTTGATTAGCAGACGTTTTCAAATCTAGCTGTACTTGCAATTCACTCATCGTACTTGCTGTATCGCCCTCCATCTTTGACCATAGTTCGTCCGCCTGTTGAAGTGTTCTCATATACGTCTCCTCTCGTCGTTCCAGTTCAGCGATATGTCGTTTCATGCAAAGTTCTGCCTCCGCAAGTTCTTGAAGTCTCGCCAAGCACTCCAAGTCGGTTGATTTGACCGAAGTTGTACTTGCTACATCACCAAGCCACATTTGCTTGCATCTCAATTCGCCACATTCACCTAATGACGCGGTCTAATAAATTTACAATGATGAGGTACTGAGCGGAATTTGAAAATATTTTTAAGAGTTTTTAAGCACTCGACAATTGTAAGAAGCTTTCAAAACTTTGGAAAACATATTCAGACTTCAGTAATTACTTAAATTGTGTCAATATCAGTTAAACTTGTATATATATATATATTTTTTTTTTCAACAACTCACCCGTCTCGCAGGAACCTTCATCCTTGGCTCTCTCCTGATCTTTCGCTTTCTCCTGATCTTTCGCTTTCCTCAGTTCTTGAACTTCGACTGTGAGTTTCTCAATTCGCTGTTTGTGCAAAGCTTGAGTTTTCCTAGCCTCTTCGAGTTTTTTCTTCTGCTCTTCTAAAGCAAACTCCTTTTCGGCCCAGAGAGCCCGAGCATCATCAGCTCTGCGTTGGGCTTGTTTTCTCTCTGCTTCGACTTCTCGAATTCTGCAGTCATAATGCTGACTGGGTGTGCTTGGACAGGGCAGAGCGCCCGAAGCGAGTCCCTGGAATTGCTTTTCTACCACTCGACGGATGCTCGGAACAGGGGCTCCCTGAGACATTCGCCATGTATTCCAAACCATAACAGCAGGCATTGAACACTCCAACATTTCGAGACGTTGTCGAAGATCTACTTCCTTCTTTTCCAGTTCCTCATTCTTTATTTCATGCTTTCCGATCATTTCGCGAAAATGTTTCTGACAACGACGAGGATCTCTTGAACGAGGTTTACATGTGCTTCGAACTGACCTCGACACATGCTCTTTAAGTATATCCTTTTCTCTTTTTTTACCGTCAGTTTCGTGGAGCATTAAATTATCTCCCATATCTTGAGGATCAGGTTTTACGTTTTCTATTGGATTATCTTTTATTTCACCCTCTAGTAACTCTGACATTGCCTCGATCTTCGAGTCGGATAAGGTTACTTTTTTTTCTTCCTGATCTGTCATTTCAAGTTTGAGGTCTGCTCCATGCGGGTTTGGCAAATCCTCGTCAACCGTTTCTTCACCGTCAGCCATTCCTGCAAACCTGAGATCTTGCAATGAAGGGAAAAAGAGATCAATATAACCTAATACCACAAAATTTTACATGAGGGCATGGCAATCAATGGGTTTTAATAAAATTATGAGCCGTTTTCTTCGTATTAATGTCAGATGGTTGTGTTTAAGCCAGTTGAGACCTCCTATTACTGGTAAATTTTTCGTTAATATTTAGAATCTTTAAATGCTTTTGACGCCAAAATCTAACCAATCTGAAATCAAAACAAACTGAAGTTAGTCCTATGTAGGCTGTGTAGTTGCATTTGGCTTTACACCAATTCACACTTTACCGACCGATAGTGAAACTGGCTGCCGACTTTTAGAGAGAGCTTGTGGCTCACCACATGTTCAACACGCGCCAAGAGCCATTCGATCTCGGTCGGCTTTTTAGCATACATGCAGAATGTATGAATGCAATCGTTTCTGTGGTATCTGTGTCTTAAAATCGATTCTGACAGGATTATAAAGTTTTTAGCAACATTCTTTTTCTATGGCTAAGTAAAGAAAGAGTAAGTTTAGGAATTTGTTATTTTATTTCAGTGAAATGAGAGTGATAAAGTGGAACGTAAAAGTGTTCATCAACTTCAATTTGATCCTTTCGTTTCCACCCTTTTATTGAAGACTTCAAGAATTAAGTAGATTTGTACTCATCGTTTCAATTCCAAAGAAGAATGATCCAATTATTTTACATTTCTTCAATTTTCTCTTGATATCTCTTTCTTCGATCTCAGACCTCCTCGAGTATTAAAATTGCGGATGTTATTCTTAAACTTAATAAATGGCCTTTCAAAATGTCCTAAGGCGTTCTTAATTACCTTAAACTCTGACCTACAGCTACTTTGCTTTCATAGCTTGTTATTTTTATAAAATACAAAGATCACTAAGTATAATGTAAAGTCTCACCTGTCTACTTTACAATTTCCAAGAATACCTGAGTTTTAATAGCGGAGGGTATATTAACAAGTACCTAAATGTTTGTTGATGATTGCAAATTGGATTGATTGAGATAAGCTTTCATTACCATTCAATAACTTTTCACCAGACGGAAATAGCTTTTCTGTTTGGTAAAAGTGCCTGATAAGAGGACGACGAATATTGGATTTCATCATAGAAGGATGAAATTTCATGGATATAATGTCCACATCACGCTATAATTATAATTATTCTCTAAGATTTTTATGAGCTTTTATTTTTATTATAAACAGTTACAATTAAAAACTTGTAATTAAGTAATTTTTATATTTATGCTTAAGTCGCATTTAACGTTAGAAACTTGCACACCAACACTAAAAACATCACGTATAAAAACGCCACTTTAGTTCCTTTATACTCGGTCTATCAAAACGTAATGAGGCATTTCTTTTCATTGACTTTCTGAAGAGAGTCAAGTTAATTTTTGTGATTTTCTCTTTTCTTGATATTCCTTATTTAACTTTAAAGTTTAAAAGTTAGTGCCAAAATAAAGTGCTGTGTTTCTATTGATTAGTGTATTTTTACAAGTATTAGGTATTTATTTTAAGTCTATAAAACCAGGTAGTAAAGTGGATGAAAGATCTTACAATCGAGTAGATCAGCAAGTGTTTGATCAAACACCTCTTGATCTACTTAAACGAAAGCCATATTCTCCAGTAGTAAAGGTTATACATGGCAAGGCGGAGAAATCCTCGTTAGAACTTTTTACCTACTTACACAAATAAAATGATTCCCCTGCATTAAGACTTTTATTACTCGGCAAAACTCTTCCGCAATACTTGAGGCTCTTTACTTTAATTCAATTAGGAAATTCAAGTACATGAAATATTTAACAGAAACAGTATTTTATCCGCTGCACTTAATTTTCTTTGCTAAATTTTCGTTACCACTTAATTTTCTATATTCAGTTTTCGTTTTTGTGTATATTTGTTTCGTAATTTATAATACTGACCGACGACGCTAAAAATAACCTAAGGGATTTAATATAAGCGGGAAATTCTCGAGTCTTTGCTGTCCTCTCAGTGTAAACCAAGCCAAAAGAGAATGGGGATGAGAGTATAGAGGAGATTGAACTTTCTCATCGCCAACGTTTTCTATACACTCTGTATCTTCCTACATCCTTGAGATCAATATCATTGAAGCACTAAGTTTATTCAGTATTTGCATTGCAAGAAGTAAAATCATATCTTCTTTGATTTTCATGACAATTACAATTTAAGTCTCGGTAACTGTACTTTTTATTATACAGAGTAGAGTTTAAATAAGTCGAATTCAAACACAGGGACTATAATATTTTTCGAAATCATTTTATTTGGATAAACTATTACATATCAACGTTTTAATTTATTTATAATATTAACGAGTTTTTTTCATTGCATCTACAGAACGTTAATTTATTTATCATCAAATAGACAGTTTTTAATCATTATTTTCCATTTTGTGATTGTAGGAAGAGAGGGTGGAAAAAGGGGCTTGGTAAAGGTGGTTGACATATTTCTCTTATCTGTACTTTTATAATCCTTCACTGAAGTCACTCGTTAAAGTTGTAAAAGACATAAAATGTTCTGCGCTTGTTGAAAGAAAAGTAGTGTTACTTAAAATAAAAGCCTCTCGCTGAACCGCATAAATCTCAAAATTATTTCAAATTTTAATGAGGAATTCATTCGCTGTTTATAGCATCTGTTGTAATATTAACAATACCTTTGTTAATGTTTTCAAGAGCACAGTTCAAAAATATATAACAATTTGTGGTTTGACAGGCACACACAGATAAAAATATAAAATTATATTTCTTCAGTAATTAATTTCCGGACAGTGCCAATAAAATCCGGCACTAATCGTCGATAAAATGTTATTTGGAGAATAATATTGTACACTTTTTCCTGTGGAAGATCAGAAATATTGTGGATACATTCATTTCTTCGTTGACCGAGCTTTACAATATTGGATACGGTTTCCGATTTACGAATCCGAGTTATACTCGAGTCCGTTCAATAGGATTTCTTTCATTGCTATTTTGTAAGCATTTTATTTCCCTTTAGAGTTAATCGCTCCTTCCAACTAAATCAAATAACGAACTGTCTTAGCGTATTTTTAACGAAATAAAAGTCGTGATTTTATTTTTCAACCGGTTACGAACTCAAAATTTTTAACATTACTTGCAGTAAATTCGGTATTTTGTGGTATAAATTAGAGAATGTCACATATCACGAGTTGAATTGTCATTTGGTTGAACTATAACCATAGAATTACATACACAAATACACAGGGCGGATTTAGGAGACTTAGAATGTGCGAGGCAGAGCAAGAGCAATTTTCCCTGGATTATAAATGTCAGCTGTTTTATTTTCTCAATCAAATCAGTAAATTTCTTATTTGTGAGATAAATTTATGTGTTTACTATTTATTGTCTCGATTAATACCTTTAAAATCTTGAATAGAACGATAAAAAGCGTCTATATCCTCAAATAATTCTACATTTTTGCTTTAAACTTTAGTGCTAAAATTTTTATTGATAAAACATTTAAGAATGAGTATTACAGGGTTATAAAAATCTTTTTGCGCTAGGAGATATAAATGTATAATATAAGGTCGATTCTAAAACTTTGCAATGGAAACTGTACAACAGTTTGAACTGTTTAGACATTCATACGGAGGTAAACATATATTTTTATTTCTTCAAAAGAATTTATTCAAATTTTATCAGGCTAAGTTCAAAACTTAGGTCTTTTAAAAATAGTTTACGTCATTATCGAAGTTATTTCCGAAAAGCTGCAACTTCCTTTGACGTGAAGAAATACAAATTAAAAAAGTGTCGTTCTTCGCCTCAAAGTAGTTGTCGGTTCGACGTTCTCATTTTGTATAAAACGGAAAGTAGAACGCCGATTCTATACCTCGTCGCAAATTTTTTATTCAAAATTGATTTTAAGTATGCGTGTATGTTTTTGAGAATATTTTATGCTTCATTTCAAAGGAGTGTGGATGTATTTCCTTTTTATGTATATTCCTCATCATATTACCTGAAATGAGACGAGCTCCTGCAAGTTATATACACCTTGGGGTATGTAGGTTATTCGTGACGTCATGACTCGCCTTATGACGTTGTTGGAGTGAAATATGCAAGTGCCCCTCCCGAGCTTTTAAACTCTTCGCGGTCATTGGCACTGCAAAACAATGAATCTCGCATGCATATTGGTGAACCTGTTATGGAAATTCTAAAAACATAGAAAACTACAGTTATTCATTTGAATTCTTCAAGACTTAAAATCTATAATTCATAAATAACGAATAGTTCATTTTTTCAATTCATTCTTTCTTTTATATTTTAAACATACAAATATAATTGTATGATGAATGAAACATGTTTGAAAAATATGAGATTATTATGATTGAACGGAAAAGTGACGTATATGTCATGAAGGAATAAAAAGTTTAATATCAAATTCCAAACGTTTTAGGTCTTTGTGATCACGAAGCGGAGGCAATATGAAGCGAATAGTATTTGAATTAAGATTTGCTGGGATTTGATCCTGTTTAAAATACTGTCTGTGATTTTCGTATTTTATATCCGTGGAAGGGTTAAGCAGCTTTCAGGTGGGTAAATATTACCCTGAACATAGGGTACGGTTACCATGTCAACTTATTGTGCCTTCTTTTGCATCTTTTGTTTCGATACAAAACAATTTAATTTTATCTACTTAAATTATCCGCAACAAATTTTCCCTCCCGTTTTTTTTGTGATAAAGCGACGCAATTTAAACACGGTCGAATTTTAATGGACTGATGGTTTCTGATAACGAACATGTAATATTCAAGACACTTCGACTATTGTAGTATACGTGTATACGCTTATGTTGATCGATTACTCAATGACGGTGAAGCTTCGTTGAAAATGCGAAAATATTTTAACGATTATCCGGTTATTCGAAATTTAATCTATTAATCATCTATGCTATATTCGTGGGATTTTGCCTTTGATTCTAGGCAGAGCCACTTGTTCTAATGTTGCATAACATAGCGTTAGTCCATTGGGTTCGTCGGACGGGGATATAAACAAGGTACTTGAACAATCGATTGAGCAGACTCTTCAATTTACGTTCCATCGACAAGGGAAGCCTCATTTACGGATGAAAGGGCATAGGTAAAAGGTGGTGGTCTCAATATAAATAAATGTAATATGGAGAACGTACTATACATCAAGTCAAGTTTATATTTTAAAAAGTTCTGATGAGCAAATAATCATACATTGAAAAAAAAAGATTCTGAAGTTGAAAATTTCATTAAAAATGTCAAAATGATGGTTTTTGAAAAAAGGGGTTGGACAGATGATTTTTATTTTTAGTTTAGAAAACTTCATCATCATCAGCAATATTTGAATCAATGAAATGATGGATTTTAAACTCTCATCCTTGAAACAGTAAGGGTTCCAATTTTCAAATTCAAATTTCCTCGAGCTAATCACAAGTCAATACAGGGATCCATAAAATCTGGATACACCTCTGTCTCTCAACTCATTGGGAATATGACGGCAAGGCGTAAGCCGGAATCTGTTGGTTTTTTAATTGACAGATGGATAAATCTGTATTCTTCAGAGGTCTTGTTTCAAAGTTTCTGAGTTATGTCAGAATTCTATGATGCGAAGTGATTCATCTATGATGATCATCATAAGGCAAGGAGCCGCATTAGCTTTGATCGGAAAGGTGAGGTTCGTTGCCATGGTGAACAGGATTTCGAGAGTTTGGGGGATCGATGAGACAGTAGCGTAGCATCAAGTGGCGGTTTCGAAAGGGAATCGCGTCCAACAAGTGGAAGTGCAAGTGGTGAAGACCAAAGTCACTTGCTTAGATATTTTGACCACGCTGTCTAAAAAATTCGTCACATACTTGATCGAAAGTCTAATTGCTTCATTAGCTGATGGCACTGGATTACAGTTTTAATTCTCTTCCACCCTTCTTGCATTTACCATAAACAACACCCTTCGAGAAAAAGGGTGTTCATTCTTCCTCGACCTATTTACACTTTCTTATGTCGGAGAAGATATGTTTGGAAAGTCGACGACTTCCTTCGTGTGCTCGCACTGCTCAGGTGGTCAAGGTTGCGGTAGATCGGAAATGGGGGATGTCAAAGTCGGATTTATTGCCACTGCTTTCAGTGCAATTTCACTCTGAGTTTGCTGCTTTCAGTATCCCTTCACTGCCTCTGGAAATTTCAATGAGGCAATTTATGTCTCTCAAAGAAAAGCCTTATATACTTTATTTCTTTGTGTATCATTTAAGCGGATGTCTAAATTTAATAAAATTTTTTCTTATTTTTTTATATTTGTTCCTGTAGTTTAAAATAAACAGACTAGAGAAATTTATTGTTAAATAGTTGGTAAAATTATCTATAATATTAGGAAAGTGGCTTTTGAAATATATAGATAATTTTATTTCTCAACATTTCAGAACCTCTCATTATTGTACAAATAAGTTGTGTAAATACAATTAAGCACTCGCGTGTCTGATAATATCTGATGACATATCCTAACGCAAATATATTACGTTGCTGCGTAAAAAGAAGAAAGTGAAGAGCTTCTAATGAAATTTCATAAGCCTTTCCAGCGCAGTGGCTTGAAAGCTTTCTGGATTTATCCTATATAAAAAGGAATTTACTAAAAAATAGAATACATTGTGGAAAATTGAATCGGTATTATATTTATATTAGAAAATTCAGTGTAAATTTAAAAAGAAAGTTTTTCCGGTTCCTATATTTAAACTTGTAACTTTCCTTTTTACGAACCTATTACTTACCTCAATATTAAATTCGATTTATATTTAAGTTCACACGTGGGTTTTTATGCAGAGGCATCATAGATTTTTACGTGAAATCTTACGCAACGGAAAATCACAGAAAAGTCGCAGAGAAAGCTATACAACATAATAAGTACGTTTTTAATTAACGTAAAATGAATTTTAAAAGTATATCTAATGATATTTAAATTCCCTGCTTTATTTTTTTTTAAATTCACGCGAATTATGCCATTTTATAAAATATGTCATTATAATATAATTTAGATACCACTTCCAATGGAATGAGTGGAATCTGTCATGCTGGGACGTGATATGACTTTCAAACTCTTTATTCTTCAAAAGTCGGGTTCTATCCTCTGTAGGAAATATAAGAAAAAAGTCTGTAAAATTCACCACCCGTTGATTTAATTAAGGTAGTAAAAAAATTGTGATCGTGCTTCAACAGAAAATTATTCTGCGTGATGTAAAATGAGAACTGAAATGCATCACATTTACCACGACAGCTAATTATATTTAAAATAGGTTTTCATATTTACTACGAATATATTCTGAAACTGTGCCCTCTGCATTATATAAATCAAATCTTCAGTAAGATTTTAATTCCGAGTTCTTCTAAGTTTCTGAAATCTATATAACTTGTGTATTTTGCTTATTAATCCTTTGAGACCTGTTCTGTTAGAAGATGCTCGTATAGATGACTTAACGTGCTGATGTTAAATCTTAATTACGACACGACTTGAAAATATTATGCCACTCACAGCGCTTTAGTCGTGCTTCTTCGTGGACAATATTTAATCGACCTGAAGCCCTCAGCTTCCTTATTCGAATACCTATTGCTCGTCAATGTCCTTTATGCTAGAGAGAAGAATTACGTTATATTTTAACCTGATTATAAATACTAGATTAACGAGTTATTTTTGTCTTGTACAATAACTTTTATTTGAATTATTGTATTTATTATTATTTCTATAATTTCTAACGTAGCGTAAAAAATTGACAAACACAAGAAATTCCATGGGGAAATTAAAATGGGGACCTCCTAGTCTGGCTCCCGACTAGTTGCCACACTTATTCATTTGTTAATAACATTATTTATTCACCGGAAATCTCGTGGGCGATTCCTGGTCATTGTTATAACTGCATGAGAGGTGAATTAATCTGTATTAATGTAAGTGGTGCTTCAGTCACGAATGTTACGAAATAATCCTCTACCTTGATTCTAAATTCAAGATCGAAGCCTCTCTACGAAAATATGAATAATTAACGTACTTGAGAGCTGAGTTATAATTTTACAGCGTTAATCAAGTATATTTTTCCACTCACAAGGTGAAATAGTTTTTACACAAACACTCAAATTTAGATACTAATCAAAGTCTTTTCTACTTACGTACAATAGGTTCGAAAGCTTTCGGACTTACTTCGATTCCGATAAACAGCCTTTTTAGTCCCAAGGGAAATCGAGTAGTATAAAAGCTTACTCCCTCCTCCTTTACACAATCATTCTAATCGATTACATTATTTAGGCTTTGTTGAAGTCTTCATAAAATCAAAATATTGGCTAGCCCAATTTTTTATTTAAAGACTGCGCCTTTGAAAAGATTGATTTTTTCCATAAGAATAGCGCTCTGTACTCCGATGAATAATTCTCCATAATCTTCAATGTAAATTGCATGCAATGAAAATAGCTTACTGTTCACAGGTGTTCCTTGCGGCTTCAGTTAGTCTTAAAGAGCATAGAAGAATTACAAGTCTGAAGAATAATAAGCTCGCTAGATTAAATTTGATATATGATAAATTGGAAATATTAAACAGAAGAAAAAAATATACGGAGAAGAAAATAGTAAATAGAAAATTCAATCGATCATTCAATATCGAAAGATCCGTTCTTGACATGATGCTTCTAGATATCAATTTGACAGTATATTTCTTGACGCTATCTCAAGTGAATATAAGGTTCATCCATCATGACACAAGCAATCTTTCAGGATCGTAGAAAAAGTCCACTATAGAGTTGCATTTACGGAATTCTCTTTCTTTAAAACTAGAAGATTCATAAAGTAATTTTTTTTTATTTATTTGTTTAATTGAAATGCATTTTTATTTATTAGTTTATATTTAAAGTTTTAAACTGATTGTATCTATTTATTTATTATTCAACTTTATTTATTGCATAATCCCCTGGAGGCAGAGTATCTTAAAAGAATAATTGGACGTTCATCAGCTAGAAATCAGCAAATAAATTCGAATCTCATGGCTGAAAGGGGAGCATGCAGAAATTATTCTCTGAGGACAATATTATTAGTCCCTTCTCTCCAGTTTATTTTCACTGTTAATGCCCCAGTATATTTTACCGATTTATTTCTACTACGAAAGACGTGAAATAAAATTATATGACTGACTTAAAAAATATTTCTTAGGTGTTATATATTTTAAGAAAAGATTTTATAATTTGTATCAAATACTTTTATTTCTCTGATATATGACAATTATAGATTAAGATAAACATAAAAACGCTCTTTAGAGAATATTTTGGTAAATTTACGTAAATACGAGTTATTTTATTGAAATACATATATTTAACAGAAATAAAAATATAGAAAAACATGATCTCAAAATAATAGCGTTCTGGACAAGTTATTTTCGCGAATTCTAGATCAAAGAATCTATTTAGATTTCACATATAAATTTCACAGAGTAAAATTTATGACTATATGTCGGGATTTGCCACGTGAGAAAGTAATTTTAGAGTTCATCACCCGTGAAAGTGTATGTGCAATATACATATTTGTTTTCGATAGCATATATATTCAGTGTATGTGAGTTAAATGCATAGTTCACTGCTTTATATGTATAGACTTAATGCACCTGCAATCCCACATACTTTGACCTTATGTAACATGTATACATAAAAGAGATGGTGCTCTGTTTGATGCTACGATACGTCGGGCGATAAATTGATATGGACTTGAAGCACTTGAGGATCGCATTGTTTTGTACAGACACTATTTTCTTATGATTTCAATGATTTTTGAAAAACGTTGTTACTATTTTATCACAAGAGAAAAATTAAATTTTTTTGTAGACAATTTCTTTATAGACAATTTATTTGTAGACAAGCAACAAAATGTGTATCTCAATTAATCGCTAGAGCATCTATTTTTTACCCGCGTGGAGAATTAAAGTAATTTCATCATCTTTAAAATTATCTTCAAACAAAATTTTTTTTGTAGTTCTACTCCACATTGTGTGGATTAGATTACAATAGTTTCAGTGAGTTGAAATTTCACTATAATTATCAAATATGTCTTTTCTTACCTATTAATTACAAGTAGCGTAATTACTAATAAAGGAAGCTCAGTTTGCAGCTTAATATCGAATTAATGTTGCGCCTTCTCCATGTATTCAGATTATGTAGTTATAATTTCTGATGTACGCATTGTGTTCTAATAACTAGAGATGGAGTTGAATTTGTCAGAATATAAATTTAATAACATAATGGAGAAACTTTTAAATACCGATATTATTCTAGGAGGGTTGCTACATAAATTATATAAATTGAATATTCCACTATAATTATAAAAAATAAAAAATAATAAAACCGAACGAAGAAACACTTTTCACCTTTAAAGAAACAAAAGAGTTCTAATATTTGTGGAATGTGATCTTCGGCAGAAGGATTTGTAACGTCTTTTATTTAAGACAAGAAGTCCGGCTAATTTGAAAGCCTTGTCGATATCTTTCACGGATCGAAGTTATTTCAAGAATCTTTATAAGCATTCGATATACTTCAGACGTTGTAGACGTTGTATAAACAAGAAGAAAATAATTTCAAACGTTCTTTTCGTTCTCCAGAGAATTTGCTGTTTTTGTATTCTATACATATGAAAGAAACCCTCAATATGAAATTTTTCCCTCGAAATTGTTGCACAAAGTAACGGTAAAAATAACATAGAATGCTTCAAGAGCTCTTAAAAATTGTGGTTTAGTTTTAAATTATTATTTCTACAAGCATTGATTGAAGGCGTGCAATTGAGCGACATTGTTCTATCGCAATTTTGATGTAGAGGGAATGAAAATATGGCAGTGTATTCACGTCATTTAATAGATAATGTTAACAAGAACCCTCAATTATCGACTCCACGTGGTTAGTGGAAGATAAAGTCTACTTGTAGTACGCACATTAAGGCAGATTGTTCAATTTACTATGGGAGGAAAATAAAAACCAACAATTAGTTATGGAAAACAGATAATTTGAATAATAAATTGGTAGTAATTATTACTCAGCAACGAGGAACTCATAATAGAAACCCTTAGCAAGGGTCAATAAAATTTTTCTGCCCCAGGCAAGAAACTGCTAAAAATTAAGAAAATTAGAAAAAGAATCATAAGTATTGTTTATACATTTTTTGGGTTAAATTGTTTGCTTTCAAAGCAAGTATTTAAGGGTCGATATGTAAATTAAGTAGATAATACCCGCTTTAGTCAGCCGAGAAGAAAGTACGTATAATGTATACGTGTACGTGACTTTCGTATCAACTTAGTGGAAACCTGGATACATTTTACTACTGACTTTATAATTAGATAACAACATTCACTTCTGTAATGGTGTGCTAATACCTAAAGATATCTCTTTTTTTGATTTTAGGTAAGTGCTGGCTGCTATACTCATATTCAGTTACAAACCCTTCATGTATTTGAAAAATTGATTGGGTAAGTTGCTAAAAAGTATATCTTATAATTGGTGGAAAATTGAAAAATTTAAACTTGAACCTTTATTGGTAAATTTTGAATATATTTTAATATATTTTTTTAAATATATTTTCACGATAGTATTGCACTGTTTTACCGGCATCCTTAGGTTGATATCATACCGAGTGAGTGAAAACACTTTACCTCATGCTCTGGTCTGAAATTGAGTTAGACTGACATCTGTAGGAAAAGTGGAAAACATAAATTTATTTATTATTATCATGATTTATCAAGTTATCCATTGTTGTGAAGTAACCGACTGAAAGTATATTTAAAACTTTAAAAGTCCAAGTAGTTTAGTTCATTTTCGAAATTCTACTGCTTAAGCAATGATATTTCCGTTAGAAACTACATTTTTAAAACAAAAGTTGTATTCAGTTTCTTTCGATACGAATAATTAATTGAAACACACAGAAAGAATATGTATAATGTTTCTGGACCAACGAAGGGTAACTGGTGACCAATTTTTGACTCACTAGATCTTTGGGTTATATCAATGAATTTGAAAAATTCTTTTTCCTACTGTGTCAAAGATATGTTTATTGGATTTGATAAAGCCGATTGAGCAAGCTCAACCCAAATTGTTTTGATCATGAATTTGGATATCATACCAAAAGCCAAAAATTTTGAATAAATTATACTGCTTTTGATCTTTTTTAATTTTTTTTAATATATAATTTTTATTGAAATATAATATAATGTAGTCAATTAACAATTTTCGGCAACTGGTACCTCTAGAGTGCAAAGTCAAAGCCATGACCTAATTTGTGCTGAGCTTGGACTTGATACAACGCGAAAGAAGCTTTGCTGACGTAAAACGACCACCCTAATATATACGCAAGCTCAGTGTCAGCCAATCTGTTTTACTATCCGAACATCATAACTCCAAACATGCAAACCTACAAGGTTGGAATGGTGGAATATAAACCACTGATTTCTTTATAAAATCTTTGGATAATGCGGAAATCTTATAGAATTCTTTGCCTATAGAAATTTTCAAATTGGAGAACTGTGTAAAAAAGTTTAGAGGCAAAAAATAAACATGGGGTGATAATTTCAGGACGCGAAAAATACTGACGCAGTAAAATTCTAAGTCATTCAAATCATTGTTCACGTTTGTTAATTCCTTTGTTATATTAACTTTTATAAAGTTTTGCCTTAATGTAGATAGATTTCAAAAAAATATACATATTTTTGTATAAAGTTTACTCGTGAATCCCAATTTTGGGGTTCGAAATGCGTAAGGGTGCATATATATGCTGGCCCCAAGCTACCTACAATAAAGCCCTTTTATCTTTAATATTTTGGTGATAATACTAAATTGACTTGAAGCATTCTTATAAAGGGCATGTAATA
>CAJFCO010000182.1:2025620-2128994 GCA_904066015.1 Synergus gifuensis
TATTACATGCCCTTAACTTTATTTCTGTTTTACATATAAATGAAGTTAACTTTCATATTGTTTTAAGGGGAAATCTAATATCAGAAACTTTATAAATTCGTGTGCTTACTTCCACCTATATATTACTCTGTACTTTATCAAACGTGATAAAACTTTACTCGTGAAACATATTATCTAAGATTACTCCTTGGAGCTAGACAGTCAGAACTTGGAAGAAACTCCGTGACAAAGGGTGTATTTCTTCAAGCGTAAACGCCTTTTGTATCGTTAAACGTCGAAAGTCCTCTTGGATAAAATGTATGACCAAGTTCGTTTAATTGATAGGATACTGGAAGTCGTAATGATCAGGACTCAATCTTTCATCTTCTTGATAAAGTCAACAAAATAAACGAGACTCGAAGTATAAGAAAAACTATTAATGTCTTTAATACCGTTAATATGCGCATTTATAAATTTAGAAATATTCTTATTGAAGCGTCATTGTTATTCACGATTTTACTTGATGTTTAAGCCAACATCAACGACTGACTCATAAGACTGAAAATTATCGAACAGAATTCACTCATTGAATTAAAGCCAAGTTGAGTATTTTATAATAAAATAAATTTAAAAAATACTAAACTGAAGATTAAAGCTGAAATTTAGAGGGTAAAAAAGGGATAATTACGTTAAAGTTTTCGTATTCTAATTAAAATTTCCGTTTACTTGCACTAGGTAGTTAAGGAGCCTTATAAAAGTCGTTAGACTAGAAGGAAACTCGCTATTATTACAGTTTCATAGTTTCCGAAACTCAATTCTGCCCCATAAATTGGCTTTTGTGGTATGCGGATAGTTCAGAATTTCAAAGTAACTCCTACGTCTTCAACATAAAGATCTTCTATCTATTAGAATTCAATGGTTTCAAAATACTTGCTCTTGAAACGGTTGTTTTGCAGAATCATCTCGTCTTCGTTTCTCGTAGTTTCGTCTCTTTATCTCTAAATTATTATTTGAAATAGTTCTGGAACAAAGCCACTGTTTCACTATATGCATTATATTTAAAACAATTATATTTTAATTTTGCTAAAAACAATAAATAAAATGGAAATGGATGTAATAATGATACAAACGAAAGTTAGACAAAAGTATAAAAATATTTATTTCATATTCTGTCAAAAATTTGTATAACTCTAGCTGAAAGTACAAAAGTGATGCATTTGATGATAGGTGTGTATGACAAATTCTTAAAGTATATCTACATCTACAATATAATGATTCGAGACGTGAGCAACAACATTCGAGGATCTTATTACTAATTTTTCCTACGTGGTGCACATGCAAAATTTAATCAACAAACCAACAAGAGTTTAAAAATGTCTTGTCGCAGAAATCTACTCGTTAGTAGATTTACCATGTTCCTAAAAAGTAAACTTCTTGGAGGGAGCTGAGTATGAGTAACCGGAACCAGACGAACTTTGATGTGCATCCACCGAAAGGCCAGATCCAAAAGAGGAACTTGAACTTGGGCTGGAATATGATCCAGAATTAATGCCAGAATAAGAACCGAGTCCTGAATAAGATCCAGAGTTGATTCCTGAGTAGGAACCGGAACCGTGTCCAGAGTAAGAATTGGAACCAAGTCCAGAGTAAGATCCGGAACCGAGTCCAGAGTAAGAACCGGAGCCGAGTCCAGAGTAAGAACCGGAGCCGAGTCCAGAGTAAGTACTGGAACCGAGTCCAGGGTAAGAATTGGAACCAAGTCCAGAGTAAGATCCGGAACCAAGTCCAGAATATGATCCAGAATAGGAGTTGGCATAGGCACTGGCTGCGGCTGATGAGAATCCAGATCCAATATTCAAAGAGGGGGCGGCGTAGCCCACATTCACTGGAACTGGGACATGTCGGATCACTTCAACAGGAACAGGAACAGGTTCACGCACTGCAACTGGAACTGGATGTGGAACTCTAACTGCAACTGGTTGAGGAACTGGCACTGGGTAAGGACGATCAACTTTGACAGGAACATGTCGAGTGACCTCTACTGGAACTGGATGAAGTACTTCAACCGGATATGGGCGATCGACGTTGACTGGATAAGGTTCTGGATAAGGTACTGCTCGAGTCACTTCAACTGGATAAGGCTGAGGAACTGGAACTGGAACTTGCACTTCTTTGTTAATTGTGACCCCAGTTATTCTCTCAGTTCTTCCTAATCCATAACCGGATAGGCCGAGACTGGAACTTCCAAAACTCTGAGAAGGACCACCGAAACTGTAACCGGAAGCATAACCCGAGCCCAAACCCAGACCAGAATTCAAGCTTGTGGCGTAGGAACCTAAACCCACACCGCTGGCGTAACCAGAGGATCCAGAATATCTTGAATATCCAGAGAATCCAGAGTAATCGAGTCCAGTGGCTCCAGCAAGACCTCGCTTTTCAGTTTTCTTTGAGCCAGACCCAAGGGCACTCGTAGCGAGCAAACAAATCTGAAAAAAGAAATCGAGGAATTAATATTCTTTCTGAAAGGAGAGTCAATAACTGAGACTGGTTCAGATATATGAACTGATATAGTATATCTCTTTTCTTACTCGCATCCCATTCAAATTTTTTATCGATTTTTATTTTTATTTTATATAATAATCAGTTTAAAACTTGACAATCCAAATGAAACATTTTGATATTTATTGGGCTAAATTCTATGACGTTTCTTTTAGCATTAACTGTTTCAATCGATTATAAAATACATTTAAAGTGCCTTAGTGTAATTAACACATTATTCCGAAATCAATTAATGTTTGGTGTGTATATACAGAAGGAATAAACTACTACTACTAATTTATTTATTAAGGATAACTAAATCGATTAGTAAATCTTACTAATTCAGATCTAGAGAGTATTTTTGGCATAACAAAAATAAACTTTAGAATCAATATTCGATTAGTAGATAAACAATGTTCTATAAATGTTGCTAACTGCTTTATTTAATGTTTTGGAGCTTACTGGAAGCTCTTTATATAATATAAAATTGTATTTGTATACCAGAAGAATAATTGTCACATTCTTAGGGTAAATATTTAGCGACTGTACGTTGTGTGCAAGCGTGATTATAAATAGTCACGCTTATTAATACTTACTAATAAGAAGGTCCTCATGATTCCTGCAGGAGTGTTAACTTACAAGTGTCATCATTTTAACCACTCGCAGTTTTTATATATGATCTTGACGTACTTTCACTGGAAGGACAGCACACACCCAACTAGATTATTTTCTCCTGATTCTGTACCCAACCCATCCAATTCGCACCTGACGTAAATACGATCTGTCATGAGAAAGGAGATCAAATTTTAAGGAATAAAATTTCTTTACGGTCTTCATTTAGATACAATAGATATCGCCTGTCTGTGAAAGACAAGATCTGAGAGCTATACAAACATAATCGAATATATCTGCACTCTTGAATAAAATTAAAAACTTTCCCTGGAGTGTCAATTAAAAACGTGACTTCTCATATGGATCTTTTTTTTTTACACTTCTTTGTAAAAAAAAAATTTTTTGACAAGATTTTTTATCTAATGATGTAACGAGATTGTAAATTTTATTACACTATTAGAGATACGCTGAAATTGATAAAAAATTAGGTCAATCTTCAGTATAAAACTTCAAGTACCCGAGGCTTAAAAGTATGTCTGTAAATCTGCGAAACAACTATTCAGGTGAAAAGATGAAAAGCTTAGGATTGTTATATATGTATAAATGATGATAATTTTGTCGTTCATCATCGTAACGTTAATAAGATCTGATTAAAAAATTTAAACTGGTTTTCAATTCAAATGTAGGACAATCCCCATGGAAAAAGAGAAAAATATTTCGTAATACAGTTTCGTAACGACACATCGATATAAAATGGCATGTGCATTACACCGAATACTGACGTAACTTTTCTTCTTGTCGAAAATTGTTTACGCATAAAGTGGAATATATATTGCCGCTCAGCACCCCGGGCTATAACGATCCAAAGTGTGAAAGATCTCAAATTGAATCTGCACCACCTGAAAAAAAATAAAACGTAACTGACAACTTCATTTATTTTGTATAGTAAAAGGTGCTTAATAGAATCATTATTTCAAAGTTGACACTTTCTACAATTTCTTTTACCTCTGCACCCACTTTATGCAAACTATTAGATAATTTAAAATTCGATTAAAATTTGAAAGGACAGACATAAAGTAATATATTTGCATACAATTACTATTTCAATAGATAAATCTATACCAAATGAATTTAATCAGATAAAAATAATTTGCGTGTTTATGAAGCCTTCCCAATAATAAAATAAAAGTGAATTTACTGTGACAGTTAAAACTTATTTATACAAAGTGCAGGCACTGTCATAAATAATATATCTCAATATCCGTGATATACGATTTAAAAATAAACATTGAGAAATGGATTTCAATTCATTTGATATAAACGAGGAAAAAAGAAAAGAATTTTTATATAGATCCACGGAAGTTTAAAGCATTGCATTTGAATTTATAGCATCATTTCGTACTTTACCAGTCATCCATAATTTATATAGTGCTTTCATAATCAATAGGACTCTATTTTATTGAGTCTTTTGAAGAATTCTATTCTGGAAATAAATCTCCTTACGAATTATCAAAATCATACTTTTCAAAAATCATTTTGCGAATTTTCTGAAAATCTCGTGATGCATCTTGCTTAATTTCCCTAAATTACAGTAATATTAAAATCTAGTTATTACATTGTAGAACAAATTTGAGTTTGAAATTCAGTTAGAAATTAAATTACATATAGTTATAGAAATTAAAGTATAAATTCAGCTTGGCTTGAAACTCAAAATTCATAAAATTTTAACATTCGAGTTTTATGAATAAAAGAGATTTTTATGTTGAAGAGATAAACAATGTTTACATTAGACGTTTATCATTTATTCAGTGAAAAATTGCCACGATATCGGGGAAATCGAACTTCACACAAAGTGTGAACGTTATATTCAGATTTACGAACGTCATATTTCGATATAGCTCGGTTGTAGATATTGTTCTCCGATAAACAACAGACCATGTTGATGACCGATATAAACGATAAAGCATCAATCAGTGTCGGTAACGATGGTTATCGATAGCACTAAGTTCACAAGTCTCAAAGCACCTTCATTAGGGTGTTATGTCCACGATACTTTGATATACGACAAATTACTTGTCGTTAAGGAGATTAATGATGTAATAAAGTTACTTCCGATTGATTTAAATTAATTGAACTGAATGTCGAGTAAAAACTTTATTTCTGATATGGTTGCAAAAACCACTTTACTTTCTCCCGATTAGAGTAGCATCTGTAAGAATGTTATACACTTCATATTATGCGTAAAAATTTGCATACATGTGCGGTTCTTTGCTGCTCATGAATAGCGAAATTTCAAAAGTATATATAATATAAGTTTACAAGTATCTCTCCTAATACTTAAAGAAAATGCTTTGTCATTGAATTTGTACAATGAAAATGAACCGAATAAATCAAGTGACGCTTAAATAATACCTTCGAAAATTTTAATAGAAAGCATCATTGCTCAATAAGTTACGAGTTTGTGGATTAACATAAGAGTAATTTATTGCGACCTACTTTCAAACCCGAGAGAGTGTACATATTGTTTTTAGTGTGTAACTTATTACTGAGGTTCCCTTAAATTGAAGCTAAAAATAAACATTTGTTTTTTCTGTGCGGTTCATTGAACTAAAAAAGCCAAAAAGAAGGTATAATATTTTGTATTTTTTATTCATTGTAATTTGCAGAATTTAATACATTGGACAATTCATTAGTATTTTAATTAATATTTAAATACCGAGATGTTTTATATAAAATGTGTTTCGATTTGTCTTTCTCATTGTTTTCGATTTGTTCTATTTATATAAATAATCGGCCTTTTCAAGAATAGGGCAGTCTTGAATGTTCTGCATTTTCTTTGTTATGCCACATTTCTCCTTTATCTATTATCTAATCGACGCTGTTCATCGAGTCATTAGATTTTTTCTTCTTTTCTCTCCATTTTGAATGGATATTTGTGCTTTTCACTTCGGGATTCGAAATGAAAGTCCATTACCACCAAACAGCAATTTGATAAAATAAATGTCTTCTGTTCGGTGTGCCAATTGTGTGGTATGTATCATTTCGATTCACAATGGAAGGATACATTCAATTCCTAACGCACTTGGCGAAATTCGCTGAAAGTGGTTCGATACCGATTGTAATAAATAATAAACGAGGAAGAGGGATTGCTGATCTTTTATTGCCTCAGGCTCCCGTTGATCTATGAAATTTTTTCTAAATTATAGTTGGAAACTGACGAAAAGTCCAGCTGACGTTTATGCGATAATGAATCACAGTCTTGTCTTCATATTTATTTAATAATATATCTCATTCTTCTCAGCAGTCAACTAAAATTTTCTTTTTTCTGTGTGTACTCGGAATTTTCAGGATAATAGAGATTTTAAAAAAAAGATCTTTTTTCGGGTCATGAATCCTATATTTCTCTTCCTTAATTTATTGGTAAATTCAGATTAATACATTTTTTAGATACCTTAATAAATGTTTAATTTCTTACTGGATTCGTGCAATTTTCGTTTAACGAAAATGTATTACGAGGAGCAAATTTCATTACACTCTACAGTGTACATACTTCATAAATGAATATTATGTATGTTTGAGAGCACGTTATATAATATTACGCATCATTGTAATCTTGCTGTGAGCCGGTGAGTAATATCAGGTTTGATAGTGCTCATAACTTTCGTCCTGAAACGTGTCCACTAGTATAAACATATAAGATTATTTCGGAAATGCAATTATTAGACTATTCCTTTGATGTACTGAATTCTATATTATCCACTTTGAAATTTTAATACACACTCCAAGCAAACCCTAGTTCCTTTTTACATCTTACGTTTCTGCTCAGCTTTAGTTCCTAATTTGACTTTAAAATTACTTGAAATATTCTGAAATTCATTTATAAACTTTGAAATTTTTTAACTCCCGTTAAATTTTGATACATATCTCGTTTAGATATCTCTTTTAGAGTGCAAAGGGAAATTGGGGAATGTTATGTCAGAATATTTGTGAATATTTAGGAATACTTCGGAATACCTGGGAATATTGATATAATATATGGAAATATTATTATTTAAAAAAATATATATTAATTCTTATACGAATAAAAAAGCGTTTACTGTTTCAAAATTCAAAATTTTGTGTAGTGAAGTCACATACGTTCCTCGCTTGTTTATCGAAAAGTTTTAACCTCAGCCAATTTCCAGCGCGTTAGCACAACTCTTCGTGTCAAAATCGCATTAATATATTAAACCTTAAATTATGCCACGTGCTTTGTCGGGCTCCAAATTCCGGAATTTAAAGTTGTCATTTTCTGCTGTAGCGATTCTCTGTGTTATGTGAAACCATGAAATAAGAATGTCACTTGTGAAGATTCCTAGCAGTACAGGATCAAGTTCTTTGTCCCTAAAACGCTTGTTTTCCAAAGCATCGTGTTTTGAATCTGATGCCGATTATGAGACTTCTAGTGAAGGTCACTTGTATCCTGGACCGGAAGCTCGTCCGTCTCTATGCAAAACACGCGAATCCAGTGCAGTGGTTAACGACGATACATCCATTATGACGGAAGTTTCTACGGAACTTAGGTTAGAGGTAGTCGGAAATACCAAGAACAACGAGAATAGTGGAAAAGCAGAGGAGACTGTTCAACCAAAAGTTGAAATTAAACTTCATCCTATTCCAGAAACGGATCAATTAGTTTCATTGGTTTTGGAACCAATATTCTCTTCTGAAATTAAGGGAAGTTGCGAGTTATTTCTTTCGGATTCTCGTCAAACTTTACAGTCAGTGGAAACTAAATCTAATTTAGTTTTGACAACAGGACATAATTCGTCAACAGATCTTCAAAGTGTTTACAGGGAAAAGAGGTTCCGCTCAGATACCTGTTCTCACTCAATTGAAGCAGACTCTGTTTGTAAATTCGAGCAAAATAGATTCGGATTTGTTGAACAAGATGAAAGACCTAAAAGTGAAGATAAAAATATGGATCTTCTTGAAAATATTGAAGCCCCGATTGCTATAGGTAAATGAGAGGTCCGTACTCGTAGATAATAATTGATAAATTTTATTAAATTCATTCATTTGTGTAAAAGATAAAGTGTGAGGCCTTTTTAAGAATTTTAAAATAGAGCCAGTATCCCAGTAAATCTCAATTAACAATAAATATTTTATATTTTTTCAGGGACTAATCCTGAATCACCACCTAATTTAATTCAGTTGAAACATGAGAAACCAAATGGCAGTTATGATTTTAAAAAAAAATTTATAAAGAAGTCGCAAATTATGTCCCAGATTGACAACGGTTTTGCACCACTACGAGACGAAATGAATAAAATTTTCAACCAAGTGCGAGACTTAAAAGAAATGGCTTTCGACTTTGACACCAATTATAATAATGTATTAGGAATTTCAAATACAGTTCGCTCAACTTCATTCTTACCATCACTTCATAATACTTTCTCTGCAGAATATGAATTAGGTAGTAATTTCTATGGCAATAGAAACAATTACATTTCCAAAACTTTCCGACCTTCTCAAGAAAGACTTTGGTTCAATGAACATTTGTCTCCTCATTCCATTAGATGTGAAAATTATCCTTGTTTTCACAAAAAAATTTGTCCAAGGGATTTTGAAAACTGCCCTCATGATTACCTAAATAACAGGGTAATTACTCTAGAAAATTCCCATCTTCAGGAATCCTTTGTTTCAAACAGTTTATGTAATTTTCATGGGCATCGAGTTCCTCGTGTTGCAGACAATTCACGACACATTAGCTTAAGCGATTTCCCTGTAGTGCATCAGAATTTGCATTCCTTTCATGCAAATGTCCTGCCACTGAATTCGGAAAATTTGCATCGGCATTGCAGAAGCACAATACCCACTTCTTTGGAAACTTCAGATTCCAAAATACACACGACAAGTAAGACAGTTTCGATTCGAAGTAGTCATTGTGTTGTCGATGCCGGAAAGCAAGCAAGGATCTGTCACTCTGGACACCAAAATTTCGAAAGTAGAAAAGAATCACAAGAAAATGTTTCAAAGGCTGAAAAGAGAAGTAAAAAGTCAAACTCGAGGGAATCACCTAGGAATCGACCGAAACACTTCTCTGGACGTCGACGCTGTAAACGACATTGTCATAATTTGCATCGTCAGGTAGATCATAAAGTGTCATCTGCAGATAATTCAATGAATGAACGAAATCCTTCAAAACTAATAAATATCTCAATGGACTTGAAAAATCGACCATTGTCGAAGAATTGTGATACAAGCAAGGAAACCTTATCTCGCCTTGGAGGGCTTTCGCAATTAATTACGGAGCTCACTCTCATTACGAAAGAATTCGTGCACACTGAAAAATCCGGTAAGCAGCTGAAATCATATCTGGAATTCGTAGAAGTTCCAAGTTCCCATTCCGGAAATACTATTAAGTCGGAAATAAAATGTTCGACAAAGTATTCTAATGACAAAGAGGAATTAGAATTGAGTAACTGTGTAAAGCCCAGTGTTGAAAAAGTAGTACCAACCGAATCATTTCAGCAGCAAACATCAACATCTGATCTTGCTCGGAAGAAAAGCTCTTCTATTCTTAGTTATTGTAGTCATATTAGCAGACCTCACACAGGATATGAAGGACCCGTTCAAGTCCTTGAGCATAACTACCATGACAAAGCCTGCAATACAGAAAATATCAATGAAGAAGAATATCGCAAGAAAGATCTAATATATCTCGAAACCAGTAGATTAGAGAAACCTGCATTAAATACAATGAAAGATATTATGAAGGAGTCTCTGACTGAAATATTAAAGATTGGAGTATCTGAGAAAGGTAGTCGAAAATCAATTTCCAATCAGCATTTGAAGATGAGCATTCCCAAGACGCATGAGAAAATCACAATTGTACCGATAATTTTTAGTTCGGGTGTGCCTGAATCTCAAAATGAAAACTTTGATTTTACAGCTTCTCAGAGAGACGGAAATAATGATAAAAAAAGAATACCACTGAATCCTGATAGTGAAGGCATATCTGCATCAGACAGCGATTTTTCATTGTCTACGCAAGCAGAATCTTTAGCAACGGTGATAACACATTTGGCACAAAAATGCGCTTTCATCAGAGACAGCAGAAGCAGTATCAATAATGGAATGATTTTGAATAGTGAAAACAGTTCGTATTCCTTTTCAAAGCCCTTGAGCTCGCCAACTAAGATTGAAAGAAGTACAAAAGCCAGTAATGAGTCAAAGACGATGGAAACGTCTTCCAGAAGTTCAATGAGTTATCAAACCTCTCTAAATCCTGTTCGAAATTCTGTTTCTGTCAGGAGGATTCGAGGGATTAGAACTTCTCCCGAGGATTTTATGTACGAGTGATAGTTTCGCTTACGAACTTTGTTTGATACTTTTTTTCTCATTTGGCATGATGAGCCAATTGGCCTTGGAATAAAAGTATTTCTTATACTTGGAAACAGTTTTTATTTCACTTAGGAGTGTTTAATCTTACATATATCGTATACTAAATCTCTTACATATCTTATACTAAATCTGTTCGTTTGTTCGCAGTGATGCTTATGTTTTATTAAAAAAAGATTTAAAATTTGGTTGGCGACAATTAGTAGACGCCCTGTAAAACTTAGTAATGATTAGTCTAATTCTCTAATCTAAAAACACTATTCAGAAGCTTCACTCGTTCTTCAGAAGAACGAGTGAACGCATTTGTTAAAATTGAAAAATCTTTCTAAATCAAATTTCGAGTCAGCGAAGGTCATCGAAATTTGATGGAGAAAGCTAGCAGAATTAGAACAAAAGTTAACTGAAAGTACTCTCGAGTTCGTTCTCTACAGAGTAAAAGGTTTCTCCCATTTCAACAGACATCAGAATAATGAAAAGTGCTGCGATCTGAAAAGCTTTCCTTAAATATAGTACTTCAAAAATTGACCTCTTTCATCGAGTTCTAAAAAGAATTTCGTTATATGTGTTATGTTAGTCACGTAAACGTAAATACAGCATGGCAACTGGTCATGGAGATAAGAGAGAGAAGATGCAAATGCATCAAACCTGTTTGATAGAAACATATGACATATGACTATAATATCTTTCTAATCGCCAAATCGACAGTCAGAAAGCCGATCAATTTTAATGGATAATATATAGATGACTTTTATATATGTTGAGGAGCTATTTATCATATAAATGAACTGAAAATTAGATTTTCCATAAAGGGGGAATAATTAATTTAGTACGTGTATAAATGTATATACGTTTTCTGCGTGATACCAAGCGAAACGTATAATTTTCTCAAGAGATATGATTAATGTGTAGGTGGCTTTCAAACCAGTTATTTACAAAGTACATCTGACCTAATAGAATGTGACTCGTATCACCTGCAAAACTGTAAGCACATTATACAGGTGTGAAAAAGGATTATGTTGCAGAATCTCTATAAACGAAATTTCGGAAAAATTTGTACTTTTTAGAATATTGTAGCAATTCGATAGGGAAACATGATGAACCTTAATATAACAGTTTCGGTCTGAAAATAGTTTTCTGGAAGTGCTATCTTGTGATTTGTCACTCTGTCATTTTTCGAGGATAAACTCAGTATTTATGAAAATAGTAAGTATAACAGAGGTTGTTTGTTGATAATATGCAGTGCAAAATTTTGGAAGAAGAATTTTGGCAGCGGTGAATCATTATTAACTATTATACGACCTCGTGTGAGTGAAATGGGCCGGAGCTGAATTTTTTGTGTGCTCTGGAGATGACTTGAAAAAAGAATATTCACGACGAAATGTAGTTCATTATTGAATCACAAATGATTAAATTATTCCAAAATGCATTTCCTTTCTCTTCATCCATTTCTATTCTTGCTCCACATTCTCGAGAGTTAAGGTATCGCTGAAACTTTAGCATTAAATCTTCAAGGAATTCTCGTTAGTTATCTATCCAAGAAGCTCATTATATTTGGAGTATGAAGGATTTAAAGAGAGATAATTCACTTAAATTGACAGAAAATCCTGACATTTATCATGTTCCAGAATTTTTAAATCCTTGAATTTTCCTAATTTTACAAATACTTTTAAACGAAATTAAATTTTTTAGTTGTAAGAATCATTTCTGATATATGCAAATAAAAACAACCTGTCCAGTGCTAACTTGTAAATTCAATTGATGCTTGACACTTTAAACTCTCTGTGGTCGATGGACATTTCGTTGGCAGCATTCCATGTGGCATGTTCGAACTACAGCAATAGCTCGTGCCATATTTACAGTTTCAAACTATATGAATTAAGTTGTTGCTTTCTCATGGTTCTATAAATTTGACATTTATACAGTGTAAACATTTGCTACAAAGAATAAGTCTTTCATGGAAAACAGTTAGTGAAATTTTCCGGTATAGGACTATCAACAATGCAATTGAAAATTAATATTATTACATGTTACGACTCACTTGAATATTTACTATTTCACAAATAAATTTCAACATTCTGTATCTCTTCTAAAATTTGCATTAATCAAAGAATGCGTTTTTTGAAATAGCAGCCAAGTTTTGTAATCTTCGCCCATTTAAATATTACGTTCTCGTATGCTTATTTTTAAGTAGTACTTGTGCAAATATATTATTTCGAAACAAACTGGTAATGTGATAATGTTAATTGCGTTTGTATTTACAATGGTAGAATTGTCGTCCAGAGCGGAAATGTTTGCGTTTGAAAAACTGGGTTGCGATATGTCGATCCGGTTACCACAATTCAAATGAAAATTTCCAAGATAAGCTATTTTCTTCGTTGTTCCTTAATTGGTTATGAATTTATATTAATAAGTATGTTTAATAAGGCCTAATAAGTATGTTTTTAAGTTCAGTAGTTATTAAAATTGTTGATAAAAAAAATTGACGCGCTGCAGAATGAAAGTAATTGTCATTTATTTGTATTCGAAAAACATGGTATATTTTTATTCAAAAGTCAATTCTAATGCGCTTTTATTCACTTTAGTGGTTCCTAAAAATAGACAACGTGCGCGATTTTATTTCGAAATTCCAGTTAGACGCGGAAACGATTCGCTAAATATCACCCTGTATATAGCACCAACGAGACATGCATCACGATCTTGCGAAATTTAAGTTAGGACTCAGAATACGAGTGCTAAGACTACGCGTAGTCTATGAAAAACAGTTGACCTCCCAATTTCCAAAATTGCAAGATTAACAAGCTGCCAGCTAGACGAATAGCTGAAACTGGGCCGTTCTGACGTACATAGTGTGCTCACTATTTCACAGGTAGATATGTCAGAATTTGGCAAAACGCGCAGGAAGACGTTATGGCAGCCATGATTAAGTATCACTTGAAATTAATGAGAAAGGATCGTCCAATTGACCTGATTTAGAGTCGAATCATCAAAATATCATCGACGAAACAAATTTTCATTAACTTCTCGTTAATTAGGCTAAACTTTCTCAAAGTGTCAAAACAAACAATTTATAGCTTCGGAAATTATAGTCCTTTAGAACTTGTTATATTATTATCCAATATATGTTGCGAATTCTTTGGATACTTCATAACAAGCTCAATATATTTACTCAAGTCAATAAATAATATTTGTACATAAACAAAGTAGTTTTTTAATATAGCATTTTGAATTTAAATTAAGCTTTTATACAATTAACTGAAACTAAAATTATGAAACTGATGTTAAAAAGGAAAATGCGTTTAATTTTGTATAGAAGTGGGAAAAGTAGTCACTGAAGTTTTATGTCACACAGACGTCATATGACAAGGAGAATGTTAATATTTATTCCTAGTTCGCTAATTTTTACTCGTTATGCAAATTCTTTAAAACTACCTTCCGTATAAATTAACAAAGTCCGCTGCGAAGTCTTTGCGAGGTACATGGAGATACAAGTGCGAAAAATACACATTGTACACAAAAAGAATGCGCGTACAATATTGCGCAACGAGAAACGATATATATATATATATAATGAACCGACAATGTACGTCGCCTAATTTTATCGGCGTGCCAGCAATTAATAACGTGACAGCAGCACTTTGTCGAAGTGATAATTTTGCTTCCGCTCAAACTGATTTCATTTTCCCCGCTATGAAGAAAACACAGTAAATCATGGACTATAATTTTTATGAACGAGTGAAGTTGAAGACAACGATTTTCGGTAAGAAGATTCTGCAACTCGTTTCAGTTACAGTTCGAATTTAAAAAAAATAACAGATTTCACAATAAGTTCCCTTAAAAGTTTTTAAAAAGTGGCCTCCCCCATCTAGTTTTTTTAATTTATAAAAATAAATCAACCCAATGCTGATTTGAATATATATTTATGTGATGAATGTTGCCAAAGGAATGTTTTATTACGTCAGTGCGGTGCACCTCATTATGTTTTCATTTATAAGCACTGGATTTCCTGCACGTATGTAATGAGCACTTATCGATGGGAAATTATAATTTTGAATTTAACAAATGCAATTATAAAATGTAATAATAAAGTGTAATAATATTCGAAAATATTCATTTTAATTTTAATTTTATATTTATATTTATATCTGAGAACATTTTCTTCTACTCACTGTTTTAACTTCATTTAATTTTAATTTCCAGCAATAATATGAAATAATAGGTCAGGAATACATACAGGAATAAAG
The DNA here is from genome assembly GCA_904066015.1 of Synergus gifuensis. Classification (NCBI taxonomy): domain Eukaryota; kingdom Metazoa; phylum Arthropoda; class Insecta; order Hymenoptera; family Cynipidae; genus Synergus; species Synergus gifuensis. Next base: position 2,040,374 of record CAJFCO010000182.1, read on the forward strand.
AAAAAAAATGAGAATCCTCTTTTATTTTTATAGATCAATTCAAATATTGATTTTGAAACGCTCATTAATATATATGTTTTTCTGCATTCTTACTGCTTTTTTTCAAATGTATAATCGAACTCGAACTTGACCTAGATTTTATAAAAAAAAGTCAACCTTTCTGCAAATCGATGGTGAAAGCCTACATCCTATATATTTCAGTGCCTGGGTCAAGTTGTGAGGATTTGTAAATTTGGAATGGTCCTTCTTATTTTCAACAATAAAATTAGCTTTTTGGTTTGGTCACTAAATAATGGGACGTGCAGATCCAGTTTGAAAAATGTTATATATATATATATATATATAAACATATTAAAATATATATATATATATATTTGTCATGTTCCATTAATTACAACATCATTCTGGACCTCCTAAATCAAGGCCATAAAAAAATATTAAAGTCGATGAAATAACTTTTAGATTTATTAATCTCACTCTAAAAATTTTTACTTATTATTACACCTTAAAGATGTAATTTCGTCTAAATTCGGCTTAGTTTTTTTTTTACATCAAGGGGCTAAAAAATTATTTCTTTTTCATTTTCTTCCACGAGTGTGACCTAGTCAATGCACTTCTGCAATGTATTCGGCTTATCGGTTGGCTATAACGATAAGACTTGCAGTCATAAAATGACGCAGTCTCATTCTTGCTTGTGTTCGACTAAATAGAATGTGGTCTCGTAGGTCGTGTAATTTTCACCATTTGATGCTTTCTTTTTGTCTCAAGTACAATCATTTGTTTCTGATCAAATAAACATACATATAGAGAGATTTTTCCTATTTTCAGTGAATGCTGATAAGACAATATGGACCTGTGAATGCATTCTCTCAATTTTTCTATATATACGTCATAAACATAATTCGAAATATAGTGAAACGATGCAATTCTTGTACAAAGCATAGTAAATATCAAATTATGTTAACTCTATTTGTAGCAGTAACGTCTGGCTTGAGTGACCACTGACCTGTTTCCAGCCAGCATCTGGACTATCTGGAACCTGCCAGACTTACTTTATTTTTCTTCCGGGGAATTGTACCTTATTGATAAGGAACTTTTCATTTTCACGAAATATATGTTGTTCGTTTTCGCGAGCCGTAAATCCTGAAGATATTTAAATGCTTTTCGTATTTTTGGTTGATGACTAAGTTATTAAAATTATATAATTGTAGAGTTTATGTGACCTTAATATTATTTTCTACTTTCAAATCGGTTTAAGAAATATCCGAGCATATTTTAGATATTTTAAGTGAAGAGCCATTTTTCTAATTGACAAAAACACGTTTCAGACGTCGCTGCCGCTTAGTCTGGTGACGTCTGAAAAATCTCAAAGATTGACAAGCTTTACGACTTTTAAGATATTTTTCAAGTTATTATTTTTTAAAAATCTTAACAAAGTTCCAAAACTTGTAATTTCGCATCTGTCGATTCATATATGGAATAACCGACATGTTACTACATAATTCAATATAAATATGAAAAAATTATAAATATTCTCCCATGACTCCTGAAATATAATATAATATAATAAGAATTTTCTGTTTAGTCGTCCATCAAGTTATAGTAAACTTGATTTTATTTATTAATCTGTATTTGTAATATTCCCCAATTTCATCTGATTGTTCGGTCTGGTCGCTTTTATTGGGGTCTCTGTTGATCTGACCTTTTCTCAGTCCATAGAAGAATCCTGTCGACCCATGTTGTCAAACAGTGGCTTGCACGAAGTTTCTACCTTGTCCTTTAGTTCGTATTTGACTCTCGCTTGGAGAGGTCGTCGGACAGCTAAAGTCAATTTTATTCTATTCCCCATTTGTGCGATATGTGAAAAGTGATGAGTGATAAGTGATTTATGTTTACAAGTTTATTATGTGAGTGATTTGTGCAACATAATTAACTCGAAGGTCGAGGACTCGAATCAATATTATAAAGGTACATTAAAATATGAAACTCCAATAAAAAGAATGTTTTACCCTAAAAACTGATTCTCGACTTTTGCATTCACTATAATCAAAATTTTTCCTTTTTTTGTTTCAGGTAAGTTCATCCAGTAAATAGTCTCGCAAAGGGTTCAGTGAGTAAAAGAAAATATTCTCAGGCATAAATATGTGTATTTAATATTGTTATCTGTGTACTATTTATGTACTATTTGAGCTTAACGATTGACCGTAGTTTCTTCCGTTACCATTGCACTAAGTTTAACTGAAGATCGCTATCAGACAAACCCCCATGTCAATGTTTGATTCTGGTGGTTGATTATGGCTGATTTATTTGATCCGATTTGGATTCTCACCCTCTGCCCGAATTTCTCTCATCCACCCTTTTTCGTTTTTTCTTCTTTATCTCTCGTACGCTTTCTTTAGTTCGCGCGCGCGTATAAAATCACACGTTGTCTGTCGTGAAGTTCCGTCAGGTTCCGGACTTATTCGCGGGACATCCCTCCCTAGCGAGACTTAGTGCGGAAAGCACGCTGAACGTCCGTTGCGTTCATTCAGTGTGTTCCAGTGTGATTTAAACCTAAAACCGGTGCAACTACTTGCTGGACACTGATAGGGTGCACCAAGGTGCGCTAATGTCGCGCATTTTCACACGTGCGTGACTGTGTGTTTGGAGTGTCAGGATGCTTGAATGCACTCATGACTTTTGCAAAAGATGCAATGTGGTTTGGCATAGGCAGGCGGAAAACGAGGAAAACTTTCATAATTTTCCAAAGCTATGTTTAGCGGATGAGAATCCGTTTTTCGTCGCATTGCATCTATATAACACGAGTGCAGAGTGAATAAAATGTGCGTGTTTATAAAAATTAAATCGCTCGACTTTCTAACTTCTTCTCCTCTACTTTATTTTTAAAAGAAGACAGGTATTTATTCACAGAAATCTTGGGTAGGATCTCTTTTGCAAGTCAAAGATCCCCATGTTGATTTAAGCAGAGAGAATTTAAGAGAATCTATGTGCGAAAATCGTTTTCTCAATGCCTTTTCATCACTCAGAAAAAACTGAGACATTTTTAACTAAACTGTTTAGTAAATGACACGTTAGCGTGTAGAGTACAGTAAATAATTTTATTTAGCTATTTATCTTTACAAGAAGGTACACTGTAATTGAAACTGCAGTAACGAAGAAAGTGCCTTTGTTGAAAATTACATTAAAATCGGGTTTTCGGGGGAGGGGGGTAAAAGCTTTCACATAATTGAGTTAAGATTTATGGTACCGAAGCTAGTTTTCTATACTTCTATCGATTCATATTCGAAAACGCTGAAAATGAAATTATTTTGTTTATTAACTAAAACCATAATACAGTTAAAGTAAGCCGACAGTAAATATTACGCGAGCAATGCGAACCTGTCACAACATTAAAAGTTCAATGCCTTGAAAAATAAATAAGACAAATTATTTTCTCTGGTTTTCGGAATATTCTTTTATAAACTGAATTTTAAAATTTTTAATATTTCGTAAATTAAAAATGCGGTTTATACTTAAAAATACCAAGTTTCATATAGTTGACTATTTTTAGAATTCCGAGCAAGAAAGTGCTTTTTAAAAAAAGTATATTGGATTTCTGCAGGTTATTGTTTTTGTGTTATATTTATGTTCTATCTGCGGAATAACTTACTGATCTTTAGTATGCTCACTGCTGAAAAATGTATATTTTAATATGCATCCTAATGATAAAGGTTAACTCATCATTATCTATGTTGTTTGATGATCACAAAAAGCGTGATTGAATCATTATGAATTTTAAAAACATGTCATGAATTACTGAGAGTTCAGGCAATATTTTTTTAATAATAGGTACATTATTCTTGAAATAAACGAATAAACCAATACCTTCTCATTCAGGATGAGAATACAAAAATCTCCATACTGTCGCGTGTCTTATTGCTATATTGAATAATCATGCAAGTAAGTTCATCTTTTTTAATTGCAAAAACCCATTCGTTTGGCTATATCTGTTTTTGATTTACTAGTAAATAGAAAAACCGGTTTTTTGTCATGATTACGGTTCGAAAAGTTCACTTGATGCAATAATTGATTCGGACAAACTTTTCTGCATCTTCTGGTATGTTAATACAAACACTAATTAGATATTCCCAAGAAACTGTAAACTTTTTTGTCCAAAACCACGTTCATGGGTTTAAGTTACAATCTAATGTTCGTATAATTTAAAAACAAGCTAAGATTTATTATTGACGTTTCCATCAGCGCTTTGTGTCTATTATTATGTGAAATTGAAGGCTTCTCATTTTGCTAGAAAAAAGAAAAGCATAAGCAACGTGGGTAGGTCTCACGTTGAAAGAAACACGTGAATTTTAAAGAAAAAAAAAAAAATATATAGAATAGAGGATAATGATTTCTTCCATTGGACAGAAATTACTTCATGTCTCATCATTTTTCTCAACTTGTAACACTTCTCATGTTTTTATAAAACTCGAAAGCAGGTGTTTTGAAGTAAAAAAGTGAATCAATTAGAGGTTCCTGATATAAAGTAAAAACATATGTTTCTTTTTTGGAAGGTTTCCAGATTAATGATCTGAATTTCAGGTTTAAAAGTTTCACCTTCTGGATATGCTACTGTTTTACTCAACTCGTGCGTCTTTAATAAAGTTTTCAAGTTTTTCGTGAAGTTGCAAGGAAATGTAGTTTTGAAGTTCAAGATATATGACTACGTGAAATTAGTTTCAAGCATTAGCTTAAAAGGCGCTCGTAATGTCTAAGCTCTTTTTGCTTTACACTATATTAATATTATTATTTTGTAAAGTAGAAGAGTAACTGTTGCATTTATTAAATACGTCAGAAAGAATTTACTTAGAAGGTGTCCAAATATTTGACTTGCTGATAAAATTTTCGCCTTGTTTATAGGTGTTACCTTATCTCTTTTAATCCCGTAATGTCCACTCGTGCTTAGTTTGAACACAAGGTGCGCTAACTCTTTAGTCAAACTTCTGGTACCCATTTAATAACGACAGGCTAGAGTTACATCGATAATGCAACGTGCACATATCGCATGTGGAAAGATTAAATAGAGCCGGTCATTGCATTAAGATGTCTTTCGAACATGCTAATTTATGCAACTTCTCTAAAGCCAGTGAACGAACGAGGTTGAATTGAAGGCGAGTTGCATGCGTCGAATACACGCAATAACAACCTAGTATGTAGATAAGTCAATGGAGCTGTAGCTCATTTTCGAAAATCGGTGGCAATAAATATTCTTGCACCATTATCGCATTACGTTAGATTGATGATTGCGATTCGATTATAATGATCATACATTTTACTTAACGACGCAATTCACAATTAATCTTTCAACAAAAATGGTGTAGCTTGTATGATTTTGCCTAATTTCATTATTCTATATAAATTAATGCTGATAAATGATATTTTTGTGTGACAATTAAAAGTTAAAAGTTGAAAGTTTAATGTTAGAAGTTAAAAGGTAAAAGTTAAAAAAAAATACGTGTCATTAACCGACACTCGCGTGGTTGTAACGTGTCGGTTTAAAACTCGTTTATCGCCTTGCATACACCTACAAATTCCAAGGTTGTTTGATAATATTGTTACAATGCTAAACATTGTTTTACTTAACTTTGAATCGAATAAATAAATACAACAATTTTAAAGTAGTAATTTTGTACATTTGTTATTTAAAATTTAGAGTAGGGATTTATATACTACACATGTAGATATCAAATCTGGAATCAAATATACTATTTGTAATGACTTGAAGAGTAAGCTGAAGGAATTTGTGGACACTGATGACGACTTCATCTCTCGTATTCCGAAATAAAACCTCGAAAAGCTTTTCTTGATTTTGTTTAATTGAGATTATTGATGGATGTTCAAATTTCATTGTAACATAAAACTATAAACTTTTCTGTAAAAGTGATGTTTCTTTTACATGAATTACTGAACATTTAATCCAATATAATTTTATGAGTTTATTTTAAAGGTGAACTCTGTTTGCGTTAACGAAGGCCCATGCAATGTGGAAATGTGGCGATCATTAGTTGTTATCACGTGCTATCATAATCGGTCTGACGCTTCGGGTGAAAGAAATTAGAGCAAAGCATCATCTGGATGTAAAATTTTTTGCGGTCAGTTTTTGTAACCATGATGTCACTATTACTTCGCGTCGGAGTAATACTCGTTACTTTTAATCGCATCAGTTGTGTTGTATTTTTTAAACATTAGTAACAGCTGTTTAGCATTAATGTCTACATTAAAAATTATTAGATTAAATTTATCAATTTTTTAAATTTATTTGCACTGAGCTTTAATGTATTTCGTATAAATATTCTTTTTTCGCTTGGCCGGCTTATAAGAAATGGAAACATATTCCTGCACGTGTATTTCTTTAGTTCTTATCTTCCTTAACACATCTTATTTTAACATTTATTCCTCTCGCTTTATGCTATTCTTTTCATCTTCTGACTAATAGAATTGAGGTGTTTTTTTGTGTAAGACCTATTCAAGTGATATTTTTAGTTTTTAAAGTTTCAAATGTTTACTTCCTTTAGACCATTATAATAATGAGTGTAGAAAATGTCAATAGCTTGAATTATTGTACAAGGTCATCAAATGAAATTGTAGGATAAGGATTTATAGTTGATCCAATAGCTGCTTGTAACATGGTCGTTAAATTTATATTTAATTAAGTAGGAATTTCTAAACCTGCAAGTTTTACTTCAAAGGAAAGGAAGGGAAATTTAGAGGCTCATTATATAAGCCATTAAACTCGGAAATTACATTTGAAAAATAAAAGTAAAATTGCATTAAAATATAAATAAGGCGAAAAAAATACCTTGTAAAGAATTTCAGATTGATGAATAATTAGTCATCAATCTGAAATTCTTACAGATTGACAATTCTTCTTCTTAATTATAATTTAGTTCAACGAATCTGATGAAAGCTCCGGTGAGCTAATTTATGAAATGGAGAGGTAATTTACCTTTAATCAGACGCTACTATAAGAAGAAAGTGAGGAGGTAGAAAAGAAAAGAAATTTTAATCGTGAAAAAGTGATACAAAAAAAAATACGCTTGCTTGTAACACGCTTGCGCATATCTAATTCTGATGCACTGATTAAATCTTACGTTTTTAAGAAACACAAATTTCGAGTCTAAATTGTAACTTTCAATTATGAATTTTCAGTACTAATAGAGTCTGTTGCCAAATCTAATCAATCAAATCTATAATTAGTTGCAAAAGCACCCATTACTAGGAATTCTCGGTTTCGTATTTCGTGTCTCATGGATCGGATCAGTAGACACTTTAGCTTAAGTTAAAACCAATTGCATCCCTTTGATCTCCTATGGTGTACGCAGTGTATAATGATACTGTAATATCAAAGTTCAGAATCGATTGCCGTTCTCTATAAGTTATACTGTCGCTCAGTGTTATCGAGAAGTTCCAACGGACATTCTGAAGTGGTATGCGTAAGAGATAGGAAGGGGGATAAATTGCAAGATCTGATAGAGATTTTCTTCTCAATTTTTCCCGTAATTCAACGTTATCACATTGCATGTCATTTAAAAAATAGAAAATGCAGAACATTACTACCTTAATGCATTTATAAAATAGAAAGAAGAAACTAGTTCAGGATAGTTCTAATTTGGATATATAGACAATTTTAAGTCAAATTAAAAATTAATAGGAATACAAATAAAATCATTAAATTATAAGGGGTAGGGCAACTCCAGCGGCGATATGCATATCATATATCCTAAGATTCTCGTCTTCACTCACGATTAGTCAATATACAAACTAAAAAGCGTGACTATAAAAGAATAGTAACGGCTTATGATACCAAAGAAAGAAACAGTGGGGAAGCTATTTCCAGTGATTCTTTCTTGATTAAAGGCGTAGCTGACTGTCAACTGCTTGATATCCTTTGAATGATGTGTAAACACACCTACAGTCACGTGACTTTGCATGCGGCGGGTACACGCGAGGTCCTTTCAGGAAATCTTTGCCTTAAAAAACTCTACATTTCACAATAAGATTGCATTTATCCTCTCATAATCAAATTAATTATTGAATTTTATCATTTTAATTCGTTATTGGTTTTAGGGGAAAAAGTTTCAGACGAGAGTTGTAGTTTCTAAAAATATTCATTGTTTATGCTCTATACGCTTTTTTTATGACAATTATTTTTCGGGAAAATAAGACACCTACTGGCACTCTATTGCATCTTCTGTTCAAGTGCACTGATATCAACTGAAATTTATTCTGTAACTAGACGAATAAATGATTCCAACGAGCTGTGATTGTTTGAAATTGCCGGTGCGATCGTCCTCTTGCATCGTATCGCGTTTAGTTCACATGTTTCCTGTCGCCTAATGTTCGTTGGCGAATCATTTGATATTTTACAACGCAGTAAAGTGCTGTAGAAATAAATGTGGCTACAAAAAAAAATTTCTTCGGTTCGGAGTGAATATTGCCATTCATCAGTATTCCACAGACAGGTACTTTAAAAGTATAAGAAGAAAATCAGATTAACTTTCTTTCCACCAGTTCGCTCTAATATATATAAAGGTATATATAATTAGTAATAAAATTCAATAAAATTTTATTCGCAAAGAAATCTGAATTCGCGTAATGCTATTTGTACTTCTGTGATATTTCCGAGAGTGCTCATCCGAAGAAAACTGATGAATGATCAATTGATCAGAGCAAAAAAGTTAATAAAAGCAGTGTAGTTTTCACAGTGAAAAAAGGAGAACAATTAAAATCTAAATCAAGACTATTAGTAGCTACGTCTCATAAGAGAATTTTATTCGTAAAATTTTATTAACAAAATTGATTAAAATTAAATGTTTTAAAGTAGATTTTATAACGACATAATGAGATTGTACATTTCTATTATTAAAAATTGATTAAAGGTACTATATATTAAAGAACGTTGTAATAATTCGGGGAATTTGAAAAGGTATCTGAAATGTTGTTATCGCCAACTTCCTCCACATATTGTGTTTTTCATTTTAAATTTCAATTATTTCTGAACTTGTCTAAAAAATTTTTTAAAAATTAGTGAATGTTTGTTGCATTAAAGGGAGGATTTTACATAATCATGAGTTTTCTTTTTTTGAAATATATCTTTTCTTTTGAGAAAACTGTAAGTCCTCGAAATTGCAATGAAAAAGGTTCCTCGTTGCCCTGCAACGTGAGAATAAGGTCGAATCCTGAAGGAACAGGATCACTCCGTGGGGTTCTTGAGTCTTATTAACTCTACTCTGTTAATGGACCAATTGAATGTTCATTGTATCCGCTTTTACACCCAATTAAAATTCATTCTCCACCCATTGCCAACGTCAGCAAAAATTGAAACTTTGACAAATTGTGTCTATTCATATTCTAAGTTTCGTAAATAATTTTCAATTAGACCAACAATGACTTCGCAATACTTCCATTTGTTTACTTTTAAAGATAATTTCTTTCCTAAAAAGTCACGAAAATTCAAATTTCGTCGATTGTTTCAACACAAAAATTCAGTATGCATAAGGGAAACTGTTTGAGTTTTGGTTCGATCGACTCGATTCAGAAACGCTTGCTTGGATGGATAAATTTGAATTTCAAATTTTATTAGCGTGCGCGTCATTCACTCAAAACTTCATTTCCCTAACTCTTAAAATACCGCTATTGTGATTGTATTGGGCTCAATCTATGATTTATTTTTATGGTATAATCGTTCAAAAATTATAACTTACTTTATAAAACGTTATGCAAGATATTTTTTTATATATTCTAGATAGATTCACTTATATATAGGCATACGCACATCAGGGTTGATCTAATTGAGAATCGATGGGAGCGTCCTCATTTTAAACTTAAGTACATATTCATAATTATACCTGGTTTTATTTATATTATACATATAGAAGAAAAACGAGTCTCGCTTTTGAAAGGAAATGCTACCATGCTCCACACTTTTCAAATTTTCCTCTAGTTTATTCAATCATTCAATTTTGTGTGAATTTTACGAACAAAAATGACTAATTAATTTTGATAACAATACATAAGCCTTATTGATTAATCACTAATTAATTTTGATAGCAATGCATAACCCCTATTGATTAAGCCCTTTTTCAATTGCGCATTTTGATATATATATATTAACTAAAAAGAAATCTTCGATATCATATACAATGGCTCTCATATGAATGTAATAATAGCTAGTCGGTGAATTATAAATCTCCACTGGAATGTCAGTGGAAATTTGTAAAGCCGTGCATCGCTTTACCATTGATTGGACGAAATCACAATTCCTTTGTCTTTTTAGTATAGTTACAACTTTCATCTCAAAAAGAGAAAAGATAGATGCAACCATTTAATGAAATTTTCTACCAATTTGTGGAGTCGGAAAAATCATTGGAATGCATCGGAATGCATTTATGTGCAGAATTTCAAAAGCTTTTACGGGATTACGTGGATTTAAAAAAAAATTGAAAAAATGTTGATATTTATGATATTTTATTTCTGCTTTTTAATCTCATAAGATAAATGAACACTGAGGTTTAACATATTAAGGGATTTGTAGCACAATAATGTCTTCTGGTGGATAGTCGTACAAAGTACAAAGTTTAAATTCACATGCTATAAAAGTGTCTTGAAAAAGTGTTTAAAAGAACAGACTGAACCCATTAAATCTACATTCCTCGTTTAAATTTACATGACAAAAGAGTGCAAAACTTCGGAGCTCATTTTTCTGAAATATTTTCAAGTTTACACACAATATACACTTCCTACGTTCTACATACAGTATCCTCGAAGGTATTCGGATTACTCTGTTGGCCACATTGTTCCACATGTGGAACATGTAGCCCCTAGGATGGCTGTAAGGCATTCGATTATTTCCATTATTCCCTAAAAGAGATAGCATCGTCAAAGATTCATACCATGGTCACAAATTAGGGTCTTCCTATCTTGGAATTCACAGGATTTTTAAATATGTACTTTCCTTTTTGTCCTTTCGATAAGTATCTGGTAATCTCAAATTTGAAATTTATTTATTCCCATCAGAGGTATTCTTCGAATTTTGCAAACAAAGGTTAATTATATGAGAGCACTAGCACTAATTAGAATTAAGGTAATTTATATGATAATTGAATGTCGAAAGTTAAATTAATAATTGATGAGTTAAATTATTATGGAAGGTTAAATAAACTTTAGTCGCCTAACTATTTCAATTCATGAGCAGTAACAAATGAGCCTCTGTCCATTTTTGTGTAATTATCTCTTTAAAGCACTCATTATTCTTCACCTCACTTCATGTTCTGAACTTTTATTTACATTTTTTGTTACTTTACTATTAAAAGTTTACACTTTAAACAGCTATTAGAAACAACAACTGCTTAATGATAAAAAGATGAATCATTCGGAAAAATCATGTGTCGGAAAAATAGATTAATTGTTTCTGCAGGAAAAACAGATGAGAAGAAATTAGTGTTTTTGAGCTTCCGCCCAGAGATTAATGTCTTCTTCCATGGTTGTTCATGCAACGCATATTGAGATATAGTTTTTCATATAACGGCTAAGTTTGACAAATTGTTTCAAGACCAACATTAGAGCTACATTGTCTTGCTTAGTAAACATCCACTTGGCAGAACTTGTGTTTGAGTACATAATGATGAGATTCCTCTCTTGCAACTATAAGGGTGTATAGCTACTTGAATTTTCACACTATCTAAATTTTCGCACTACATAACTAAATTTACATTCTACATCACACGTTACACCTTGTAACACGTGGGAGTATGTTAATGAGTTAACAAGTACCGTAGAATACACAATGTGCTTGATATAGTAGATTTTGTGCGAAATTTGGATACTTTGCATACACCGAAAATCAATCAATATGCTCTGTGGTATTATCAATCACGATGTTTACAATTCTTAATTATTGTGCATTTTATCGTGGAAGAATATCGCTCCTCATTTTAATGTTAATCATTTTTCACTAATCGAGAAAACGCATGTGCTCTTCAAAAACAATCGTGACGAAAGGTGACATAACAACTGAAGTAAGAGTTATGAGAACTCTCGTGTTAGTAAATTCCTTTATAAAAGAAATTCTCGTTTACTTATATATGTAATAGATAAACAGAACACAATAAATAAGTATGTGCAGTATCGTATTATAATCGTGGCATGTTCAAGGTCTACTTTGACGTGTTAGTCGGTAACAAAAAAGTGGATAAATTAATGAGGCGAAACTCTGCCTGTGTTAGCTAAGTTTCTCTTCAGAACTCACTTATCTCCTTGTCTTCCAACCATGTGTGCACTGACATCTGCACAAGAGTAGTTTTTTTTTTCCTAAACTGCTCTCATGTTAGTCCAGTTTTCAAGATTTGTTCATTTTTTATGCATCATGTCTCTCGTGCAAGTAGAACAGATCTTGAAAATTGATAAAACAGCTAACGAAATTGAAAAAAAGTACTCATCCACTGATGTCAAGATTATTTATGACTTAATTGAAGAAGTGAAAGAAGTAAAGTCAAGAATTTCTGAAATAGGTTTGATTATCAGCATACGTGATGTTGTGTAGTAAAAAAAAGGTAGTTCTTAATTTTTACGCCTGTGCAATTAAATTCTGCAGAAGTGAATAGCATTAAAAAAAATCATTTTGCACAGATTTTATTTTGCATTTATTTCTGCTCGCGTATTTTATGCAGCTACATTCTGAGCTGTGTAATCTACTTTGATGTGCAAACTCATTATGCATAATTCATTTTTTATCATTTCATTCCAGCTTGAATTCTTATAAATGCGATTTAGCATTTATTTTGATGAAAAAAAATAATGCTACACGATATACTGTATGATTGTTTGTATTTTCAGTACAATTTTCCAAAATTACGAGTGAAATAGCATTGAGAAAACGATATCGTGTTCTTCTTCAAATTCTTCTAAGAATTTAAGTAATTTTGAAATAATTTTGAAATAATTGAATAGGACTATTGAGGAGGAGAAGTTAGAGCATTAAAATGAACAAATTTTATTTCGTGAAAATATATTAGAGTGATGATCATCCAATGCTCGCCAGCCGGCTTGGCGAGGGAGCCTTTATACGGTGAAAGTGATTTCGATTTTCGACAATAAAGTCGAAAGATGAGTAGTCTTCAAATTCCGGAGCTTCGGCTTCCGTCAAGTGATAACAACAGTAGCGGAAGCGGCATCAGTGGTGGTGGTGCCGCTAATGCCATAAGAGGCATAGTTCCTCTTCTTCTAGTTCCACCTAGCAGTATACCGAGAAGAAGACATTCTTGGATTTGCGGGTGAGTTTAAAAAATTGAAAAAATAAATGAAAAGCCTTTTCATCAAGCCCAAAAATCATTTTCCTTTGATGAATGTTTGTTTTCTCTGGACCTAAATCTTCATCTTAATAGCTTGATTTGAAATAAAGCCAAAGATATAGAAAACTTAAATGTCCATATTGACATTTCGAAAGAAGATTGAGAAGGCGAATTTTGGCACTATTGGAAATATAAGTATTTTCACTAGAAGATGGATGCCAAAGTTCTATTGACGACTTCCATTCAAGCGAAAAACCCTTCAAAGGAAGCATTTGAAAGAGTTTTATTAAATTTAGGGAAGAGAAAATCGATTCTTGTAAAACAGATTTTCAGGTTTATTTTATCCTAAGGATTCATACTTTTTCTAGTTCTTTGAATTCGCGCTGGCATTATATTAATATACGTGCACTAGCTTTTAAACGTCATGAAAAAGATTGTTATTTCAGATTTGCTCAGTATGACTTTTATGCGACGTTGGATACTGAAAAGTTTCCATGAAAAATAAGGTTCATTAACCTCGTGGACTCAGATCGTGCTGAAAATTCAAAAGTTTTCACAGTCTTCGTTCAATAGTACAAGAAAAATTACTACAAGAGAAAATTTCTGCGGGTAGGATTTAAAAAATGTCTTGAGATTTTTCTAGTGCGGATATAATTTACCGAACTTTTTGTGAATTATTTTTGTAATTGTAAATTTAAAATCATAATACATACTACAACAATACAACATACTATATACCTTCTTGAATGATGCGTCAGAGGTAATTGCTATCAATTTCGCTAAACTTTCACTCGGGAACAATGGTTCATTATTTCCAAATAAGAAAGATTAATTAATTAAGTTTGAGTGGTGAAACTATTTTCGTTCTATATAACGTATACATTGTCAGCGATTTCCTGGATAGACAAGACATATATTATAAGGACCTTTAACAATCAGGATAAACTGTTTTAAGCACTTTAATGGAATTGAAATTTCGTTCAAGATCCATTTCCTTAGCCGACAGAGAAGACCTCAGAATACTTAAGTACGATTCCCATTCATTGATGACCTAATTGAAACTCATTTTAACTTTTCTGTATAAATGCAAATTTGTTACGTCCCCCTTTCCATTCTTCTTCCACTGCAACACAATAACTTGAATGAGTAATAAGAAACTTTTTTTATTTTCGGTTTCCAAAATTCAATTATATTCTTCTTATTCTTAGTCTTGTTTTCACTGTTATTCTTAAGTTGTTATTTCGCTTTCTATTCTTTTCACATTTCCATATGCAGACAACTTGGATTTTAAAAAATGACTGTTTCAAAATCGCTCATGTTTCTTCCTTTGGACTTGTCGCTTACAGAAACATAAAACTTGTCCAATTTGAATACGTTCATATTATTCTAGTTTTCATCTTGCATTAAAATAATGCTTGCAGAGATAAATGTAAATTTTCATGTCCGGCCGCGATGACTCTGATAGTTAAATTCTAACCAATGCCAAACGAGCATTGGTAGTGTAAGGGTCGATGTGATTGATTAAAAATTGAATGTAATCTGGGAAGCATGCTGCGACACGTGATTTCAGCACAACTTTATATTTGTATCTTTTGTTATGCTCTTCCATAATATTAGATTAAAGTTACAATACCTAAAGTAATTTGAAAAGAGGTTAAATTTATCATCAATTCTCATTTTAAATAAGCAATTCTAATTTTAAAGCAATCTTTCAATTAGGTAGAGAGCAAAACTGATAACAAATCCGAAGACTGAAACACTCATACTGTGTATCAGCTAAATATAAAAAAAAAAAAAACTGAAGATTATAGTTGAAATTTATTTTATTTTCCATTGTGTATATTAAATATATATGTATGTAGTTGCTCTAATTTTTTCATTGATAAACAGCGTACGTCAAGTTTTTATCAGATATTTTATTCTCAGCGCTAAAAAAAAAAGACAAAGGGAAAATTTATTTTGCAAAGCAGCTTAAATATTGTTACTCCAGATACACTCAGCGTAGGAAACGTCTATTCGAATTGATACACGTTATTTGCATTTTAAATAAGACTGAGACAACACTGAAAAAAATAATTGATTGGACTGTCATTTTCTCGATAGAACTATGCGCGCTGAATATTGATAAGAAATTTCTGTCAAAACTGCGTGGGAGAGCACATGTGTCGGCAAGTAAACAATCTAATTCGGCACAGGCAAGTGTCTGCATTGCCTACAAGACAGTTTTTCAATGGTCCTGCTGTACGACGTTATACATTTCGTGATACATCACAAGAGTGTGCTTGGAATCTGTAAGCTAACTACGTTTGCAAAAAAGTTCACGTATCACGTTGCATACGTTGGACAACAATCGGCTATTAATATACAGCACACGTATTCAATTCACGCCGAGCTAAACGACATCGTTGTCCAGTTTGATTATTTACCGTCACTCGAAATGACACATATGTATTGACTACAGCGTACACAGAAAAGAAGTCCGGATATTTGTTACAAATATATAAAAAGTCTAAATATTTGTTATATTTTATAAAATATGCAACAATACGGTTCATTTTTTACGGTCTTGTTTTTAGGTCAAAGATGAGCTTAAATCTAAAAACAGACTTAAAGTCAGCTGTAACAAAAAATAGACTTTTTTTCCGTGTGGCACCGTTCGGCATATTTCGAATTCACTCATTTAATTAAATAAAAATTCTCCAGTTTGTTTTATATATTATGAGAGAGATTACAAAATCCCAAATAAAAGTACGCAGAATTTACTCTCGCAATCTGTATTAGATAAATTAAATGTTTTACTAAATTGACAATTTTTTACATTTATTGGAATAAAAATATCAAAAAAAAAGTTGAAGGTCCCAAAACCCATAATTTTTATTTATTTACTAGCAAAAATTCCCTAAAATCACATAAATTCTCCATTAAATCTCTATCTTAAAAACCCGACCGAGACGCGGGTATAATAAATAAAAAATAAAATGGTTTTGTAAATTTTATTTCATATTCCTAATCTAATAATCTAATAAATGTAAAAAAAAAAGAAAAAAAAATTTGTCAAGGTCCTGCAATGTTAACTCAATTTTTACTAATGATCAGTAAAATGATGGTTTTAAAGAAATTAGTAAAGAACTTGGTATTTTTGAATTAACTCTTTAATACGAAATTTCGATTTATGGAATACGACATCTAGATTGACCACGAAGTGAGTGGCACAAATTGAATTTTGGAAAAGGTCGACCTGCTGATATTTCTGAAAACTATATTATCGAAAGTTTCAAAGAGAAAAAACGTCGAAGAAACCCACGTTGAGATAAATAGCTGTTTGAAAGCATCTTCTCATGGTTATTTTCATCCATCTCTGTATCAACTACGTGAGCCGTGCGACTGCAACGTGTAGCACTTGAAATATCCGATTGAGATTACTTGAATTTGTTTTTCCCTGTGTATTAATCATATATTTTACTAATCATTGCGAAATATTGTTCTATTTTTAAATTAAATAAATAAATGCAAATCAGATAGTCATTAAACCTGCTATGATAATATTATAGACAGCTAAAACGCTTTTGTTGCTCTCTATAATCAACTTCTTGCTCTATATAATCAACTTCTTGCTCCTGTAATACACATTCATTTTCTAGCGTCTTTTAAAATAATTATAGCCAGCCGATCACATTATCGTTTATTTTGTATCAGAAATTAACATCAGTGTTGTAAACACAACATTGTTTACTGTTATATTGATTTATTAAACCTCGAAATTATTTAAAATATGATCGGAATTTGGAACATTAATAGTTCTAGGAGTATTCGCATATGCAATAAATCATATTCTCATTTGAGCGACGCTTAGGGCGATATATCAATATTTTGGCACTTGCAATCTCCTTCAGATTGCATTTTACAACCCAAAGCTGACTCACTGTCAAAATATACGATTATATTTAAAATTAGATTTGATTTAAATATAGGTTTTGTTTAAATAACAAAGTTTTCTTGTCTGTTGCAGGTGAGTCTCCTTATTGTTGTTTTGGTCATTCCACATGTGTAAGTACTTAGTTTTATTTTAATGTCCGATTAGCATAAACGCGTTTATGCTAATCTGATGTGCTATTGTAGTCGAGCAAATGATAACGTGGCAAAGTCATTCAAGGAAAGATTTTTTACGTCGAATTCAAAAAATTTACTGCATCTCTACGTAACAGATGTGCAGTGGGCTTAATCTCGCCACTTTTTGCATATTCTTCAGCGAAAATTTTCTCACAAATAAGAATTTAGGTCAGTTTTTAGGTGAATCTTGGAATGCATCTGATATTAATGTTAAGCTTTCTTCTGAAGAAATTTAAATTTGATCTTGTGAGGATTACTACTGTCGATAAAAGTCATGCGAAATGATTATACGTGTGATTTCCAAGTCAAGAAAAGCAACAATGGAAGATCTTTCTGTCAATGTTGACAAAGAAAGTCCTTTCAGAATTAAAAAAAAAAAACTTTATTGTTATGTAAACGAAAAGAAAATTTAAAAGTTTAAGATTCAATGACCTTTCATTCATTACTGTTGAACATTTTGTGATTATTTTTCTAATGCGTCTACTGTTAAAAAAAATAATCAAAATTTAATATAATGTGAGTAAAGTCATATATATAGTCCATTAAATTTAATATACCATTATGTTGTATAATTAATATACAACATAATGGTATTATATATTAAATTTAGTTGACGGTATATGTAAATGACTTTACTCACTTTACTGACTTATATTAAATTTCGATCAGTTTTTTTTCAACAGTGTTGTAATGCTTTGAAGCAAATGAAGATATCTTTTTGTATTATGAAATACAGTAACTGCAAATGTCATGAGGTCATGACGTTCAAAATTCCGGAAAGTTTTACGACCACCACGGTCATTTCCATACATATGTGCTTCATGGCTTGAAATCACAAACTCTTTTTCCAATATACTTTTTGCCCTATAGGGATAGTTATACTACAAGATTTGTTGAATTCATCAAAAATTTATATTCGAACTTATATTTACGAAATTATGACCTTTTATTGCATACTAGATTCCTTCCACCGACATTTTCTTGAAAATAATACAATTTTTTTATAACTTTGACTTCCCTTTGACTTCAAACTAAGTTTGAAAATGTGGCAAAAGCGTCGATAATTTTTGAACCTCACTTGACACATTGATATCCAGTGGCCCCGAATTTTGTGATATTGTCCTTGGTACATGAACATTCGTTCGGCGGTCACCTCGTGGAACAAAATTTAAGGGAACCGTGGTGTGGAGTGTTCTGTGGGATCGATACTAAGCATGTGCCTGACTCGAGCTTGAATCGACTAATGGCGACACTATCGCTTTTCCACAAACTTTCTAAAAAAACAAATTTATGTAATTAAAATAAATTTCGTATATCAAAAAAATACTCGTATACAAAAGAAATAGTCATTTAAAAACTCAGACTTTATGTCTTAATCCAAGGTAGGAGAGATATTCGCGAAAAATGTAAAATATATATAAGGGCATTATAATCTCTGAGAAAGAACTGGGAAGTGTAACAATAAAAGACGGTCACTGAAAACGTAAAATGCATATTCGAAAATTTAAATAACAGTCACTTAAAATATTCTTATATATAAATTATCACTACATATTAATTTATTGTGTTTAAAAAGGGCAATAGTCGTATGCAAATAATAACGCAAAGTTTGTTTGGTACAAATTTCGAAATTCCTTGCAAAATTATGAATAAGCTTTCGACAAAATTCCTAGACTTGATATCATTTGCACGTATTCTAAATGTAGGTATGTTTTTGTTAAACTTTTAGTACCTTTAAAATGTCTTCGAACAGGGTCAATATAAATATTCGATGTCAATAAAAAAACGCTATTAGCATTTCCATTCACATATTTTTAGGATGAATTTCCAACTGGCGCCTTGTATACTGTAAACGTTTTGTGTGAAAAAACAATCAACTAGCCGTGATTACTAACTGCTGTGTCTAATGCCTTTACACTTCTGAACATATGTTCCCAGTTTTTTTTTAATATTGTTAATATTCATTACAATCTTTAGAAAAAAAGTGTTTTCTCTTATATTACATCACCTTCACATTGCATTATTGTCATAATGCTTATACCTACAGGAAACTTTAATAATAAGGGGAACAATAATGACGGATACAGAGTGATTAATGAGATTCGAGCAGTATCTTGTAAATAGGGCAGCAATTTAATGCATAATTTAATACAGGCTGTTAGCACTGAATTAAACAGTTTTTTCAAAATTCCCTCTTTCTGACGTTATAGCCTAAGCTCTAGTTCTTCTTGTTTACTTTATTTGTCTGCAAAAATATCTTTTCCCTAAACAGAATTAAACCTTCATAATTTGATATAATAAATATGATATTTGCCTTGGTCTATTTTTATGCATCAAAGCTTTCAGAAATATATCTCTAACAAATTATTCTGCGCATGTAGGAATTTCCAAGCCTGGCCAAGATCTGGACCCGATCGGGGCCACATATATTACTACACAAGTCGAGAGTCTTTGCTTTTTGTATTGCAAACCTCACTTTCTGTGTTTGATTTTTTATTGGAATATCGCATATACAGAATAAATTTTTTCCAATACTTGGGAAACTCGCCTTTCACATTAAAATTTTATGATCTGCATAAAAGTAAATTTGCACATTAATTAAAAATAAACATCTGTAGTTAAAATTCCAGAAATAATTTTCGTCGACCTTATTGTATATTGCGATCAATATCTATATATCATCGTTCTCGTTTCGAGATATCGCCTAGACTGCATTGAGCATTGTAAGTTTAAAGGTTCATTGGGAAGTGGTATCTTTATTCCAATTGGATGGAACTATTTTATCGTGAACGTGAATCAAATCCTAGGTCTAGGGCTCGGCCGTGCCCTCGCAAGCAAAGGAACTTGACCTATAAAAGCTCACCAAGCTTTCACGGTAGCATTGCCCGTCTGCACGCGATCTTGCAATTTATGATAAACGAAGATATATGGTATGAACTACTGCGAGCACATTTGTAAACTTCAATCTGCCGGATGTAAATTTGTCCAAACTGTTGCAGTTCGCCTCACATCTGATAGAAATGTCTCTAATTAAATGTCTCTAAATGTCTCTAAATGTCTTTATGCTCTCTACACAACGAGCATAAACTATTTTTCATTTGTTTACAAACTTCTCCAAAACTGTTTTAAAGTATTTTATTAAGAAATTCAAGTAAGATAGGTAAATACTAAATTTGGTGGAAAATTTAGGTCATGAACACATCTTTATCAATAAAAATTGGATTATTGCGTGCAGAAAATTATTTAAGTTTGGTGTAGTTACTGAGCAAGAAAATGTAGCTTGGCCCATTATTTTATTAGTAAGCACAATTTTTATTACTTGTCTTAATAATAAATAAATTCTTTTTCAATTGATCTATATTTGAGTCTCAGACATACAGTTTTGTTTAATTTCGTTCCGAATGAATTGAAATTGTCCCATCAAACTTTGTTATAATGATTTTCGCATGTATGCTTGTCAGGGCAACTGATTCTCAAACTAGAGGGCAAAATTCAACCAGTAAGGCGATTAATATACATGAGTAAATCTCTAGTTAGTCATTTTCCTTTCGAAATTGAAGTCACGACTAGTCCAGACTGTATGAAATGACTTCACAAGTTATAATTAACTACTGAAAGCTGAAGCTTTACAAACTATCAAATGCATAAAAGTATTTTGATTTATTCATAATATTCATAATCGCTTTATTTTCAAATCTCACGAAGTAACCTTTGAAGCGAAGATTTAATTAAATAATTTAATTACATGGGATTGTAATTAGATTATTTCACGAATTTTGGATCTTTCCCTAAGATTTATTGATCATCAAAAAACAGGTGGTATATATTTTCAGGTGACAAACTTTTCAATCCATAAATCATCGTAAAGAAGAAGGTTGCAAAAGAAATCTTTTTAAAGAGAATATTTGGTACCACATAGAGTAAGAAATTGAAAACGAGTAGAAGAGATATATAACATCTACAAATAGAAAGACTCTTTTCCCGAAATTCAGGATTCGCATTTTACTCTTCAGGATTCATAACTCCGTTATAAGCTTTTCACAAGGTCTTCTGACATAGACCACGAGTGGCTCATGCGAAGAGCGTGGCATTGAAGCTTTGGAAGGAAAGTGTATCGACCGTCCCCGAAAACTGCACTGCCCCCAACTTAAGTACCCCTATCTTCGTCACTTCACACCCTTTCATGGTACAAATTTTCTACTTAGCCTTCTATGTATACCCTCTATACACAGGAAAATCAGAGCTCAACTTTTTAAGGTCTCATTTTCTCCAGCTCGGTTTTTCTCAAATATCTCAAAGAAGATGATTGTTGGAAAAGGAAAAGCGAATTGGAAAGTGGGATGTAAAATAATTTAAAAAGGCAAGTTGACTTCTTAATTGTCATTATAAGTAATTTTTTACTATTTTTAGGAAAGAATGTTTGGAGTAGGTTCTTTT
The DNA here is from genome assembly GCA_904066015.1 of Synergus gifuensis. Taxonomy (NCBI): domain Eukaryota; kingdom Metazoa; phylum Arthropoda; class Insecta; order Hymenoptera; family Cynipidae; genus Synergus; species Synergus gifuensis. Next base: position 2,062,246 of record CAJFCO010000182.1, read on the forward strand.
TTAAAAATAATCGTAATGTTTTTCGTTCGAGAATATAAAAAGGTTTGGATGCTTGCAGGTATTTCGATTGCCCTTTCTCTATTCAACTTGTTTATTGCATATATCGATTAATGTTGAAAGCTCTTATTAAACCGGATATGGAACAATTACCTGTTCTAAGAGCAGGAAATTGAGTTCTGAAGACCTGTTGTTTGCATTGTTTTCCTCGGAATGAATGACGAAAGAAAAGCCCTTGAAGCTGATCTAAAATTTTTTTAAATATACTTAACAAAATATATAATACTAATATTAGCTTTAAAATTTATTTTCATTTTTCTTCCTAATTATTTTAACCCTCCGCCGTCGTTGTGGGTAGTTCGTGACCCAATCGATTTTTTGAGATCGAATTTTATTTGGGAAGAAAGAGGCATGACACGACAGAAAAAATAATTTTTGAACACTCAAAAACAAATTCTTTTTTTATTGCAGTATTTATGGTAGAGGGGTGGATACAAATGACCCACAAGGACGGCGGCGGGTTAATTATAATCACAGTTCAGTAATAGGAATGAATTGAAGCATTTTACGTAAGATATACTTAATTAGTTTCAACTTTCCTGAAGTGAATTAATTACCTTCTCTAATTGTGAGTTTTACTACTAGATGTACTTTTTTTAAAAATATTATTCATTTGAATGAATTCAACCAATTTTCTCACTTCAAAGTTTAGAAAAATCTCTCAAATCATGACCGGAAAACTAAGTTTATTTATCTAGAAGCTTTAAATGGATTCATTTGAATACTGTCTGGGAGAAAAGCATATCTTCGACACTGTATAATTTAATAATACAGAAATATGACGCGATAAAATCGACTGCTTTTTAGGACAGCAAAACTGTTATAAAAATACAAATGAAGGGTGTCATGGACAAACTATTTAAGTGTCAGGAAAAATTGTTGAGGAGAGCAAAAAAACTTCCTCAAAATTCGATTTCTTAGAATAAAAAAAAAATAAGAAAGTACATTCGAGATTTGATGAAATTTTACTGATCTCAATAAACAAAATTTTGAAAAAATTAATACTTTTCAAGATAGACAGCGTCATAAATCGATTGCTATTAAAACCGTGTAGGTCGATCGAAATTTTTTTTGTTTTTATTTTTTTTTTGAGACTTCATTTCTAATAGCATAAAAACTAATACAAGATATTTCGAGTAAAACTTCTCTCCAGCCGTTGAAACCACTCATTTTTAGGATTTGTAGAAGAAAGGATTCAAGTAATTTATTAAATTTTTTTCTGTCGTGAAAGCAACTTGATTTAGTATCAGAGAGAGTATTAGAGTTTTATAGTGAAACTTTATAGTCTTTTCAACATTCCAAAGAGAAGGAATAAGGTTTTGTGTACGAAGGAATTTCTCAAAGGTTAATCCTTTGCGGGAAATTCTAACAAGACTTTCCTCTTTAGTTTAAAAAAAAATATGTACTCTCTAAAGCATACATTTGCGTTCGAAAAAATAATTGTTGTAATAAATATAGGAAGCTATTATAATTAATTAATATATCAAAATTCATTATAAAATAATGAACGTAAATTTTCTTGGAATTTGTTATTAATATTATGGAATGCTCACGTCAAAATTAATCACGTAATTGCGTACAATACACAAGTATATTTCATGATTCAGCTCATTCGTAAGCTATACCGGCAACTTTCAAGCAAAATTGCTTTTCGAACAATATTAATTGTAGCTTTCTGATACTTTGCTCAATTGTTCACGTGGTCTATTCATCATAATATTTTCAACTTCTTCTTTGTGCTTCGCAAGCTATACTGAAATTAAATTTCGAGTCATCAATATTTTTTTATAATATAGACTATAAAGAAAAATGTTTTTGTTGCTTCAGTAAAGCTGTTTTGTGAGTCTGTATTCGCAAATATTGTTTTTTATTTAATCTTCGTCCATTTACTTACCACCAATTTTTTATTACTGACTTATGACTGTTGACTTACGATATTTATGATATTTCGTTTGGAAAAGTGGAATCAAAATTCTTCAGAGTAAAAATTGAGGAAAATGAACTGAATCTAAAAAATAGACTTTAGGTTCTTAAAAAACTAAACTTTTGATAACTGTTTAGCAACCAAATCGTTTTTTGTGTCCCAATCGCGAACACTTTTCGCAGTGATCAAATTCAAATCACGATTTCTGGTAAAACAACAAAAAAGGAAATAATAACCCCGGTTTCGAGTATCGATAAAAAAATAGTAAGGTACTCGAAGCTACAGGGTAGTTCCCTGGATTCAGAGAAAAATAATAAGGAAGAAAAAAGCGAATATTGCCAGACGTTTTTGATCCTAAGATGCCAATGCCAGGCTTTCCTTTTAAGAGAATATATGAAGTTTCCGTATCACAATCTAAATTGCATTGTAACTTCAACCAGCTCAGAATGTAATTCTGCCGTCTAGATTCTAGAATTCCGCCACTGGTGGTAGGCTTATTTACATAATAGATAGACAACGCTAGCGTGAATTTTCGTGTGTAGCACAGACAACACTTTCTCACATGTGCGGTTTACGCTTTCGGAGCGTGTATGGAAATTTCTAGCATGCTCCATAGTCTCCTGGAAATGTAATTTTATCTCGACTGTTCTTCAAGCATTTTATTCTGATAAGGGTTCTGGGTGCGCTATTTTAACGGATCTAAATTACATAAATATGTCTACGAATATTATATTAAATGTGAGTTTTAAAAATTCTAAGTTATAAAATTGTAGGAAAAAAGATCTTTCTCTATTTTCCCTTAAAAAATTGAAAGCACAAAAATACAAAGAATTGTCATAAAACTAGAAAAATATGTCAGATTTATGAAATGCAAATATGATGGATTTATTAAATATGCACAATTACACTCTTACACATTTCCAAAAATGTGTAGAAATTTGAAATCTTGAGCACGTTTACAAAAGATTGTGACAGAAACTGGACCTGACAAAGAATTCTCGTTTATTTCCTGAAGAGACCCCCTTAGGAATCTGGTCTACTTTTAGTGTCGAGGTCTTCGATCACGAGATGGTGTCGTTTCCATCTTCTCGTTTGGTAAAGCGTTTTCTGTAGAAGTTGGAAATACCTTTTGACTCCTGTGACCTACGAGAAAGTACTTGGAATTTCGGAGAGTACGAAATCGTTGAAAGGAATTTCTAAAATAAGTGTAAAAGTATCGCCGAATCGATAAAAAATCTCCTCAATCAAGGTATTCAAACGACCACCCTAGCGATTTGGTATGTATTCGAATAATCGGGTTCTATATAAAATCCAATCACTGCTCGCGTGAGAACTAGGAGTTTATGACTCAATATCAATTACCTATTTGAAGAACGCGATTTATTCTCAATTGATTGGCAAGTTTAAGTCTTTTTACTAACAATGAATAGAAGTAAACATCACAGGGTTTTCATAAAATTAGAGTTGCACCGTAAAAGTCGCTGATCTAAATAAAGTTTTAAAAATTGAAAAAATATGTTAAAAAGCAGCAATTTCCATTAACTTCTCTGTATTCTTGCTTTTTACTAATATACACAACGATACAAAGTAGTAGGAGTAATTTATCTGACACTGACGTACCGTGAACTTTCATAAGAGTATAGGATAAAATTAGCATCGGACGTTACAGGTCAGTCACATGGAGTTAAACTTATATATGCTTCCAAGTTTCAAAATATGTATAATTGTATATAAAGCTATTTACAGCAAGTGTTTGCGTAAATAATGAACAAAATTTTAGGAGAATGACCAGTGAATAGCTTCACTTTATTAGCACGCACTACTCGTAAAATGCATACATTTTTTATTACAGCACGAAGTTTTTATCAAATTTTTTCAAATTATAATTTGAATTATTTATACAAATAATTAAATATTTGTGTAAATTGTTTATTATTATTTATTATTACAAACTAATAATTATTAGTCTGTAATAATAACATACTAAAAGCATTTTAATCAAATATAAGGAAATTAAAAAGAATATTTTTTTCCTAGTAAGTATAGATAATGTCACCTTTTTCTTTTGATTCTATTAAATGATTTACTCAATTTATCTATGAATCTGTGGGATGCCGGAAATGGGATGAAAATGTAAAAAGGGACTGTTTGATTTATTAATAGTAATTTATTAAAAGTAGATAGTATATTTTATCTTTAGTCTATTTTATTATTTATTTCATCTTCATCATTTTTTAATTTTCAGAATATACTGAGTGTCAGTAGATAAAGCCAATTTAATCAGACGTACTACATATGCCTAGCCGGTACTTCCTTTTCTATTTGCCAATTGAAAAAATTTCTCATGCAAAACAAGCATATACTCATTTTTATTATCTAATCCTCATTCGATCAATAAATGCCTTTCATTTTGATAAGAATATATTCAATTTCTAGTAGATATATCCATTTTACACAGACGCATCTATTTTGTCTGACCGTGGCTTCTTTTTCCACTTATAAATTTCAAAAGTTCCGAATGTTAATAAAAGCAATAATCGCGCACATTTTGTCTTGTATTTTTCATCTATATACAATAATTATATTTTTTATTTAATTATTTTTAGTTTTGTTTTTGCTTGAAATATTTACCAACCGAAGAATGGTTCGTGTCCAATGTAAAGTAGATATCTCGTACTGGTTCACAGAGATGGCGCAGTACTAACATTCCTTGTTACCGACACAGGGTATAAATAAATACTCGGCTTTTTACAGTTCAAACAAGTTTGAATTTCAAACACCTTCATTTCGAAATTCGATTTTACCCTGTTTGAAAAAAAAAATTAAGGGCTTGTGATACGTTACCATAAGAGCAATTTAGTTTCCCCAACTTGCTCTTATGGTAATTACCACATGCGATTAACATGATAATAATTCAAATTTTTAATATTTATTTTAATTATATTATTAAACTGATCCTTTTCAAAAAAAAACATCTTAGATATAACTCTGAAATTATTCTAATAATAATTTGTATAACTTAAAAAACAAATTCAGGTAACTTAGTAATAGTCACATGAGTTTACATACATTGATATAATCTATGTGAGAATTTATTCGCTTCAATGTCTTATATCAACATAAGAAGTGTATGTTATTAATGAAGCGACAGGTGGTTATACACGTAGGTTGGAAAATCGTTTCGAAAGTAATCGACGTGAAGAAAAATAGCTGTTCTTCTACGAGAACAATAAATCACAATTTAACGTCAAGAAAAGGCGGTTAGAGAGAATTATTTTCCTATGATAATTTTTCTAACTATGCAGCATTTTAAATTGACTCGCTACATTCTTCCTCTTCATATCCTCTTGCAATATGTTTTAAAAAAAAACCTACTAAAGAGAACTCCAATCTTGATTTTTTTTATTTTCAGCAGAAGAAAATTTAATAAATAAATAAACTACTTAATAAACTACTTTTAATTTAAATAAACTACTCTTGGCAGATAAGATAAGATGATTCTATATTAAGTTGTCTCAACTTTAGTTGAACAATAATCAGGATAAATACGGAAGTATTTAATTAACGAACTTATCTTCATCAAGATAGTTTATCTGCCGAACCAATTCTTAATTATTAAAGTTTGCTTCATATTACTCTTAACACTGTTATAACAAATTTTCTGTTTCAATAATCTAAATGCCTTTTTTTAAAGATATTAAAAATTCATAACTACATTTCTATCATAAAATGTGTAAGTTGGTTATATAGTAAATAAAAAACGAAAGTAATTAATTTCATTCTTCTATAAAACTTTATGGCACAAGCGGTTGAAGTAGTTTCCCGGGCAATGAGATATTGTATATTACGTGGTATCCTTTTATTGCACCCTAAAGTGTTGATAATTTTCTTCCAGACTCTTTTGGCTTTTCTCTAATTCATTTCACATTTCACGCATGTAACTGCGCAAGTCAGATCGTTAAATATTATTGTGACTACTGCTCATCACAATTTTGCTTTATTTACACAGATGGCAAATTATCGATGCTTAAAATTTTCGCCAGATCGTAAAATATCTCAAGAAATGGGGAGCGCTTCTGTCATTAATTATTTTGCATATTTGAACATCAGCCAATTGGACTTTTAGGTTTCAAAGCGGTGCTTGAGTCAGAATGACCTAGACTTATTCCACTTGACTGGAAAACATTAAAAAAATTCACTAAATGACAAGATTTTTCTGAAGAAACTCTGGTTTGTACTTTCCTATCTTAATCGTCTTTTCTTTCTTTGTTTCAGGTGAGTTTCTTCAAATTTTTATCGTGAATTTTTATCGTGAATTTTTATCTCCGGAACTGTGAGTAACATACAAATATTACAAACTATTCTATATGTATCATGTGATAATGTCCTTATATATCATATCATCATGCACTCAGTAAAATCAAAATTATAACCACAGGACGTATCATTATCTTGACGCAAATATCATTGCTCTCTTGTATTTTTGCCAAAAGTAACTTTATACTCTCAACGTGACGCACCTACGCGCACACTTTTAGACATCTTCTATAGAATTCCTCGAATAATGTCTCTATTTGAATATGAAATCTGTTTCCACGTGATCCGAAGCTCGATAAAATTTTATCTTGGTGACTACATCAACTATTGTATTCTAGATATACACATAGATTTAGGCACTATGCAATGTACGTATTTTTGAGTCCTGCAACCTACGCGAGATGTTTTTTTGGAGGACTGAGTGGATGGAAAGCTTTGACTAAGAAGGGCACATGTATATGCTGGGCAATTTGGATCCAAGCAATAAAATTTATACTTGTTTTGAAAAACCAAACAATGTAAAGAAAGAAAATTGTAAAGAAAGCTCTCGCTAAGTTCATCGATTCTCTTTGTTCACAAAACAGCGGTTCATTGAATTTACCAAAAGATAAAGGATTTAAAGAGACCGAATCTGCTTCTTATTATAAACTCTTGAAAAGGATAGTTGAAATAGCTATATATAACCGCCCATATAGAAACTTCCAGTCCTGGACCAGAACGAGGATGAAATCTCCCGTTTGGACCCGATCGAGGCCAGAGTTTCCCAATCTGGGCCCGACTCGGGCTACACCAAAAGATTCAAATATTGCGACATAATAAGATATGACTTGAATTGCCTTCGAATGCTTTCTTAATTGGCGAGATTCCAAACGCATTTTTAGGCGAATAAATTCATTTCTGATTCGAGAATTTGAAATTTCTGAAAAAACTTGGAGACGTTGCAAAATTATGTTTTATTACAGGTTTATTACTTAACAAATTTGTACAAATTTGGGGTGTCAGAAATATTGAAAATACTACAGAAATTCAGGTTTATTATTTCCCAATTTTGGTCTGATACGCTATTGACTGTAATTCTATAAAACGCGATGAAATGTTTAAAAGATATAAAGTTCAAAACAGCTTGGCAAATCTTCTTTGAGATTGATTCGGAACTCGTGCAGTGAACCGTAAGGTGGTTATAATGGCATAAACTTTGCCAAGAGTACCGATATTCGCGATGTTGAAATCGTGTAAACGGAAACTTGTTCGAATTTCCTCAAATGAAACTCGTACAAATTTCCTTGGGTGAAAATCGAATAAATGACGTATACGTGAGAAAAGCAAGGGTATTCAAAATAATCCAAGTCGCTCTATAAATACAATACGAATACGACATTCAGTCCTGTGTCGCGCGTCGCGATGTTCAGATGCTGATCTCTCAATTCGTTCTTTAAATATAAACTATCATAATACAAAATTTGCAATCGAAAAATTTCGTTTAATAATGATCTGCGAAATTCAAAATTTAAACCAATTGTACACGACTCCTTTGTGGCATAAAGTATTTAAAACAAGTGGCATGGAGAAAGTGTGAAGAGACATAAAGGAGAATATGAAAATAAAATTAATTTGTAGAGTTGAATAATTTAAATTATGACTCCATTCTTCAGAGAGGAATTTGTTTAATTTATTAATCTAATTAAGTAGAAAAAGCAGTATAAATTGAATAAGAAATATAATTGAAAATGTAAATGAAATGTTTGTAAAGTCCAAGGAAATGATTAAACTTCAATGATGGAGAAATTAAGTGTTCTTGAAAGCACACGAAGAAAAGATAGAAGACGAAGAAGAGGGTGGACGGTTATCGTGGGACCTGAAATCCGGTGAGTAGAAGTTTGTCCAAGTGTCAGTAAACTTTTTATTGGCGCGTAACAAGAACTTATTTTTCGATTTCTAAGGGATTTAAAGATTTATATGGATTGGTAGACAGGTTTGAACAAGCGCTATCAGCGGGGTAGTTATTGAACCTGAATGCGACTCTAGGCGTCGGTAAATATGAAATCCACTTTCATCAAGTGTCGCCCTCTTTCCGGAAATATATTTCATTTATTAAGGATTTCATAAATAAATAATGTTTCAAAATGAAGACACAAGATAATCTTTTTAATTTTGTATTTTGTAAATTTTAACATATGTTTCTTTCTTTTCTCCTTCTTCGTCTTCTTACGTTCTACTTAATGAAACCCAATGTTTGTTTAAATGAAATATCCTTCAGGAAACATAAGTTTTTGAAGAAACTGAAAAATATATCTAGCACAAAAAGTTACATTTATTCTCATAAATGATAACTGTAACTCGAATGGCAACTTATACTATTGCCTTGAGCAGTTCTTTTAATGACGTCCCCGTGGGATTTATAAATCCGAGTGACAAATAAGGTATCACTTTTTTACCCAACTTTTACCAAAAGCAACGAATGCTGAAAATAAATTCAATATTGTGATCAGTATTTATAATATCAGATCAACAATTGAATATTTTATTTTTGTAACTCTTTTGTAATAGTCTTCTTTCAAGTGCAGTGAAAAGAAAATTTTAATGAATCTCGGGACGCAATTACAGCTTTTGTAACTGCATGTGAAATGCGTCATATTCTAAAAAATTCCTGTTTCTAAAAACTCAAATTGTAAACTCACTGTGTTAAATGTACACTTTGTTTAAAACCAAGATTGCAGAATTAAAATATTCTGATATTATAAAAAAATACAAAGTAAGTAATACACATTGTAGTTATATACATAAAGCATTGTTTACGATTTTCAACATTTTCTCTCGGATGACGAATGAGGTCAAAGAATTGGCAGCGAAAATACGAAGTATATGAAAATACAAATGTAAATCATTAGTATTATGATTTTCATGCAATTGTGAACATGACATGGAGAAGCCTATCGCCTTATTAAACCTGAATTAGTGAAAAGTCGGTCACTGATTTATCTTAGTGAAAAATTCTACTAATTGTTAGTCAGTTTTCACTATTTCGGATTTAGAGAAATATATAATATCAGTTTTTTATAAACTTGGAACGCATTTTAGGAAAACTTGATATAATAATTTTTCCGCGTATTTACAGTTGCGATGATTGAAATAAAGTTAATAAAATGTGTACAATACTTGGATTATAAATAAACTCGAATGTATCTGAAGAAATTTTTGCGAGGTTTTAAATGTTTGATATATTTGTAAGCAGGTTTTTTAAAGCATCGCTTCATTTTCCTTCTATAAAAAATATACAAATATATCATCATTGCGAAAAATTCTAAAACTATCATATTGACATAAAAATGTATCTTGTATTAAAGCAAACCTTCAAAAAAATTCCGCCTTCACATTAGTTATAAATTTGCAAGACTCTTCTAATTATCGTTGTCTCTTCTATTTTTGTGCTGACATTTAGAGATTAATGGACCTTGAAAAATTGCTTGGCTCTGTTCCTTTGATCGAAAATGAAGATTTACATGCCTAGAATTTCAATGAGATAACTACAGAAATTAGTGTATTGCAAAAGTTTCTTCTATTCAATGACTTATAGTCTGTGTCCCTCATATAATTTTGTCTTATGATAATTTTCCATCTGATAACTCTTACACTGAGAAAATTTAATCTTTCAGAGTTAATCTATCTGTGCTTAAATGAAATAATGTAAGGAGCATTTAATCATTATTTGGCAGCGATCCAATTAGAAAAAGCAGCTCTTATGAAAAGCTGAAAATGTATGCTTTCAGGTCAAAGTTTTTTTAATCAACCTGGTTTTTTTATTTCCTCATATAAACGAGTAGTATCAAAACATAATCAAGCAAGTGAGAAGAGGGCTTCATTAAATTGAATATTTCAGAATTACGTCTTATACATTTATAGAATAAACTCATCACACATCTCTCAGTCTTATCATTAACTCATCCATAAGATAATGATAAAATCTCTAAAGCACACATAATTTTCGTATATCTTATCATTACAGAAGGTATAAAAATTCCATAACAAAGGAATTACCAGCGATTTAATTATATTTTCAGTTAAAAACGTCATTGAAAAACTATCTTCTTTTACTACGGAAATTGTCTTGCAATAAACAAGACTTTAGTCAATATTTAATATTGACATACATTATCAGCAATTGTGTTAACCACTTGAAATTTTTTCGATGACGCGAGAGAACAGACTTTATTATATAAAAACGACTGCGTAAAAATAAACTTTAAATTTAGGATTTCTAAAGGTTTAGTCATATAAAATTGTAGTTATTTTTTAAAGTAACTGTCCGTTGATTGTCCGATTGATTGAAAAATTGAAGTACCATCTTCTCATATAGTCTCTCAAAATTAAGAACTAAGAGCCGGCCACATTTAAACAGTTCTACTTACAACAATGATCCCTAATTATTTACTCTAAAGGGTTATTTAAGCTTCACATTTCATAAAATGGGTAATTTCCATATGTTTACGTGAAACCGCAGATTCTATTGATATATTTTTGACCTGGGAAGTTATGCAAAGGGAGCGAAGTACATTATAATAATTATTAATCGAAAATGATGTTTTTTGTTAAATTGAGTCAATAACACTCATCATTATCCTAAATAGTCGTTAAAATTGACAAGATCTTTCGCCATTCTTCGAATGTTCGATGCCAGAGAGAGCATGCCCGACTCAGCAAGCAAGCATGATGTTCAGTAGGGCAGACGGCGACTGCTCAGTCCAACAGTACGCGCGATGTCGTTCGGGCGTCCCTTTCGCCCCGATTTTGAACGTTTTGCACCGGTTTCCATTAAATTAAAAATCAAAAATACAGTTGAAGAAGTACCTTAAAAAATGGTGAACCTCGAAAATTGTGTGCGAGTGTAAAAAGTTGAGTGATACTTCCTGAAACTTTATACGAGTTTTTATTCTTCGAAATCAAACGTGCAACGAAAGAGAAAAGATTGTGAGTGCAGTGAATCTGTGACATTGTTTCCAATGGCTCTCCTTGTTACCTTTCACTGTACTTTATACTGATTCAAGTTGCTGAACCATATAATAATAATCCAGGTTCACTGGGTAAGAATGCATTTCCTTTTCCACGCGAGCTCCACGTTTCTTGCATTTTTTTGAAATTTATCTACTCACATTTTCAAATTTGACTATTTTTCTAAGTAAATATTGGTTGTTGCAAACATTATTTAACTGCATCTCATATAGATTAAACAAGTTATAATATTAATTGCGAAACTAACTGTGGAGATGAATAAATAAAAAAAATCTTCCTATATTTTTGTACAGGATGCGACAGTGTCGATAAATATAATCAGAGGACCGTTATCAAATGTTTTCAGACAAAAATAGGAAGTTGAATTAAAAGTTTATTTAAATGAGTATTTTTGATAAAGGCTAATCATTTTTATGAATATTTTCAAATCGAGAGAATATATTTTACATCCGGTATTTTACATTTGTAGCAAGTTGTTGACCTCGAACTAAAAAGGCTGAGCACGAGAAAAATACTTTAATATTTACTACAATTATAATGTTTTTCATATGATATGACGGAGTAATTTTCAGTGACACGTGTTTAGTTTTTTTTTTTTTCGAGCGAGGTCATATTGTAGTTTTGATTTATATTGTTTGCTACAACTTATAGTGTTAGCTGTTAAGCACTCAGTCCTATACATATTTGCGTAATTTTTTATCAAACACAAAATTGAATTTCAATTTCTGATTTTAAAGCCAGATAATGCTAAAATAATACAAGAGACGCGAGAGCTTCGTGTTTTAATATTTAAGCGCTTGGAGTCTTTTCGTGAATGTGTTGAATAAAAAATCGTGGAAGCAAAAAGTTAAGCGACTCTTTTCCTGAATGACTTGAGAAGATGTTTGGAATATAAAATCTTATTTTCAGAAATTACCACGTAAAATGTTCATTTTCAGAAGAAATTAGGACCAAAGTAGGATTATCTAAGACCATGATTTTCAGTTTATAGAATACAGGCAATTTCAAAGGGATTATTATAGCTAATTGGTGAAATGGGATTGGACCAATCAGGACTGTTAACCTTGATTTAATCTTAATATACGGAATCGAGAACATTGATAAGCACCAAGCAATTTAATTATTTCGGTCAATTCTCTTGACTCTCATAATTTGATTCCTGGAAATAATGGATTCATTGTTTATTCACTATTTTTTTCGCTTTAAAGGTCTTATTTGCACCTGTGAAATTTGCGATATTTTTTCTCGAATAGTCATTATGAACAGAACAATCTTTCTCATAATGATATTTTTATATTCATATGTTTACTACCTACACATTTTTGCATAATAACGAAGCATGACTTGTATTAAGAAGAACCTTTCATAAATATATTATATTAAATAGAAATATTTGTAAAAGTGATTTTTAAAAATTGAACTTGTCTTGTGTCTTTCATATTGCTTTTAAAATTATAAAAAAGCAAAGCTCTTGAAATTTGAATTTAAATGAATTCTATAGTAAGCTAGGAAAAATATTATTTCTACCGAAGAGAATTATCTTTTGAATATCTATAAAATAAATACTGATTTTGTCAAGCGCTTTTTATGAAACGAATTACTTGAAAGCTTTGAAAGCTTTAATATACAAGAATATGAGATTCATAAGAGACAAAACAAAAAGCGGATCTACTGCTTTAGAAAGATCAAAGGGGCTTTCTTTTCTAAGTGTTTCGCGAATACCCGCCGAGGGATTATTTTTTCAGAAATAAAATCAAATATAAGAATTTAACTATCTTGATTAGAATCACGCTTACTTTACAAATAATTATTTTTGCTAGACTTATTTATTGGAATGTTTGAAAACTTTGGTAGGCTTCTAATTTTCAAAGGATTTGAGTGACAGAGAAATCGAACCAGACACTAAAAAGAGCTTCGTTGCCAACTGTGTAAACACTTTTGCGTCTTTGGGTCGACCACTGTCAAATGAGCTGTTCTAAAAATGTGAAATCTTCACTTCGCGACTCAAGTGAAAATAAAAGCGATCATATACCAGTTTCACATATTATTCACCTTTGATTCTCTTTCGTTCAAGTATATTGGAAAATTAAGACTTGACATTATTTTGTCTTTGGCCTATAATTAATTCAGGTTTTTTTTAATCAGAAAATTAAGATCAATATGATTCAATTTTAAAGATCAAATATCTACCGAAACTACGATGATGCGAAATGCAGTTGTATACAGTTAATAATTTGATCTATTCAAATGGATCATTTTGATCTCAATTTGATAATTAAAGATATCTGCAACGATTTAATACCCGGAGAGTTTAATATGATGATACACTTCTCAATAAACATTTTAATTAATTTCATCTGCCAACCACGTATTTTATTTACAATTTCAAAATTAAAAACTGGATCATATCGTATCGTGTGACCTTAATTGCGTAAAAGCAAGTACGAAAAGTCTGTCAGCAATCTGCTTTTTCCTCTTAAATTGTATTCAAAGAATAATTTCCTTAAAAAAAAAAACAAGATTTATCTTTTTTTGGAGAGCTTGTATATCAGCTAGTGCTTGCATTCTGATCTTTATCAACTGATAGTATTGTACTTCTCGGAAATAAATCAGATTATATTTAACCTCTTATCGCTAATTACTTCAACTGTTATTCTGAATAGACTTACCGTTTAATAAATGGCCAATAATCATAGATAATATTCTTCGAGGATAAAAATTCACCAAAAACTTTCTTTGTGCGGTTTACAATATCTTCAAAATTTATTCTAAGCTTCAGATTAAGGGATTAAAACGCGGATTAAGGTTCAGGGGTATGTAAGTAGTAAACATTGAAATATTGATCAGTGGTTATTGATTAATGAAAAAAACTAAGTAAATCCAATATTCTTCTAAGGCTTCTATTTCCGTGATTCCACAAATTTAGAGAAATAAAATCGAAACGAATGACAGATTGAGAATGATCTTTGGAGATGCAAGTAAAAGCTTATATAACCGTATGATTATTCCTTTTCGTCTTTTAAAGGAACTTCAGAATTTCTCGTTGCAAAGGAAATTATTTTATCGCATCAATCGTGATGGCTTGAGTGCAAATCAATGCATACGTGAATTTTCCACCTGAGTCCTTTGTACGTACATATACATATAGAGAAAGCCATGCAGAGAATAGCTTCGTGTCAAACCCGCAATCACGAAAAACACTTCCGTCACATTTCCGCATGACAGCTAGGTGGCGTATATTGAGAGAAAGGTCAAAATTGTGGGTCAGATAGAAATGGGTTAGAGACACATATAAAGGAATAGCATGTAAAATAGAGATTTCAAATTTTTTATTGGAATAACTGCTAATAAAAACCACTGTATTTGAAATTTAGAATATACCTGGAATTATTCTGACGGGAAATAACGTTTCTGCCGTTTTCATGTACGGCTCTTAATCAAATTGTAGAAATAGACCAGGGGAATTGCTTCGTTAACACTTTAGCCCCAAGCACACACTGCAAGCTTACGAATCGGAAGCCTGAAATCATACAGAGCAATCGATAGTACAAATAGAGCTTTGATATCGCTTGATCCATATTAGAGATTTACTTGACAAGAAATATCTATATACCCTTCTACGTCACTGAAGATTAAGGCACTGGTATGGAAACAGGAAAGATGACGGAGTCAGCTAGATATTTTCTGCTGAGACATAAAATCTTGCAAAAATTGTAAAATTAAGTGCTTGCTTTATTTATAACAAAGAAGTGTATTTTAGAAGTAGAAAGATATTTTGGAAAGCAATTTATAGTTCTCTCAAGCGTAGACTTTTTCAATTATTTTTACTCAGTAAAGTTTATATTCAAGAAATACATTATAAATACATCATTAAACTAAATACATACTAAACTAATACTAAACTCAATATAACATCATGATGTATTGAGAAATATGAATTCGAGATTTTTAGAAGCAATGTAAGCGTAAATTTATTCTCCATCACTGCAGCTGAAGCCACAATTCAGATCTACATATTCTTCTTAACAGTGTGTCGAAGTTCATTTCTCGGGTGAAAGAATCTTTGTGCAATTTTCAGTGATTTTAAAATGCATTTTGTGACAAGATAGTAGAATTTCACACCCATCTTCTCGTTAATGCGACAAACTCGTTTCTTATCACAGGACGGTTTCATTAAGTAATTTTCCCATCTCGTAACATTTCCTTGACGGACGAACACGGGAACGACTTGAGTGCAAATGATGGCAATCGATCCAAGTTGGGTTAAGTGAAGAAACTACTTTTTTCGCCTTGTTGAGGCTCGACACGATATCAAAAGAGATGGTGTAAAATCCGATCGACCATCTGCTTGATGGAAGGTCATAAAACTTTTGGCTTGTCAAGTTCTTTCAACCGAAGGAAATCCTCTCCTTATTTTTCGGTATGATTGCCAGATGATTACGGTAAAAAAATGTCTGCAATACAAAAAAAACAGCGTTGAGTGAAAAGTCGTAATTTGTTGAGTGGTGCACGTTTTAATTAAAAAGTTTATATTCTATGTCATCATCGCATTCTATTCGTTCGCGATGCATTATTCAGCTAGTAAATAGAAAGCTGTGAACATTCAAGAAGACGTGGGTTAGACAGGTACCAACTAGGGAATCGAAAAAGTGTGTATATAAGAGCAGCGTTTTTAATTATTTACCTGTCTTATCTTTAACAGAAGCGCTATCTTGTTGCTTTTTTAAATTTTTCATCGCGTTGAGAATAATTCGAGAAATAATTTGTTGCGATTAATTTTTAAATGCAGAAAATATGTGTAAACTGTTGTTGCAGTTTATTTGCTTTTATAATCCAATTTACTGTGAGGATGAATATTCATACAAGTTCAAGTATTCTCAGTGAAGCGTTAAAACCGACCAATAAACTCAGTGTGAACTGTCATTGTAATGAATAATAATATACGCATGGATGGCTAACTTTATTCCACAAGTTTGCTTTGTTTGCATATATAAGTGCATTGAACTCATAAGGGATTAATGTTATCATTATAACATTAATCTGTGGGCGATTATCGTTTCAATCAGCGCATTTTGTAATAAAATACACGTGCGCTATGCGTGCGATTCTTTTCTTTCTGCTTACGTTGTAACATTTTTTTCTATAACATTAATTTCAATACTTCAAAACAATTTTAAGAAAACGGACAAATTAGATTCTTTCGAAATCGTTGAAATTCTCTTGAAATCTTTACAAGTATCTTAAAATATTTTCAAATACTAGAAAATTCTTTACAGTCCTTCGAAATCCTTCGAAATTTTCTAAATTCTATTAAAATATGAATGAATGAATCTATCGTATTTTATTATTATTAATTAATATCATATACTCATAGTTTTTTTACCTAATGATCTTTATATTTTTGCATATGTCAAACATGCTCAATGCAATTTATGCATTACGTAAAACTAGTCATTAAAAATGAAAGGTGACTTTTGTAAAATTATTTATAATTAGTCCTATTCACAAGATCTGCCTGCTTTTTCCCTTTTGCTTACTTTTCTCTTACATGCTGGTTGACACTATTTGCAGACATATACACCAGCTCACATATGACTCTAGGTGACCCAGTCTTACGTATGAATTTACGAGTAAGAAATACTAGTGTAAAAAAACCAGCGTCTTCTTTCGTGGAAAGTATGTATGTTATACTCTAAATCAGCATTCATAACGCAAATTCTTTTATGCATATAAAATTAGAAACATATATTAATTGGTATAATATATATTTTATGTCAAAGATGGATAAAAATACTGTAGAAAGTTGTGAACAACATTATTTCGATTATTTTTTTAACAATGAATAACTGATTTTCATTACATCATAACGAGCTCTGAATTATATAATGGAAGTGACATGCTATTGTGAAGTATATATATATGTTCGTTTAAAGTTATCTGCTTCATCCGATGATTAGATTTCCGATGGAAAATGGGATCAATTGCGTATAAATCCAGATATAGATTGTATTTTATTGTTGGAATACGTATGAAAGATCAATAATTGAGGGAGACGAATTATTTCATTTCTGATCATCTCTATTACTTACCTACTTTGCTACGATCGCATATTTGATCAAAATAACAATGTTTATTTGATCATGAAATGATAACGTATTTTTCCTCATTTAAAAGGCAGAATTTAAATTGTGACACTGAAAGTGACTTGTATTCATCAACCAGAATGACAACAAAAATATAGCATAATTTTTTCACTTGTATACGGTGGAGTCATTATCAACATTTCTGTATTTACCTCCATTGACGCTTGTTTTTTCAGTCCATAAATCAATTTGGGAATATTGTTTTTCTCCCGCGACACATCCTCTATGAATATAAAAATAGTATTGCAATTGTTGTTAAATGGTTAATTTTTCCATTAAATATAAATTTAACGTAGAAAAGTAAATTATTAGGCCTCTATTGTTAAATATCTCAATATTATTTGCTGAAGAAAATGGAGTCGGTGTAAAAAACGAATATGACAAAAGCGTGACGTAAGAACAGATCCCGCATGTTTTTGCAATTCAGTGGAGATAATTGCGATCACGTATTAATAGCTGTACTTTGTCGACCTAAGAGCGTAAATGCCTGCGGGCATTTCGGCACACGACCTGCAATTATTTAGCAATTGTAAATTACGTAAAAACTGCAACTGTTTAATGGAGTTTAATGCTTAATTTAAATTGAATAGCTTTTTTTATAGTAGCTTCAACTTTAATGTTTCTGTTGCATATCATTTCACAACAAATTTCATAAAGATATAATTGCATCAAAAATTAAATTTTATGAGAACTCGATTTTTTTCACTGTACTCGTAATTATACGCCATTCTATTCCTTTAAATTACAATATTCCTTTCAAAATTTCCTTTCAAATGTAAAAGTAAGGTACTTCCTCGTCCCTTTGTTTGACATTGCTTGAAGTAGCTGGAGGTTGAACTCCTCTGATCTTTCAAATGGAAATTTTCGTTCAAGCATAACTTTACTTGGTATTTTGTACTTCTATTCAAATTTTCTTATAATAATAATTCCATTGAAATGAAAATTTCATTGTCTCAATAATTATTTCAGAAACAAAAAGAGACATAAAAAAAGAGATCGGAAAGTTCACTTAAAGAATTTTTTCTCATAAAGTTAAAAAATTTGGATTAGAAATATAGGAAGGGAATTATTTTAGGACATCAGTATAAAAAGGTGTCAATTCTTGATAAAAATCAGTTATTTTTGACTAATTATCAGTAAAAATGTACTAGCTTGATGCCCAGAACTTTCTCTCCTTTAATCGGACCTGGATATTTACCGACAAATAATCTAAGAAGCGTATGGTACCTCAAGCTACAATAAACTCTTTCGCTTTTTTATTTTCACCGCCATGTTTATTTACGCAAAGATTCTCGGTTTCTGTTGAAAAGCAGGGTAAAACTTTTTTTTTATTTTTCATTTTGTCGTCTAAGTTTCGCAATAAAATTAAATTGTTATAAAAGTAAGCAGAACGATTCTACTTTTTGTAAATATCTTTTCTTTTGGAAGAAATACAAGTTTTTCTTTACCGCACCATGAAAATGTAGCCTTTTTGTATATATTATAGGCTTCTAAAGTGTGTAAACCTTTCAAAATGCGGAAAGTAAAATAAAATATCTCTACACTTGTTTCACGAAATCGCTGTTAAACCTTATCAAAGTAAAATTTATTCACGGCATTGCAGCTGTTATACCTTTTATAGACACATATATATTCTGCCCTAAATCCAGCTTCGGGCGATTTGCGTATTGACGAAACTTAAAGCCACTACCTAGCACTAGGGAAAGAAAAAAGCGAATGACAAATGTGCTTATAAATCAAAACTTTTTCCCGGTGTATGTGAACTTTACTTTGATGCTTTGATTTTTCTTTTTTGACAACTCAAAGTAGTCGAACAAATGTCTAGGTGTTATATTTTTATGACGCAGCAGTAACTTATCAAAAAACTGAGGAATATTCATTTTTCTTATTAATGAACTTTTGCTCAAACTTTGTAAAATGCGCTTTATAATAACTTTTGAAGTCAGATCAGCTTCTTTTTGCTGATAATTTTCAAATTTGAATCTGTATAGTTTCTAACGATTAATTGGCACAATTTTCAAAACATGCCACTGATATCGACTTACCCTCCCTTCATCGCCCCTTTCTCATTCTCTCTGATTCTTTCAGAGCTCTTACGTTTTCACGTAGCAGATTTTAATTAAATTTTATATCCACGAGATACCGTCTGTTTTCATCTGCGAACTTGAATTCTTCTCAGACTTTTTTGATTTTTGTAGCTTAAGTTCCTTTTATACGCGAATCTTCCATTATTTCTTAACCATCATTTATTCATAAAATATAAACGAAAGAAAATTCGATAAAATGTGAAATAATTGAACATATTCACTTTTTGTATTTCTGCTGCTGCTGTTCTAAGAATAAATATGAGAGAGAAAAACGAAAAAAAGTTAAAAAAAAATTGGAGGAAAATAAAGAACGTTAGAGCTGAAGTTTTAAACTAAAGAGCTGAAGTTTTAAAAATTTTATAGAGATTCTCGTACTGCTAAAATATATTCTCAGATAAATTCCTTTCCCGAAGTGAGTAGATCTTTCAACACTTCAGACAACTTATTTTTTTATTATACGAATAAAGAAACACCTTTTTCTCGTTTCGTGAAGTTTAATTAAAGATCCGGGTTAATTTAATTTAACATTTAAATTCAGTACGTTTTTCTTTCAATTGCATTGTCAATTTTCTGACTCAATTTGAAAACTTTTTAGCATACTTGTCTGTCCTTCTGAATACATACTGTACACTTGCACCAGAAATGTCATTCGTATAAAATATGCAATTGCAGCCTCTCCTAGACTGTTATCGATATTAATCTTGGATGTATGCCAACGTCCACAATATTGCTTGATATTTCACCCCTTGGAATGGTCCCTATTATCACACCGCATCGCCCCAATAGAATTTTTCATCAATAGAAAATGAAAATTTTCTCCAGAATCAATATATAAAATTTGATGATGTTTACAAATTGCAAAGAGAAATTTAAAAGAAAAATGCAAAAGATGTCCACGTTATTCTAATAAAGGAATTAAAGAGAGTGATAATTAAATTCATTTTAATTCGAAGAATTTACATTTCCACAATTTTACTAATTGGAATCGAGAGGAATTTAATTTACTTCTTTCGTTCTGTATACCTAAGTTGTTTGCCAGGTATTTTGCTCGCAATGGCTGCAATCTACAGACTGGTCAGAACAAAATAAATCCTTTTAGAGATAGGCTACTGGTGCGGTGATGGTGTCACTGGCAATGCAAAATGCATACAAATCTCTGAATTTACGTTTTACCTCGTAAACACTTGCGAAAAAGATTGATAAAAATTTATTTGCTTGTATCTTCACTCTCGATGCATTTTCTAATTGCCATGTTTTCGAGTGAGCCTTAAATGAAGAATTCAATGTTTTAATTCTATTTCACTTCGTTAAATGAAACGTTAATTAGAAAAAATACGAAAGCAAGTGTTATTTGATTTTATAAGTTTTTCGATTTCTGGAGGATAAAACCCTAAGAAATAATCCCTAACACTTTTAGTTGAGTCTTGATATCATGGAATTAGACATGAAAACATATCCTTATTCTAGTAACATGAAAAGTTCAGGAAAAATGATAGAAGGAGAATAGAGGGGATAATGACGTCATATCTGCCCATTTTCTTCTAAAGCCGATGGCTCAAGTTCTCTATAGATATTATACAAGATACGCGCACTCCCTTTTTATTATCAGAGTAAGGTATATTCATTTAATATAGAAATCAATAGGAAATATTCTGCACTGAAATTTGGTATACATCAGCTCTGTAAAAATTGACAACCTATATAAATTGTTTCGTAAACTTTTTATATGTCGAGAAAATTTCAAACTTTTAGTTGTCGGATTGTATTTGCTCACAATTCTAATGCATTTGAATTATATTCACAATATTTTCTCTTATTCTATTTTCTCAAAGAGAATATTTACTCTTCAGAAAGCAAAGCTGTCCGCAAAACTGACGATCTTACTCAAATAAAGTATATGTCACGTACAGGGAAATTTTTTTTTAGATATCTGAGTTTTATTCTCTGTTGAGACAGTAAATAAGTTTTGAAGTAATTGTCGAAGTTTGTAAAAGAGATTCGTTAGAGATTGTCAACTTTCGTAAATTTCAAGTTTAGAGGAATGTAAAGTAGTAATTAATGAATTAACTGGTTTTCAATTGAAAGCAGAACTGTGAAAGTTCTAGAATACATTATTAAAATTTACACAAAAATGTAAAGAATTATCCAATACTTTTTTGTTTATACTTTTTGTTCATTGCGCAATTAAGAGAACTGACAGCTGTGGTGCATCATACGATAAAATGCAAGCTTATATTGGAAGGATAAAATATGCCACATCTATCCGACGAACCGTATCGTTAATTAATTAGAGTTTCCATAAACAAGGATGCCTCGCAGTTTAAATAGAAGCGAATGAAATGAGAGAAGTCCTACAGTAAAACAAACGCTTTCATTTACATTCCTTTTTAAAGTTTTTTTAGGAAAATTTGCGTAGCGCACTATCTCAATTTGAGAGAAAACAGAAGCCTTACAAATACATACATATCATTTTAAAGTACAAAAAATGCAAGAAGAGCTTTTAAAAAGAAGAGAAATTATTTGTAGTCCTTTCCAGTGTGCCATATATCTTTCAATTTTCTAATACAACATGAGAATGAAGCTTTCTCTTATTGATGAGAGGGTAAGTTCCACGGATGCTGATCTTCCCTCGGGCAGGAACATGATTTCGTTACGTACAACTATATCGAGACTGCTCTCATAATTAAGTCAACACCCCGAGGAGTAACTAAACCACAAAGTATAAAAGTCCTCTTCCTTTTAGTTTCGATCTTTTTTCAGGATCATTAATTCGCATGCAGCCCAAGTTAATTTATTTTTGTTAATTTTCAATTAAGTTTATTCCTGGTTCACTTTTTCTGCGAAAGTATAATATTTACTTTATTTATAATTTATCTAATTAAATGTAATTTAAAGTATATCTTCTTCTCAGAAGCGATATGAATCTTCTCATTTCTTGTACTTTATTACAAGAAGCCTGACAAGTTCGCTCCATGGAGTAGAGATTAGCTCATTAATTCCAAACTAATTTAATTGCTGTAAAATGACGTGGGCTTGCTAAGATATTAAGTTTCGTGTAAAGTCAATAATAATCAGCCCTAAAATGACATGACTTCGTTAATGATGCGTATATAGGGCTGGTTTAATTAACGTTCAGTGTGAAATTCGAGTGAAATGCGTCACGGTCGAAACGATCCTTCAAATTTATCAGTAGATCCACGTTGTAGTGTCCTGCCGATAAACAGGCACATATTATACTAAATTCAAGTGAATGTGTGTTCTCACGCAGAATAATAGACAGTAATCTGTTTGACGGCAGTTCCTGATAGGATTCTCTCCTTCGAATTATTTACACTTGTATACATGTCAGATACACCAGGTCACTAATCAAACAAATTCGTAAATCATCAGATCTTCACGTTTTTAGACCCTCCGAACAACGTTGACTTTTGAAAGAATTGACCGATTGGATTGGCTTACTATATTAATTATTGAAATTAAAAGATGGTTTGAAAAGTAGTTGAAGCTTGCAAAAAAGGTTTGGTCTTGTATTTTTGAAAATTTTAACAGGAAAATACGAAGTAGTAACAACTTTACATAAATAGCCAGAATATCTTTTTTCTGTTGTGAAACTTGGAGAATAAATTTCCCGTAAGATAATTGTGTGCACTGGACCAAAGTTTCAACCACAACTTAATTTCCATAACTTTGTAGACTCTGTTCAAAAGGCTAAGAAAAATTAAAATTTTCATTCAGAGCTTTGCGCACCGGGTGCAGTTTGCTTAGTTTACGGACCAAATTATTGACACTAAACTAGGCAAATTGCACCCAGAACGCATTCTGGTGTATTGCGGTCGAGTTTATTATTAGCTAGTCATAATTTCAAATAACATACTATCTAATATCTCTACGATATTATATCAAAGCACAATTATCAAATCTGTTAATTACACAGAAAATGGCATGGGGCATATCAATTAAATTGAGTGTAAAATTTCGTAAAAGTCAAGTGAATTTGGTTACGAAATACTGAACAAGAATTTTAAAGATCAAAATTCTCTATTACTATATAAATTCTCTATAGTTACTATACTTTTGACCTTTAGTATACATAAATCTAAAGATGCAAAAATAAATTGTCGCAATTGTGTGATACTGCTGACTATTAGCCAGGAAGAAGTTAATCTTTCTTAGATGGAATATTCATGCTGAGAAGAATTTCATGAACAATCAAGTCTCACATAAAATGGACCCTAGATGCTTTGATCTGGATTGAGTTCAATGCCGTAAATTTTGCTTTAGTGTCTTGGCAGATCGTTCACGAAGGTCTGGCCAAGTTTTTCCTTGCTTCAAGAGATGTTCATATAGTAGAGACCTTATAAATTATCAATGAAGGAGCTTTCAATGAAGATTCATCTATTATCCTCGACCTGTTTGTACCTTTCTGATACCCCAGAAATAAATGTAATTAATTATCTATATCTACACTCATAGACCATTGATTTAGTACTAATTTGAGTTGATTAATACTTTGTCAGAGTGGGTTTAAAGGGAATCATTAAATCCTTCAAAAGTCCAGTCCACAATTGATCTCGCATCCGGTGTATTGCCTATTGGCTTGATAACGACCTTAATGGTTAATTATTGCCCAATTTGTATGAAAGTCAGGTCTCGTTGCGATCCTCATCCATCGTTTATGATAGTAACGCGATTCGTAGTAGCACTGGCACGCTTGACCCAGAACTTAGGCAATCTAGGGTACCCCAGCTGCTTTCGTCGGAATCGATAAGTCCATTAAATCACTTACCATCACCCACGCTGTCACATCGCTTATTAAAAATTACCAATAAGGGTAATAGTGGATAAGCGATTGAAGAACAATTTAAATTTAAGCTCAGTTTCGCTTTAGCTTTAATTCCTGATTTGATCATTCACTCTGTCCACATTGAAACTTCTGTTTCCGCTCGCTTCTAAAAGGCGTGTTTTTTGTCTCGTGATTTCAAGAGATGTTTAATGACTTCGAGGAATTGCAAAGAATTTCCAGAAATTTTGTAGGATTTCAGGGAATAGAAAAAATTTCACATAATTTGAATGCGTTTTAACGGATTAGATTTATTGAAATATACTGTGTAATTTTTTTGAAACCAAGGAAATCCTTTGCTATTTTCTAAAAATTGATAAAATTTCTTACAATTTTTAAAATTCTCTGAAATTTATTCAAACTTCTTGAGATCTTAAAATATTTTGTTCACAGTGTAGAAAAAAATAACGGGGTCCATCCCATAAATTATAATTATCACAATGTGTATTTTGTCTGAAATTGCACATCTATTTCGCGTAAACTTTGTATCGATTGCACATGTGTCCAGTGTCCACGCCATTCAACTTTAGTCATTATATGTACCCCGCACAAATACCTGCAACGGAAACCGACTACCTATCTATTTCATTAGGGAACAAGGTTAATATGCCGCTGGATATTCATGTCTCTTTCACCGACATGAATTTCACGAAACCGGGTGACACTTTCTTATATTATTATTGACCGAAGAGAATTACGACACATTTTACAACGCGGGGTCTAATGCAGCAGGCGATTGTTGATTGACTCCTGCACATGAAAGAAAAGTAGTTCTGATATTTTTACTAGAAGGTTAAACGCTCTGAAAATCAATGTTTGACAAAAGAGTTACAGATTCAGTCAATCAGTCAAATCTAGCCGTCTATGTCCTTGCCCTTTTTGAATTGTGACAACGAGTCACGATACACGAAAATATAGCGAACGAATTTTAAGGCAGATGACATTATCAGTGGTTTATATTCTGAACGTATGCAGTAGTTAAATGTGTATCCTATACGAAATGGGGATTTTATTTCATAATGTTGGATTATTACGCAGCTCTGCTGTTATTTAATTACGGTGTTAAGCAATTTACTTGAGTCCGATTAAGCTTTATGGAAAGCACATAAAGCGGAATGTGCATAACATCGAGTCAACAGCCAACAACAATAGCTCTGTAGTGAAATTTCCTAACGTACACCTAAAATTAGATTTGAGCTCCTTTTTTTTATTTTTTAACTATTTACAAGCCGTCAATATTCGACGTCATCCTCTCATAGTTAAGCCAAGTACTTGGCAGTACTCCACATTTCCTAAACTGATCTAACTCTCACCGATTATTCACTCGTCATAAAATAGTCTACTTCTGAATCATCGACTCGGATCGCACTTTAAAATTAATATACTGAAGTTCAAAGAAAGATTTGAAACTTTTATTTTAAGAATTAGGTTGCCTGTAAACTTGTATAGATGTAAGAATGATCATCAAAAAGAGTAAAATGCACTTACGAAATAGTCATCTTAAAAGGCAGAAAATGCAGCACAATTTCATATCAAAGAATAAAAAATAACGGAAGCGACAAAAATTGAAAGAGGAACTGGTAAAGGAGGACAAGAGTAGATGATACTAAAAGCTTTTGAGAAACACACAAGAACTCATTTCATTCCTATACTTATTTCTCAGTTTTACTTTCATTTCCCTACTCCGCAATTAAGAAAATAAATCAAAAAGCGCGAGTTTATTTATATTGAAAGCTCTTAGTGCTTTCGAAGTTTATATGATTTTGAAACCACTTAATGGATAGGTGAATTTTCGAATTCTACTCTATTTAATTTCAAACGTTCAGATTCTAGTAAGACAAATTTGCAATATAAGAGCAGCCATTGAATATTCAAGGATATTTATGAAATAAAATTAACAAAGTCCTTTCTCCGATTATTCCGTGGAATCTTGCCCCTTGTGAATACGGCTCAGATCGTAATTGGAATTAGATATTAAATTAATTTTATATTTTTTGTGATTTTTTCTCCGAGGAAAGAGGCTTTTGCTAGATAAAATAATTTTATACATTTATTTATATAATTTCAACTAAATTAAACATTTCTTCATTCCACACTTTTAGAAAGTGCAAGGCATTCGTCTCTTCTAAAATTAGGCCAACACAAGTTTTATATTGTACAGACATAGTGTTATAATCCAAGTGGGGGTAAACTCAGTCACCTATTTATTTTTAGTTGTATCTATTTATATCTAATTCTTTTTCTCCATCGATTCGTTAAAAGACCTTCGAACTACGTAATCGCAGTATATTATCAGATTTTGTACCAACACGAAATTCGGTCTAACACTCATTCATTGAACAACAATTTGATTTTGTCACGCGACGTGACCATTGCGAGTGGTGCGAAGGTGTACTGCTAACATTCCTACTAAAGAAAACTGACTTCTCGAGGTTCCTTTATACCCGAGATATATTAGCTCTTCGGTTCTTTTGTCTTTGATATAATTAAAACCGTCGTTCGCCGTTAGAAGATAAAGATAAAGTTTCTATAAAGAAGAAGCTACGTTCATAACGCCTTAGTTTTATCTCCTACTGAAACTCACGCAAGGAATTCTAAGAGATTAAAAAAATTATATATATCTGGGAGGGAAATTGATTTCAAACAGAGGAAAGTGCTTAATTCATTATCGAGAATAAACTCTGATAAAATATCTAGCAAAAATGAATTAACCAAAGTCCTTTGTGATAGTAAAAAAATATCCATCGAAGTAAAACTCGCTCACTAATTGCAAATATTGTATTGTTCCTATAAATAAATTTTTTTTCTGTATTTATTAGTAAAGATAGTTGTTTACATTCTTTGAGTAAATATATTTGCATCTCATTTCTCTCAATTGGCCGTAGTTATTTATTGACGTAATAGCCAAACTGTTTGACGATAAACTTTAGCAGTTTAGATCTGAAATAGCAGAAAAATTTATTTGAACTCGGGACAACCCTCGACCCATAAAACGAAACGTAAAAAAGAATAAAAAGAGGCTTCTTCAGGCTTCTACGAATGCCTAAACTTTTCTTGTTGAAAAAAATCTCCAACAGAGCGCGAAATCCATTTTAACGTCATAATCGTGTCACATGCTTCTGCTTTAATTTTGGAACTTCCATCTGGTGTTTTTCGCCGCGGGTCTTTTTAAAGAATTAAGAGAAAAGCTGAGCAAATTAAACACGCGACAAGCATATACCGCTCTCATAAAAGTGAAAGATTTGCTTTACGACCTGCTATGACTTACAGTTTTCAAACCGCGAATGTAAATGATAAATTGGTATTAGAAAAGTGCATATAAAACCACAATAAGACCGGATGACGATTTTTATGATGAAATGCATAAGTATTATTTAAACAGTCGTTAAAATACAAAAGTATACTTTTTCACGCCAAGTGTAAACTAATTAAAGCTCGATAAATGAGGGATATAAAAAATCAAAGGGAATAGAAGAGAGAGTGTATGCAATTCAAATTCGGTGAAATAGGTTCTGCTATTACGTTTATACTAAACCCATATAACTAAAAATTGAGCATGTATATTTCCAGGTAAAATTTTTATTTTATGTTGTACCATTCTACACTATCTTTTATGATACCGTTTCCTATTTGAGTGAAGGCATCCACCGGGGAAAAAGCAATAGAAACCTTTCAAACAATTGCCACTAAAAAGAATGAGATTGTTATTGGATATCACATCCACGATATTTTAAAAATAAATCCTACTGTATGTTTGGAAGAATGAAAAAACTCGCAAAACATTATCTTTCAGAATTTACTGTCCAATTATAAAGTCCGTGAGGAGGGTAGTAAAAAGTGGAACGAATTCTTTATTTCTACTTTATGCCCTTTTATTGCGAATCTGTTCTTAAGAAAGTTGACTCCAAGCGCTTAATCTTATATCAAGTTTCTTTTTCGATAGCTTCATTAATTTTCAGCTCAGATCAAGAGTCCTGCGGTCAGAAGAGTGTAAGTAAAAACAGAAATGTTTACCCGAAGAAGGAAACGCATCAACTTGCCGATCTTGTTTTGACGTTGTAAAAGCCATCAGAGATCTAAACTAAAAAGAAGTAAGAAAACTTTCATCTCAGGTTACCTCTGGAGGAATTAAACGATCCGGAAGTCGAATCGGACGGCTTCCAGATGATTTTCTGACGAATTATTTACTCTCTGTTTCTTTCGTTGAATGTAAGCGACTGATTTTTATTCTTTGAAGTTGAATTTTTACTGAACAAATACACAAGCAAATTGTTGTCATGGAGGAAGAAGAATCCGAAGAGATGCGAGAAGCAATTACACTTGTGAATAAATACGTCAAGAAAACAACGTCCAAAAGATTCTCCTCGACACGCCAGCAAATGCGAAAGAAAGAAAACTCGGATAAGGAATCTGATACCATGGAATGTCCTTCTGAAAATGAGGTAGAGAACATCCCTCCAGATGACGATCCGGAACCCATCGTAACTGACGAGAAGGGAAATCGCATCTCAGGAAGAGAAAGATCCATAGATAATGAACTTCCTGATGTCTCAGAAGAGGTGTCAGAAGTTTCCGAGGTCTCGGAGGCACGAATGGAAGTGCGCAAAACTGAAACTCAAAGACACACTACCACCGCGAGGATTCAGATTCAAAGTTCTTCTTCCTCAAATGAAAATGAAAACCCTCCTCGAACTAGCTTGGCGAGATTCGGTGGCGCTAGGCTTTTCATGTCCTCCACAAGAAGTCCGCAATCCAGTTCAAGCCAAGAGGAATACGAACCGGAAGTGAAGACCATTCCAAAGCAGAACCTGCTGACTATAGGATCCAGCCACGTAACCGCCAGATCGATGGAGTCTTTAAGGACATCTAAAAACTTTCTGAGTGCAGATGATCGATACTGTGAGGACTCTCGATCTTTAGAGTCCCTTTCATCGTCGTCAGAAACTCATATGGCTTCTGGATCTAAAGGACATTACAGAAGTTTTCTGACTTCTTCGAAGAAAGATCTGAGACGTATTGTGGCTTTAGAGTCGAGAAGCAGCGATAATCTTCATCGGGAAGAGAGTCTCAATGCTGAGGTTAGGAGAGGTCTATTTGCTAATATGGGCCTTGAGAGAAGACTTCCTCAGCATCTTAGTTTGCCTCCTCCTTCAGGAGTTTTTTCCTTAACGAGTCCTGGCGGCAGTGATAGGAGAATTACAATCCTGAGTCCACATTCGCCTCTTCAAGTTCCTGACTTTCAACAAAGTTTCTCCGTCCAGACGCTCAAGAACAGAAGGAAGAAGGCCATCGTCTTGCCGAGGTTGGTGTTATCCCGAAGTGATTCAGAAGTCTTTTTAGAGTGAGTAGCACCTGCACAAAGCACTGCTTGTTGTTCTGTTCGACGTCTTGATGTTTATTTGATTATTGACTTTCCTTTCATTTCATTCCTTAGATATATTGTCTTATTTCAATCAAGTGATTGGATGCTCCGAGTTTAATGCACAGGATTTTAATGCATGCAATCCAATGCATGAAGTCATAGATCTCTAGGTTCCTTTTCCTTTAATGGAATGCATGATTAATATTTGTTGAACATAATATTTTTTAAAGGAAAGGAAAGTCAATATGCTTGAAATTTAATATAATAAAAAACATTAGCAATCCTCGGAGACTTCATCAGATAAAATTTTAAGAGTATCGTACATAAAGTGCAAAGAATTCGCCATAAAAATATTTTGAAATTTAAAATCATTTACTATATAAGTATATTTCAAGCACATAAAATCACTGCCTGAAAAGCACGAGATTTTTTCACACTAGACCATGAAATTGTTGTTTCTCATTTTACAACTGAATAGTATAATGAAATAAAATAAATAATAGTAAAACGAAATTGTGAACCTTAAAATGATGAAAAGTGTCCATTCAAAGCCGTGTATAATTTAAATTGTAATACCAAAAAATGAAGGGGATCATGTGTTTTATTTATATGATATGTAGGGGATATAGAAGGGCTCAACTGAACTGTGAGAGACGGCTAGCATCAGTGACCGAAATGCACGTCACATTAAATCAAAAATTTTCTCTTTTAAATCTCAGAGAATATAAATGCATGAAATGAAATAGGGAGAACGGAAATATCATTTTAAATAAATCGTTAATAATCTTTTGTCATTTATCAACTTATAATTAAACAAATGAATTTACAAGTGGCACTAAACAACAAAATTGAATCCATCAGAAAGTTGATGTTGCGAGCTTATTTTAATTAATTATCAATATTTCATACGATGAATGAAAATCAACATCCATTCACTCATCATCCTTCTGCGCTTCTACTGGTTTAATATTTTCACAGACAATTGAAGCTTTCATTTCCCGGAAATGCATAATGAAAATTGCCTTACACCGGTTTTACTGAGGCAGAAATTTAATATCTACATCCTTTGTTTTCAAAGTCTTAGGAAGAAGCATTTAAACATATTTCGTTTCACTTCGTAGACCTCATACCAATACATCTAGATTAAAATTTGTTGAAACATTCTCTCAAGAACTTACAACTCCACCGATATTACAACTACTTTCCCCATGCAGTTTTCTAAATCCCGTTTTACCAGTAAAGGATCGTAATAATAATTTCATAATTATTTTACAAACTTATTTAATTAAAAATATTTTAAATTGTGTTTTGAAGGCTTCGTCTTCTAATAGTCTCTTCTAATAGTCTCTTTTATTATATTTTTTTTTATTCCCACTTCTTCCATTCATCTATACTCATTTCATTTCGACAGTCAAAGACGATCATAAGGATTCTCAGATCGCTTTACTGCAAATTAAACTTTTCATTGGAAAAGCACTCTCCAAGTAAAATCTTTTCGATTGAACTTGAATAAGTTTTGAATGTATACTCAGACATGAATTATGCAGAATGGAAACACTTGAAAGTTATGATACCTTATCTAAGTTTAGCTTTGCTTTTCTACTTGAATAACTTGGCCATATATAGGAGGGAACATACGTGAAACTTGGAATTTGATGCATTGAAGTATTAGTTGAATTGGTATTAGAAAATTTCTGTAGGTACGCTTAGAATCCTTTTATTCTCTCGGGATTAAATTTCGAGTACATTGATAATTCAGCCTTTTTTATATGTGACTGAATTAAATAAATGTTATACATGGATTTTGCTCTCTCGTTTCATATATATATATGTATATGGATAAACTGATTAATTTCTAAAAATCTACTTTTCCCTTTAATATCTTTCTTTTTCAAATTTACAGTTTTCCTTTTAATCTATTCAAGAATCTCCCAACTTTTAATGAGGAGTTTTGCATTGTATAAAAGTTGCTATTTGTCGTTGTAAGTCGCTACCGATTCCAGAGTCAATATTTCCTACCTAATGAGGCATTTGAATATCATTTCTCTTTAAACTTGTATAGATATATGTATCTAAATCTAGGTTAACAAACAGCTTTATTGATACGTATTGAGAGATGAAATGAATACGTCATTATAAATAAACGTATGAAATATATACCTATCCGTAATATAATCAGAGTTTGCAATCATTTTTAACGTTTTTTTTTTTTAATATAATTCTTTTACCTTTCACAAGGATCGCTTTTCAGTAAAAAGCGAATAGTTTTCCTTTAGTCAACGGCTGAACTTACCTCGTGGTTATTTATTTATGTGCTCAGGAAATATATTTCCTGAGTGCTGCTGGTAATCTCAGAGGAATCTTCATAATGCATTCAGTTTTGAGATCAGACTATCGTAAAAAGTTTTTTAAAAAGACGAATTGGAATGACGAATATTTAAATCAAAGTAGACTTTCTCCCGAAGTAAATTTATATTTATTGTATTTGTACGTATTATAAAATTAGCAGAATATTCGCGGGGTATTTCAAAGACTTTTATAATAAATCTTATTAATGTATTAATTCTGTAAAAATTCGAATTCTTTTTATTACGAAAATATTACGACAAACTTTGCAACAGATTTAGAATAATGAAGGGTGTAAAGGCGTTTACTATAGAG
Organism: Synergus gifuensis; assembly: GCA_904066015.1. Classification (NCBI taxonomy): domain Eukaryota; kingdom Metazoa; phylum Arthropoda; class Insecta; order Hymenoptera; family Cynipidae; genus Synergus; species Synergus gifuensis. Next base: position 2,094,644 of record CAJFCO010000182.1, read on the forward strand.
AGTTGCAAAATGCAGAAACATAAATGTCCACGAGGGATGTAGTAGTGCAATTTTACATTGCTCAAAAGTGTAGTGCATTCTCTAAGGAAACATCTAAAGCATATTATAGTCTCTAGAGTACGTTTCACGTTAACCAGGTATTCGTTGACTTTAAGTTCAGTCATAAATCATTTAGAAATATACCTACATATTGTACGCTTAGTCGTTTTATCTCAACAATTTCTTAGAAAATTCCAGATGCCGACTTTACTGAATTTAAATACTTCTTAAAATCTTAACAAAGTGGAATTTTATTTATAAACATTTTATTGATGCTTCTAAGAAACTCTCCAATTTCAATAGAATTTTCTATTGAATTTATCTCTTTACAGAAATTATTACACGATGACCCTTTTCCAGTAGTTTTTCTTATCACTTCTTTAACCATATCTTAAATTGAGTTGCTGACGTCACAGACAGAATAGAATTTTTGTTCTATACTGTAGGAGTAAAGGTGTACCTGACAGTAGTGTCCTCGCTTTTCTACTTCGTGCGAAAATTGTCTTTTCCAGCTCGAAAAGAACGTTATAGGTTTCACAAGGATGGGTAATCTTACGGGTCTTACTATCAAAGTGCAAACTATTATGGAAATATCAAATTTTGTACAAACGCAATCTCCAAAGATATAAACGTACAAAAGCAATGCGTATTATTTAAATGAATAACTTTTGGACCATTATAATTAATTAATGTATTAATTCTATTATAACAGTTCGATTATTTTGTCTCTCCACCAATAATTCTTCATAGAAAAAGACATCCAAATTGCATGGTTGACATGGTTCATTAACCTTATTTTCATTAATTAAATGATGCATATACTTGACAACCGTAGTGTAATTTCTGCCGGCATATCAGCTTCACTTTTAATATTAATTATCTCATTACAGCACGGTGAACCCCTAAAATTATTTATTCCTCCAAAATTCAATAGCTACTTTCGAGTAAGTGAAATAATACGACAAATATATATAAAAAAATAGGGATTTTATAAGTAATATTTAGCTTAGTTATTTAGCTTAGTTTTGAGAATACTAATTACTTTTCTCTCGATTACTCACACATTTGCTTGCATACAATACGCATACCATATACTTCTGAGTATGATTAATTGGAATTTCGAAATTGGATTGCTTTAGTCAACTTGACACTGACAGACAATATTATACGATCAAGCCGTTTGTAGATATATGTTCTATTATGTGTTGTGCTATATGCAAATGTAATAAAATAAGTTTTGGAGCCCATTTCGTTGTTATAGTGAGGAAAAACAAAAGTTAAATAAATAAAAGTTCTGTAGGAGAGAAGTGATTTGTATAATGAGGTTCTCAGTAGAAGTAACTCCATTCACGGTTATATAGTGCTACATTTTCTTAAATATTTAGCAAAGTCTTACTACATACAATTTTCACTACACTGATTTTATTATAAGCTAATGTGATCCATTTGTCGAATAAAATTTGAGTTTTATTCAGACAATATTTTCCACGTTTTTTTCTTCCTTCATAAAATATACATTTTTTTATCCTCAGGGGGAAATAAAGAGCTAGCAGCATAAATAATGTCTGTTTAACTCTCAATGCTTAATTTTTTACGAAAACTCGAATAATGCACCATAATTTCTGTGATTTCTGGAATGTCATACGTAACCTAGGCGACTGTGTGGGTTTTCAACGAGATTCATTTCAATTATCCCCTTAGTAAAAGTAGATATATATATGGATTCAAACCCCTATAAAGTTTTACAATTTAGAATCAAACGTTTGATTAAGATCGTTACAGGGCTAGCTAGTAGCTGTTAGTGGCAAGTAGTAAACTACATATTGCTGTGTGCTACTTACACGGTTGCATTTGTCGATGCGAACGCGAAACTTTGAGAAATTCAATTGGCCCTATTGCCTGCAATTAATATTCGTCAAAGGCTTTTTGTTTCAAAGCCGGAGGATATATATGGTATAATACTACTATTTCAATAAAATTTTATACTACCTTTATATATTCGATATTCCGTTATTAATCAGATATCATGTCAATAACTGTTACTGAAAATTAAATTTCATTCCGTTTATCAAAAAATTCCTTACGATTCATTTAGAGCGAATTAAAATCAAATAAATTAAAAGTTGTATTGAATTTATATTTAAAAACATGTCTTTTACGAGTATTTAGACGTAGCAGCTCCTATAATCTTTTTTTAATCACGGTATGTCCTTTTTAAAGCTTGACATAAAATATAAACATAAATCATCCCATTTCTGTAGCCGACAGATGTGTAATGCATCTCTAACCACCACGATGTCATATTAGCGGTAAACTATAGGATTTAGAAGCATTAAATTTTGTGATGAATATAAATATAAAGTGAATCTATTATTTAAATGAAGTAAACTTTGACGATTCGGAAAACAAGGACTCTATCATTGAATATTATCTCAATTTTTTCTATCAGAAATAGCTCTTTCTCTTTCTAGAAATTACGAAGTGGAAAAAAGCATGATTTAATTACTGTGCAAAGAAAGCAATTGTAATTACAGTCTGCAGCGCTGCCCTTCCGCATGTATAGTTATAGTTAGATAGTATGTAAGTTTCGCATCGATTTTCAATTGTGGGTTGCCCTTTTTTTAATATATACGGGATCCGGTTGTAAAGATATATATTATATGTAGAATGCAGATACATTATCTTCGAGGCTATCACACAGTCTTTGCAGGTCGATAATATTATTTCCGACACAAATGAGTTCTGGTGGTTACCCACTGATGCACCACAGAAGATTACTAAAGCTTTGATTAACTAATTTTGACAAGGGTAGTTTGACTTTTCCTTCTGGCGTAAAAGTATCAAGGCATTGAGGGTTAAATATTTGAGGGTGGGTTCCAGGTGAATTTAAACGATGAAAATTTCTTTCTCTATTTTCCTTGTTATATACTACTCTTTTTAATCAAAGTATTTTGTGTTTTATTTTTGATTTACTGAACATCTTTCGTATGTACGGAGAAAATAGATGTTTACCTGTAACTTCTAGATGTTTAGGGCTAACATATTTTATATGGAAATATGACATAGCTTTCCTATATTTCTTTTTACTTCTCGAATTTTCTTGACAATTTTTAAGAGCAATTTCTTGTTCGCCTTTCTAGTTATTATTCTTATTTCTCCTTTCGTCTTTTATAAGGATAATGAATTTATTTCTAAAATGTATAATACTATAAAGGAAGTTAGAAATTAATTTAAGAATAATATGGAATTGATAACGACTTAAAAAAAAATTATATCACTGTTTTTTATGGGTTATTTTGTCTTTCGCATCTGACTTTAGAGCGTGTTATTTATTCCAAAACGTATATCGATTCAATCTGTTTTATTCCCTTTTATGAGTTATGTATACACTCAAAGAAGTTTTGTTTGTTCGGATGAGATTTCCTTTCAGCTGGGTAAAATATTTGCGGAAACTTTTTTACGTGATCCTTTCTTGATTTTTTATTATATTTGCTTTTATTATTTACACAAGTAGCGCCTGCTTCAAGAATTAAAATGTATATAGAAGAGAAAACTATTCTTTATTCATTCAAATATTACGTAATAACATTGTGATTTAAAATGAAGAATATTTTAAATTTCAAATTGAGCTTTTAAGCTTTCAAGCAACCCTCAGTGGAGAAATCTAGCGGTGATAATAAAGAACAAAACTTTTATCAAGAAGAGATCTACTACACCCAGCTAGAAGTAAATAAGCAGTCGGTAAATCACAATAGGAATGTTCTTTACCGACATTAAACAGCGGATTAACTTTACTAGTTTCCTCTGGATAACATGAGGCAGCACCTCTCTGTATTTCTTTTAAGTTTATTTAAAAAAGTCCAAATGTAAAAAGTCCAAGTTAATAATAATAATTTATATTAAGAATAATTTATTCTTACTATACTAAAATTTAAAATTACCTAAAGTGTTATTGTAATGAAATGATACTTCTTAAGCAAAATATTTTGAAATTATATACTCTATAAAATGTTACAATGATTCAAACTATATATTAATGTTCAATGAAAAGAAGACTTATAAACTTCTTTTCCAAGTAGCTTTCTCTGTAGAAAAGTTAAGGGATATAATAAACTTAAAAGAGAAACGTGAACTTTTTTCTATGGGAATTTCCGGATCGGGAATTCTGCAACCTGTACACTAGAGTAAATCGTCTGACATAGTTACGCTCTGTTCTACTGCTGGCTCGCCTTTTCAGTAGTAACGGACATTACCCTGTGTTAGTCAGACGCGGCTTTCTTTTTTTTTTCTCAACGCAAAGGGTCTTCTTTATAAAGAACTCTTGTTTATTTATTTCTATTTGACAAATTTACATACTCAAATTTTGCAACTTTACATTTTTAGAAGTAAATTTATTCCCTTACATAACTTACTGATTGTTTACTTATTTATTTATTTATTTACATTTATTATACTTAATATAGTAGATTACCAGTTAATCTTGCATAAACTTTTAGAGCCGTTTTATGACTTGTTTTTTTAACTCTTTATATAAGACGGAGAAGATGTGTTAACTCAAGCTATTTCTTGTTTTTAATTCAGGAGGTTTTCAACAAAGTTCTACATTATTTCCAAAATTTTTAAATACAGTAAAAAAGTATAATTATCAATTATTGCTTCATTGCAATAGTTCAAGGAGAATATAGGAGATGGTGATTGTTAAACTCTCTAATTTCTCATTAGATGGTACTAACTTTCGAAAATTGAAGTTTTTGAGAAAGCTTTCATTGTAAAATCTTCATTCAAGTGTGGAGTTTGCATGTGCTTTCTTATTAAAATGTAGGGTGGGTTTTATAGGAGATTGATTTATATAGACGACCAGATAAAGGGAATGATTCTTAACGATTAATTATTTTATTTTGTGTTTAAGTGATTAATAAAAAAGGATTTCGTTAAATGTAGGACATTTCTCAGTCAGAATATACAAAGGATGTCAGCAGCGGATTGATTTTTGTCAAGCCCAGCTGCACTTGACTAAGGGCTACTGCCAGTCTCTTTAAGAACTGAAGACCGTGAAGACTAATTTCCATATATAGAGAGAGAGATAGAGAGCAAACCCTTAGATATTTAATATTCAGGTCCAATAAAAGTGCTGCGTCCTCTACATATGTTCCATTTAACTTGATGGAATAAACTTGCCACCTTATCGCTAAAATTGCTTTACGCGCATAAAAATCTTATGGGTGAGAGACCCACATGTTTTCAAAGACTGTAACGACCACTTTGCCGTCAGCAGAATTGACACGATCGACGTCAACCAGAAAAACCTATTTCTTTTTTATTACCCAAGGGAAAAAACTTTCATTATACTATTAATATTTCCCTGGCTATCTTATTTGATTGTGATATACGATGAAAGGAGATTTTTTTAAGGAATCAATATTTGTAATCTTTTACCTATAGGGGTGGCTTAGTGTCTCACGACGTCGGTTAAAAATTTTGAAAAAATAGGTATATAAATTAGATATTCTATCGTGCTTTTTTTAAAAATGTTTTCTAATGTGGAAACATTCCCGGTATATCTCGTTTGGAAAGAAGCCGCAGTAGTTTGACCGAAATTGATCACCCCGGGTAAAAGGGGCGCTCGCGTCGACAGAACCAAGACGAGTTCTGCGCGTCTGCTCGTTTACGTTCGCTACTGGTCCTCCGGGGTAGCAGAAACGGAAGGCAGTCAGCACAACATTCTATTTAACTCTGACCCGCCCTTATCCGCTTACGTTTCTGATCTACCTATTCTTGACTCCACCTTGACCGGCAATTGTCCTCAAAAGTCTGCTTGCAGTCACTTCAAAGTTTCAACACAAAAAACTCCTCGGTTGTCAGTGCACCCAATGTAAATTCGCCGCGTATTTTCCAAATGATGAGTTTGTTATTGGGGATCATAGACCCCGATCTGCACACGTGCTTACCCGAGTGGATTTACAAACGTGCCAGACATTCTCAAATTTCTAGATCCACAGTTGACTCCAAAATTTCGTGATCAAGTGCTCACATGATTTGTGAAATTGTGAAACCCATCGAATTTTCGATAATAAGAGAAAGGATAACAATAATAGTATTGATTCCTGCATGTCAAAAATTGGCAGAGTAATTCTCTCTGGAACAAAGAGCAAATTACTGATGCCGATAATGAAGAAAAACTGACCGATAAATTGTGACAATTATATATAAATTGTGACTAGATTATAGGAATGAAGGAAAGAATTTTTTATTTGAATACTGAAATGCACAAATTATGAATCTGTGTAGCAAAAATCGAAAATCTCGAACTTGTGATGGGGGAAAAGGGTAGATTGCCGGCGAAACTCAGGTTTCGTCGACTTGTGTGGAGAATGTGAAGAGCACGTAAGTGAGAATGGGCCAGGATTGGTGTGCACGTAGAAGAAAACGTACGAGCAGTGGATGCTGCCCATGTGGACCACGTGTTCATCCCTCAAATTGGTCAGTCGCCTTACAATCCTTTCTTATAAAATTCTAGAATCATTTTCAAATCACTTCAACTCTAGTTTACTTTTACTAAATTCATGAAGTTTATATTTTCTATATAGTAAACACTGTTAAAACGGTGTGGAAATCCCTATTGAATAATACATTCTCACTCCATTCACGAGCTGTTTCTTTTATATCTTACAAATCTCAGTCAACTACGGAAAGGATTTTATATGGTTCCCTTGTAAAAAAAAACATACATCAAAATATATAAATTTATTTATTTATTTTAGACTCACATTAGAATAAATAAAATAATTTAATTTTTTCGTATTGCAATTAAAGCATCTTCGTATATCATTTTACTACTCTAGAGAAAATGTTTTCCTTGAAGAAATATATACGTATAGCTCAAATATATCAAATCTTACTAGCTTAATAAAAATTATTTTCATCCAGTCCTTTAATGCAAGAAGACTGATTGTGATACTGATTTAGGGAAATACGCTTTTTAGCATAATTTCCACTGTCAACCCTTAGCTCTGCAATGAAATTGAAAAAGACCTTCATTGCTGCATTTGGGTCACGCAGAAGGGTGTGTCTGATTTACATATCTCTCTCCAAAGATTCAACATTGAAAAAAAATTATCGCGTTAAATCACACGGAAATGAACGGTACTTTAACAGTGAAATTATACATTCCGTGACTATACAATCGGCACAACTTTAAAGTTCAAGGTTTCTTAGGCTTCCTTTCTTTCTACGCATTCCCCAAGAGAATCTAATGTTTACTTATTAAACATTAATTAATACTTGAATATAAAATTCAGCTCTATGCACAAGGTAATCTCACTTTTATTTTTTTATCTACTTTTTTATGTAATGCTGACACGTGATGCAGAAATTAACTCAGCGGTCATAAACAAATAAGATCTCGCGACTTTAATTTAAGTCATCCCTGCTATAAAAAAAATTATTATAGAGTTCAAAAGGGAACAATTAACTGCAAAGAGTAGTAGTGCTTGGAAATATTACTTTCCAAGCACTTTCGGAAGAAGTTTTTTTTTACTTCTAGTTCAGTCCACTTTACCTTTTCGAATAATAATGTGGTTCATTTTTAAGCATTTTCTTCGGAACTGTTTGTTAGGAAAAGCGCCTTGAACTAAAATGAAAAGATAAAGTTGAAGTACTTTAACCTTTATTAGGATATAGAAAGAGACTTTTTTCTTGATAGTTGCTCCATTGATTTTAAATTGAAATTAAGGGAGTGTAACAGTCTTTACGAAAAGGCAAAGCAAATGTACTTTTCAATTTTTCAAAAATGCGTCTCCTTCAAAGGCTTCGTCAAAAGTCAATTTTCTTCAATGCAAATAACTGCAGGAATATATGTAATTTATACCCTTTGAATGCCAATGCTTTCGTACACGCACACACTTACGTATTTATTAGCAAGTTATGAGATTTTCTCCAACACGCGACGTAAACACACGTCATTGTTTGAACGTATTCGTGCTCGTCACAAGTTGAATACGTCACGTTTACATGTACGAAATAGCAAATTAGGTCGAGTCGATTAACCACGTCGCTTCAGGTCATTTAATTGCTTTTGTATAAGTTCTTTTATTTCTGTGCCGTTCAACTTATAATATAATATAAATAGAGCATCAAAATTGAAAAATTCTGCGACTTTGCAATTCAAACGTTTGGAATTCTTTTAATTAAATGAACGGCTGAAAGTAAAACGGGGATGAAAAAACTTCTTTTGTAAAAGTGGAAAAAAAAATTCTTCAAATTAAAAATGAGAATAAATTGAATTCTCAGAGCAAAAACGGAATAAGGAGAACCAATCAGCGATCGTATTTGCGTTCAGATTTTTGCTCTGAAAATTCTTTTTCTCCCATTTTTTCTCTGAAAAATTTTTATCCACTTTTTACTTTCAGCCACTCAAATAAAGAGAATAAATTTCATGATCTTTCAAATTTAAAATTATACTGAATAGAGAACATTCAATTACATTTCTTGTGAAAGGATTGTACCTTTTTCTTTACATGTAAAATTCAAATTTTGATCGAAACTTCATGAAGTATGGAAATTTCGAAAATATTTATATAATATTTAGCTTGTTAGCAAAATTAATATGCTAATTTTTCCTTTATGAATTTCGGAAGTAATCCTATGCAATTATATTTAATAATCAAACTTTACTTAATCTCGTGCGTTCGATAAATAAAATTACTCTCTTGACATTTTAAATCCGTGTCGAGAGAATAACTTATTTGGTTATGTATTTGAAGGATCGATATTTAATTACTGCTGGACTGGTGCCTATCTATAGATGCAATGGCAAAATGTAAAGTTCGTTTTCATGGAATATTGTCTTCACAATAGACAACGAATACCAACGCTTTTGAAACTGAACCGAACTATCGGCGGCAGTCAATTTCATAGCTACGCTACCGGCTAACAATAACTGATATTAGATTTCAACAATTCATTGTTGTAAATTCGATAGTTTAACAAGCTAACACATTACTTAATAAAGTTACAATTGTATTAAATAACTCCTAATTTGCGTAACAATCGTAATTAGAATCAAGAGAAACTAATATAAGTTAAGTTTATTTTCTGGCAAACTTTCATCTTAATCTCGAAATTAATTACGCCCTTGGAGTTTCAGCTCTACTTAAAATGTACTGAAAATTATAATTAAAGTTTGATACTGTTGAATGTTTTATAATAATTTTATAATTGAATTTATGAATTTAAAAATTGTCAAAGCTTCTTAAAGTATGTTATAGAAACTAGAAGCCATATATCCAAGCTTACATTAAAGCTCAATTATATGAATCTGGTCAACATATATAGGTACATAAAGACATAAAGTATGTAGTTCATATAAATCTTAAATTTTTTACGCAAATTGTGCGGTTAGAAAAAAGCTACTTGTTCCTATATTTCGTAACATATCCCTTAAGAAACTTTCTACTTAGGAAAGCTGAGAAGATTGCCAACTTACTAAATAAAGTATACTCTGTCCTGCAAATTTGTATTCTTTTTCCCATGATGCATATTTACGTAATTATTCATAAATATATTCTCAAGGTTAGATCTGCAATTTATTAACACGTAGCAGATAATAAAACCATTTTTCGTATTTTGTTAATAGGGTGAAAATTAATGGATACATTAAGTTAACATGCGATGCGATGCTCGATGCCATTGCACGTTGTAAAATTAAGTGTCGGTATTGAGACGTAAACGTACATCGGCATAGTATCATTTGGCCTCATGCCAAACTAAAATCGAGTAGAGAGTGTGTAACAGGAAGCTGATTGTAAGTCACTAGCTAAAGACTTTAATGATTAGAGCTTCTAATTATTTATTTCGAATATTTTCAATTTCTTTAGTACAATATGTAATATATATTTATTTTTTTAATGTTTAAACATTCAAAATTGCAAAAGCGTTCTGTTCCAAGTCAGAAATTAGATAAAAAAACAGGCATTTTGTATTTGAGCGATAACAAGTGTCATCGTTTAAATCAGATAATACGATAATTTGAAGAGCAAACCTAATTATGAAACCCCTGAATGAAATGGATGAAGAGATAGGTCGGGATTCGAGCTCTCTCTGTGAAATAAAGTGGGGTTGAAATCAAACTGTAAAATATCCACAATCAGAAATTTAATTAATAGATCGCCGGATGAGGACTGTTAACAACATTACTTCATCTGGCTTTCTTTTTTTCATTTACTCTACTGATCGATGTTGCGGCAGTGGAAGCTGCCGTGGCCTGGGCCAGTGACGTAATGGAACAACCTCCAACCTACCCCTCAAGCTCTACTGACGTCACTGATGCCATCAAATGCAATACAGAAAACATGGTGGGAGTTAGAGAAAGTGTCGCAAGCTCAAGACAAGTTTGCGACAGTTCTGCGCATATTTTTACTGTGTTGAGCGTCTACAAGTCAATTTTTTGATTGCAGGGTAGTAGACTGTGGATATTTAATTGTGTCCCGGTTTTTTATTAGCGGGTGGAAAAGCTGCACTTTGCGACACATTTTTGTAACGATTCTCAACGTCCTGAACCAACCACAAGAAATTACCTCTGAAATTAGATTTAATAAGGTCGCGCCCAGATTTGTCGAGTCTATTTCAAATACTCCTTGTTTTGCTTCATTTAAATTGAATTACTAAAATTCTTGAATATAAAAGCGAACGCAAAAATTGTTTATTTATGTTTTGAAAATTTGAAACAGTACAATCTTGAGCTTTCTAATTTTTAATTGGTCAATCTCTGAAATATCAGTTTAAAATTCTTAGATACATGAATATTAATCCATCGAAATCTAATATAGACAATTGCACAGTAGATAAAGTCAGTTTTTCTAAGACTTTTCAGGAGAAGATAAACCAGAGTCTTTATAATATTTTTTGTGTGTTGTCAGTTAGAATCTAGATTGTCTATATTTATTATACTTTACAAAATGAGAAGAATAAAAATATGCAGTAAAATTCTATATAAAATTTATAAAAATCTGAAATTTTTCGTTGTCTGGTGATGGCAAAGATTTTTCGTATTAAAGAATAGAGCGTATTGCCAGTGGGTAATCGTTCAAAAGTTGCCTTCTTTATTGACCGGCTCATCTTGTTTTTCCCTTGAAAGAGCTTGCAAGCTAGATATTCAGCTGTCGGTAAGCTTGCAAGCTGTAAGATGGATCAAGCGTAGGAAACACTTGAAAATATAAAAATAATTTAATTAAAATACTTGTAATTAGAAAGACCTTCATAATTGTAATTTGAATATTTTTCTATAAAAATACGTTTAATTAATTTTTTTTTTTTAATAAGGACTTCTACTACCATAAAATCTATCTTTGAGTTCTCGTTAAAATTATTAAAAAATTAACTTACAGAAATTTTACCCAATAAAAAGGTTTGAAATGAATTAAAATGATTCTAAATAATATATAATAAATTATTTAACAAATATTTTTCTTTTTGTTTCAGGTAAGTTTCCAAAGCGCTGAAATTTCGATAGAAATTTTTATTTTCAAAGTTAAAACAACCAGTCGGGGTGATGTAAGTTTTTACCTAATATTCAGCAATTAGTTATAACTTTCATGCCTTTGCAGACGATTTCTCTTATATATATATATGATAAAATTTAAATCGTATTGGAGTAGGTGAAAGAAAAATGTGAAAATCACTTCCAATATAGAGCTGCTAGCGGCAAAAATGCTTTTCATCTATACGATTCAAGGCGCACGTGACTGAGATTTCTTTTCAATCAAATCAAATAGGTGTGAGGTACATAAAAGAATTTGTATCTACTTTATTTTCGATCAATTAAATATTGCAATCAATAATTGGCCTGTCACTTTTACAAGTATATCGGCTGGAAATTCTAAAGGGGCTTAATTGCTTTTTCTTCTGACACATCGACTTATTATAGATGAGTAGTTTCGTAACAACTTAACTAGCCGATAAAATCTTGAACACGCTTCATATGAACGTGCGTCGAAGGTAATCAAGATCTCCAATGATGAAGTTTACGCCAAGAAAGGTATCTGCATAATAAATTCAAAAGTGATACTTGAAAATCTATTTCAGAAAAGCATACACCAATCTTAATTTTACTCACTGGAGATGTTTAGAGACTTTGAAATCACTTTAATGCAAGGTGACAGAAAATTATTTTTTTTTAGTAGGCCAAAAGCTTATGCATCGTCGTTCATGCCTACAATATACTTTCTCACTGTAGGGGTTGCTTTTAAGAAAAGTAACGTGATACTAAAGTGAGAGATGCATTAGACACTCGAGATGAAAACGAATTCGTAGCCATCTTTTCCAAGATATGCAACCAAAGTATTCAGAAAGCATAAAAATTTTAACATTAATATAAATTATTCTTTGCAAATGGAGAATATAATTAAGAGACCTTTCATTTTCTCATTATCTGAAATGAAATATCATTTTCGCCTCTTCTGTGTAACAGTGAACCGAAGGACTTAGATTTGGAGTGATTTGAAAACACTCTATAACAGTAGATAAATCGTTACGTCAGACTTATCGCAATCCAACAAACCGTTCGGAACCCGCTTTACTCGAGCGATTTGGACGATATCCAACCATTATTTTCGCGGTGATTGGGCGGACGACCTTAACTTTGATGTTCTACTGTATACTGAACTCGCAGACTATGCTACACATAAAACTCGATAAAAGTCTCTAAATATTTATCCACTGTGATTCTCTATCTTCGAATATCCTGAACAGGCCTCCACAACTCTGCAGTAATTTTTTAATATGATTTCACTAATCTTGAATATTTACTAAGAATTTAAAACGAAATAATGACGTTTATTATACCTATTAGTTATTAACTTTACGTAATTTTTCTTTTGCATAATCTGTCAGTCCAGAGTGGCTGCAGAAAAATAATACTTTGCACGTGACTTGTTAGTAGGCAAACATAGACGGATATGGGTTGACAGACAAGTCTTGGGTTTGTTTAGCATAACGAGTCAACGGATAGTTGTCATTTCTTATTTCAAATCCTCAATGTGTCAATCAGATTTGATCCTAGATTAGCGAAAAATATACGTATCTCGGTCATTATTGAAGCTGGTACACATTTAATTAACTAGCATTATGTAAAAGCTCAATTTATAAAACTATTTTATCAGAAAAAAATAATGTAAACAGTCGGAAATATAAAAATAAATAAAAAGTTTTTTTCAAAATTATTTTAAAAGTCTGATTTACATTTGAACAATCATTTCAGCTAAGAGTTATTTATAATTTAAAACAGCTTTCCATAACTGTTTTAATATTCAATTGGTCTAATTAATAGTGCGTTTAACTAAAAATATATTATTTAATAAATTATCGCTTCCCCTATTAAGAAGTAAATAGTTCTTAAAGAAACAAAGTACTCATTTTATAGGCTCTAAAGCTGACACAACTTTACAGCTAGTTTTCTCTGAAAACTAAGTGTTAATGATTAATTAAAAAACGTGTCAATACATTTTTTCCGGCAGAAATGAAAAGGAAATATCTTGGACATTCTTGAAAAATCCATTAATTTTAATAATTCACTTTGAAGAGGCTTTTATGGTAAAGTATCATCTTATGGTAAAGTATCGTCTGCTGAGTTTTTCCGAATTCAAATTAAACCAAATTAAGTTGAGCTTTTAAGTTTTAATTTATCGCAAACTCAGCTTAACTTAAAAACCAAAATTTTCTTGTAAAACTCACTAACTGAAGTTAGCTTGAAAACTCAATAGCTTAAAAACTCGACAGCTTAAAAATTCGAGCTAGCTTTAAAAGTTTGCATTACGCTCAACTTAACTTAAAAAAGCCCTAAAGTTAATTCAAACGGTGGAAATTGTTATTACTGAAATGTGTAATTTGTATATTTTCTTCTTAGAATTAGTTGTAAAAGCAATTCTGAGTGCAAAATGTTTTTGTTTCCGGTTGGTCCGCAAGCACGTATCGATTGGGGCATTGTGCGGGTAAAATTAAGTTTCTTTTGCGCATGCCTTAAATCCGTAAGCTTTTCCAACCTGTTTGCACGAGGGTGGCGCGAAGTCAACGCGGCAGCGTGTAAATGCGATGTAGCGGTGCGTTAGGTCTCGGCCAATCGTATTATTCAATCAAGAAAGTTTCACATTCATAATGAGCGCGCGCACATTATCAAGGAGCCTTCTACCGTTTAGTAGATTACCTTTAAAAATAACGTATTCTTTGGTAGTGTCTAGAGTGCAAATTGTCATATCAGTGTCGTGTAAGGATCAGAGAACAATCGATTTCTTTTCCTTAGCCGGGATACATGTATATACAATGCGAAACAACCGGTACACAGCTACTAGTAGAACTTACCGGAAGTGTCCTTTTTCGTGTCATGGTAGGTGAAAACTTTTACCTAAAAACTCGGTGTAAACAATGTAAAAACAAATGAAATAATAACTAGCGAAGTGAGTGAACATTTTCAATGAAACGAAATCTCTAATTATTTCTAGTTTTGAGCAGAATATACAAAGACAAATCCAACAGTTGATTTTATTCAATTTGGTAAATATTGTGACTACCAAAATATAATAGTACCTATCTATAATAATATAATATAATATAAAGGTCTGCATTTTAAATATTTACTCTAATTTAATAATCTGACACGGTCATCCAGTGCTCTCTATTTTTACTTGTCTCGGCATACTTTTTTTTTCAATATTTAATCAATAAATCCTCCATTCTGGCTATCTTTAAAGGCTGCATAAAATCTTCTTGCTTCTCTTCACGAAATTATGAAAAGTGCAAGAAGATAAATTCAGATTTCACTTGTTTATAATAAAGCAAGTAACTCCTGCATCTGAGTAAAATCTGTAGCTAAATATTATGTAACGTGTTTTATTGTCGTGATAGAAATCTCGACATAAGAATTTATGCAATGCAAACGTAAATATCACACCGCGGATCAGTCACTGGATAAATGAAATCACGTATAGGTATGAATATGCAAACCGAAATGAATTATTCAACAGTTAGGTAAATGGTCGTGTGAGTAGTGGAAGTAAACGGTAGAGTTGAGGACTTGACAGAAAAAGAGCTTTGCTTAGAATTGACTCAATCTCAGTTTACAAAGAGGTGAACTCTACTTTGGTCGAAAACAATTCGCGAGTGGCGATGGCGCTTTAGTCGGTATGCAATTAAGAAAAAATGTCGGTAACAAAAATCACGTGCTAAGGACATGAAAGGTATATTATACTCGATCGTTTGGAACTTTCATAATTTATCAGCATTTACGCGAGGTTTAAATTTCTTTTAGAAATTCAAATTCTGTTAGAATTTCAAATTTCTCTATATGATATCATTTAAATGCTCTTAAAGAGTAAATCGGGCAAACGAACCTTGTAGTTATCCATTCAGTGAATACACAAAAGTATATGGGTAAAAAAAAGTATATGGGAAAAAAAATAATAAAAATATAGAAAGATGAATGAAAGTCATGAAATCTTATTGATAATAGATCGCTATATTGTTTGAACTTTCCTGAGAAACTTCTGACGCTCAGAACTTTTACTGGGTTCAAATTCCCTCTGCCAAGTCGAGATGCAAATTAAACGATAGGGTCCCAAGGTTGCGATCATTTAAATTTGAACGAGAGGTCAGTATAGTAGTATAGTTCGCGAGAATCTATTTACAGTTATAGCTGTGATTCATGTGGGTGAGAGGGAAATGAACCTTAGCTAAAATCATTTTATCTCTTCAAAAAAAACGTCAATTGCGAAAAAATTTCGCTTTTCTTTAACAGAATGCGAATTTCTCCAAGATAAACGATTAGCATGAAAATGAATGGGATAACTTGGCTCGTAATATTCGCGTGCGAAGAGAGAAATACCAAGTATTTTGATACAAAATTGGATTAATAAGTTTAGTTTATACAAAAAATGCGGTTAATGTCGATATATTATTATATACATATATTACATTCGTATGAAAAACTTGTCATAAAATTATAACACCTTTTTAATAACAAGAAAATTCATTTTAACTATATTGGATTTTAACTATATATTGTGCGATAGAAATTACGCTTTGAAATTTAACTTTCCATGAATTTAATAAAATATTATATAAGATTCAAGAGAACTATTTTTATCCCTTGATACTCATAGCCGAGCGTATAATTTAACGTGGGTTGTTGACGTTCGTAATCTCAAGATTATACTTCTATTGATACTGAGTATATATGTATTTGTATATATAGGTATCATCTACGAACAGTTAATATTTAGTTTCTCTACTTTTTAAATAATGAATGTGGAATCGTGTGAAACTATTTCCATTTTCTGCAAATGAAATTTTCATTCGTGAAACAGTATAATAATATCAAATTGAAATATCAAATTACTCTACCTGATGTGACAGGAAATTTAATATAAAGTTGAACTAAAAGGGATTAAGTTCATTTTGCGAAATGATTTCATATCTCGTGGGAAATTTTAATCCTTTTCGAAAAAGTGAAGGCTATTTCTCATTAAGGTTCGACACGAACAAGCAAACTGGGGACCGTGGCCACCTCACAGGATGAAATGAGCTTAATCCTGGGATTCGTTCAATTTAAGAGCCCCTTTCTCTGGACCAGAATAACATTTCTACATTTACTTTGCTTCACAAAATTGCAAAATTCTTACCTCGAAAAATAATTTCGAAATTTTTCCCTGACTTGCTCTGGTGATTTTACTTTGAGTCGCTATTAAAGGCTAGGCACAATTTCATTATTAATGCGGAAGTAGCACTATCGTTATAAAAAGCTTCAAGAAAAAATTTTCTAAAAATAGATAAATCTTGCAAATCTTTCTCGCTTGATAGTTAGTTCATAAACTTTTTCTTGGCAGGCAATATTTGTTACTTATTTTTCTTCCTAAATAAAATGTCAAGAAGTGATGAATTAGATATGAATAGGATGAAAAATGAACATGATACATATAATCTCCTGACATTTATTGTGAGATTTGATGTCACGCTTCACTGCTAAGAAAATTTTCCAATGAACAGTACTACTATTCAGGCTGTTGAGTATATAATGAAACAAGGATTCTGTTGAATAGTTCATGGATGTTTAAAGCGTCTATTATATTTGCTGATGAAAGATAGCTACGTCATTTTAAACCGCGAACGAGAAACTTCACTGACTCGTATCGAAGGATTTCTGTGCTTTTAATTAAAAGCTTGTGAGCATTGTTTTGCAGAAAATTGTATTTTAACTTTCAATTTTCTGTATCCGAAATTTCAACAATATAAGTACATTATTTTAAAAAATATATGAATCTGAAATAAAATTATATAATTGGTGATTTATGCTGTTTGCTGATCTATTGAATCTATTGACCTATATTCATCACTATTAAATTCATATATTTAAGATTGACATTTCACGGAAGGATCGTCCCAAGTTTTAGTTATTTAAAACTTGCTGTTTACTTAAAATATACCACACACCTAAGTAAACGTTTTTAATGAAGGATCGCGTAACAAAAGACACCATTTCGTCTTGGTAGGTCTAAAAGTAGCCTAATGAAACCATCAACTGTCACACGTCAATTCATCGTCTCTATGACTTTTTCTTTATAAATAGAATTGCGAATTGGTTTAAAAAACATTTTTTAATAAATTTCTGTATAAATAAATAAAGTTCAATTATAGGAAAATGGTTAAGAAGTACGTCTTTCCTGAAATACTAAAGTTTCCTGAGATTAGAAAATCTCGTCTATTATCGATAAATAGAACTAAAATATCATTATAACTTGGTAGAAGATTCGCTTTCTCGAATAAAAAAGAAGTTAATCCCCGTAAGAAATCAGTAGGAAGGGGAAGTATTCTGAACGTGACTTAGAACTGTGTGATTCTTGACCGTTCTACTAATTTCATTTACTCCAAAAAGAGTAAAAGTAAAATACCAGAGCCGTCAAAGAAAGATTAATTTGAGTATAATGATATTGGATTCATTTAATATTAATAATTTTTAGTGAGAAAGCTTCTATTAGTAAATAAAATGTATAATGTTCATAAGCAAGATTCATGGTTTATCTTGATTACTTCTCGATGTCTCTAATGACGTGAGATACTTTAATCTTAAAAGCGCATTTTAATCCCTGGCGAATATTAAAAGTATACTTTTTAATAACGCCGCGATAATCTCCCTATTTCAAGCATAATCCCGTCTTTCTACCGAGAATATTATAAGTCTTCAAAGTGCTTTTATCCACATAATACATATTTAAACACGACTAAGGGAATTGTACTAATGCTGTTGGCATTTATGGGATAAAAGAAACTCATAAAGAATTATTGATTCTCTGTCAGAGGAATTTTTTCCATTTATATGATGTCACTCTCTCGTGAAAAATAGATTTTGTCAAATATCCTTTCTGTGAGTGTATTTTTTGATACTCACCTATAGATAAATTGGTAGTCATAATATTTATTTTCATTAAATGATACAAAACAGGAGTGATATATCGTTATAAAAAAATGTCTAAGTAAATAACGAAAAAATAAGTCCTTTAATCTTAGATAAAGCAACTAAAATATAACACACAAAGATATTCACGTTGAAAATATTTTGAAAGATTTAAAACACAGCATTTTTTAAATAATTAAAAATATTTTAATAATTTGTTTGACGCTCAATGTGTGACTCAATTATTTAACTTAAGAGTGCTAAGATTTGTTTTAGAAAAAAAGACATGTTAACGTATAATCACATTAGACTAAAACTTTAAAAATGTGAGGAAACGCGAGAAGCTGAAATCGATAGGACGACAAAGAATCGCTGTGAGTGAAAGTGTAAAGAAATTGTAGTAACAACGACAATCGTGTCAAGAAATTTTGACTTCTCGAACCTGGTGAAATTCGGGTCGGGAAGTTGTGAAAAAAGTAGTGACGTGGACATGTTCACTCTGACATTTCTTCTGTGGTCGGTCCTGAGATCGATAATCCACGAGAATGAGATCCAAATAGAGAGATCTGAGTCTCAAAGGGATTCTCTCCTTCAGGACAAGGAGAGGAGAGACTCACGAGACTGCAAGGAGAATTCCAACGTTTTGTCACTTTGCGATAGATGTCGACCTCATCGTATTCGACGTCACTCAAAACGATATTATGTTAAGCGAAATAGGTGAGTTGAATTAAGGAAAAAATTTAATTCGATAGTCAAAAAATAAAAAATTCATATCTGACCGAAAAAATTAAGGATGATGTACTTAATGATCTGTAATGTGACACCTCCTACCTAAAGTTAGACTGAGGGCTCAAACTCCAGAGTGTCGCTTCTGAATTAGTAATTAATTAATTAATTAAAATATTTCAAGTATAGATAAAATTTTTTGGCGAATAAATAAAAAATTAGAGTATGTGAAAAGATAATGATGAAAGGAGGTTGAGTCTTGATTAAAAAATTGTGACTCTATTTACGACTGACCTCTCATAAATAATCATTATTGGTTTGATGGGACCTTTTGCGCGTGATGTGGAGTGCGTCATTCAATGTTGTCAGTCACGAAAGTTCAATTTGTCTTATGAAGACGTGCAAATACATTATGGACCTTTCAGCGATAAACTTAACAAGCAACCATAAAAGCTCTATGGATATGATGATATGATAGGTAGATATATGGTAACAAAGTCTATAATCCTGAGGATCATGAGACAAAGCTTAATACGCACTCTGAAGATTATGTACTGCATAGATAGTTTAATTAATTTGTATTCTCAGGATCACACATCTTACGCAGTTTCTTGCAGAAAATTAACTCGATCGGGGAGGTAAAATTTATAATTGCAACGTCATGTTGCGAATATAATTGGCAAACTTGCTAAGGCACCCAATAATTTACGATATAAGCTAAAGTTTCGCTGAGCTTGCCAATCGAGTTCTGATATTAGATTTTGATCAAGGAAACCTTGATCAATAATAAGGTATTATAATTATAGAGGAAATCACATTTAAAGGTAGCTTCTGAACATGCATATATTTATAGGTATAAGTTCAACAAGTTTCTTAGAAACCAAACAAAAAATCAATCTGGAGCAACAACAGTCAGCTCGCAATAATATAAAACAGTCCATTTTTTAAATTTATTATAACTTCTTTCTTTTTCAATTTGCACGCTTAAATATTCATAATGAATAATCCTTCAGTTTTTTTCTATAGACTTTGCAATGTCCATCATCGGATTTTGTGTACAGTGCTCTCCTCTATAGAAAGGAAATACATAATAGCGAAGCAGACTTTAGTCGGTTATCATTTTTTCAGACTCTATGCAAATGTTGATTCAAAGTGAAAAAGAACATTTACTTGTTGAACTTTCTTTAAAATATTTCAGCAGAGCATATATCATTTAAGTTGTAAAGTCTAAAAAGATTCTTGAATTGCATCCACAACTTTCATATTTTAAGGTTTGATGGTACTTGAGAAAGTTCATTTCAAATACAAGCACTATATAATATTTCGCTAACTTTTCAAAGGGGAATTATGTCTCCACGAAGACAGTTTTCCTGAATTATTCGCTGTAACGGTCTTGGAAGTCACATAATTTCCTGTATGAATACAAATGCATACTTCATATATTCGTCTTTGAAAACTTTCTATTTCTTAGAAAGAAAATGAAAAATATTATATATAACATAAATTATTTGTACAAATGTTGTTAATATCAATTGCCTATATATATATATATCAATTAATATTCTTATGTATTAAACTTGATGCAACGATTTTGCTTATGACTACAAATTATTCTTCAGCATTAAAGGTTTTTGAATCAAAGTATTTTATGAACGAATGGGAGAAGTTCTTGACACAAATCAGGTGACCCTGAGGTGAACATAAGTGATAAACACCCTTAATAACCATACAGCACGCCAACAATTTAACGATCGATGTAGCCTTTTTACGTAGCTAAAAACGTCAGATTAAAAGTTAAACGCCGTTTAATTCTTAATACATATTATTTACATGTAGCCAGCCAAACCAGGCAAATAAAATCTCTGGCATATTCAACAAATGAAAGAAACTTCCGCCTTCCAGGCGGAAGGATTAATCAGTTGAAGAATTGAACCTGGCTTTCCGTTAGAGAATTGAATCCATAGTGTAACCCAATTTAAGATACCGCACGTACTTTAATTAACAATTTCGATCATATGTCGCATCAGTAACTTTTTTTACTACGAGATAAACAACCTGAGATATTTATTTTTCAAACATCAAAATAATTTTTCCAACATTTGAACTTTGTTCCTGTTTCCTTCTTAACGAGGGAATTAGACCGCAATTCACACGCAGCTTTTTCAGCTGGCTTTCAGTGGAAAGTTGAGAGTGCTTAAAAATAACTTTATCATAATATTTGGATGCTTATATATGTATGTATAAGTGACTTAACTTTCGCTCATTGAAACCATGTGTTCATTACTTTTGTCGTAATATTTAATTTATATTTTTTAGTTCATTCATCCACTGTTTTGTTCTTATTCTCTTTTTGAAATTAAATAAAAATGTAAATTGTATTTATTTCTATAAAACAATGTAATGATTATTTGTTCACTTTAAAAGAAATATTTTTAAGTCAAGAAAACTTTTATATTCGGGTTCTCTCTCCCTTTAACGAAATATTTTTCAAGTGCAATAACGAACTTTAATGCTGCATCGTACGTTTTCAATAGACCTTTTATTTTGGGCATACTATAAATGAAAATAAAACAGTTTTAAATACTCTGTCGTAGTCAACTTTGTTATTCAATAATTAATTAAATATTCAAATTACTTTTGTATTTCGTTATAACATACATGGGTAAATATACTGTCAAAGTTGATTTTCCATATTGGAACATTTGAAATATTTTTAGATAAAAGGGGAGTTTTAGCTACACTTCAAATATGTATTTTGCCATATGGAAATCTATAGCTAGCGGGATGTAAAAATAAGGTTTAAAATGTGATATTTATTCGTTCGCTTCAGAGCGTTAATTTAGAATTGGCTTTAAAAAAAATTTTAAGCTTGAAAAATGTCATGGAATGAATGTTTGATATTATTGTTACTAAAACCTTTGCTTGTTTAATACTATTATTTAATACTATGCTTGTTTACATACTATGAGAAAATGGAAAAAAGCAATAGAACTGAATTACTTAATTTACTTATTTACTTATTATTATTTACTTAAAATAAATTCTTTTAACACTGAATAGTGTAATTCTTTCAGACTTCGGTAATTTGAATCAAATCGGTGTTAATATACAGAATAAATATTTATTGTAGGTACTTATTTCCTGGGCGCGTGGAAAGATTTTTCCAAGTCCAACTATAATCTATACTTTTAAATGTTTAAACAGGTGTGAGTGTGTAAATATCTCTAAATTACAAAAAAAAACGGAAATAGTAAATCATTGGACATTTCAAAATATATTTACGAGATAAGAGACTTGTGAGATACATAAATTTCAATGAAGCTTATAATTACATGAGAGAATGATGCTATAAAAGCTGAAATGGGGTTGTGGCCGAAACTTCCAAGAATTTCTTCAATGAATATTTTAATCCTCATTAACGTAGTAAGTGCACGAAAAAGCACTTAAATATTTGATTATATCTGTCATCTTAAATGTTTTAAATGCCTGAACAATAATAAATTTAGACAGTATTAAAATCTACGTTTTATTTGATAAAGGTCCTGATATTTTATCTATATAGCAAGAGATTAGCCTATATAGACGTGACTCTTGATAAAAACATAACAGTAATAAAGTGCCATAACCTGTTTGTTTCAAGCTTATTTTGCAAAATTGCTGATTAATTTACTTAAAAGATTAATCAATTTTTATCTCTTATATCTCTGATCTTAACCCTATTAGACACTTGTTGCATGAATTGAAAAGCATTCTACTTTTTTTAGGAGTTATTGTGCCGAAAAATAAATAGGAAAATAGGTTTAGGCTCAAGTTCATCAAACTACTCACACTTTTGCAAATTTCAATACACACTATTAACTTTAGGAAAAATATACACATTGTTTCACTCTGATAAAAAAATATTATACAACTTTTCCTTTCCTAGATGATTAGCTTTCTTCCAGATCAATACCGTTCCGTACGAAATTACCCGGCTTTTTTCTGCACGAACATTAGAAGAACGCAATTGAGTAATATGCGTACGGGGATGTTTTTTATATGATTTCTACGACCAAGTTTTAGTATTTTGGGTCTGAGCTAAAAGCGTATGGGATATGTTTTTTTCGTTCCTCGTCACTACTGTAAAAAAATTCTTTTAACCTTGATTTCGATACTAAAATGAGAAGGAAATTTATTAGTATAGTGATAATGATGTGAATTTGCCTTTGCAGCAAAAAAATTGATAAGAAATAGCGATTCAAGAATGTTTTTTCATCAAAGCATCATGCGTCAAGTTGAAATAAAAATGTCGAAATAAACCGAAATCGTTGTTACAAATTGTTACAATTCGTAGTAGTTATTTCGCTCTTCTATGGGCGTCGCGACGCGTCGAAAGTGTGTATAAGCAACAGTCGATAGCATGGCGGGAGCCAGTTATAAACCGGCATGCGACTGATGAGCATCAGGACGTCCTGATAGAGAGTTGGATTAACCAATTCATTTTTCTAACAATTGAAATATGTCTCTATCAGCAAAGTGTAATGATTGTTTCAATTGAGAACTTATTAAAAAAAAACAAGTGCCTTTCATAAATAAATTATAAGCGACAAGATAAAGTGCAAGTGATAAATCACTGCAAAGTAAACTGTGATAAATTAAATATCAAAGCGTATGTTGAAGAAAATATTAGTGAAATTGCCTTTAAATAAACTCACTTTTAATCTATGTTTATCTCAATTATTTCGTTCCGATGATCTTCTTTCGTTGATAAAACATCGGAAGTACTCCTTTTTGTGGAACCAAATACTCGACGTGTCATGAGTCATTCGGTTACGCTTCGGTTACAATAATTGCTTCGGTAAACAAGCACGGTTTACGTAAAAACTCGCTTTTCCTCGTTGATGAACATAGTTTGACGAATTACTATATTCAAGGAATCTTTTTTCAGCTTCTTTCATATAATTTGTACGAAAATTATAGAAAAAA
Organism: Synergus gifuensis; assembly: GCA_904066015.1. Lineage (NCBI taxonomy): Eukaryota > Metazoa > Arthropoda > Insecta > Hymenoptera > Cynipidae > Synergus > Synergus gifuensis. Next base: position 2,118,810 of record CAJFCO010000182.1, read on the forward strand.
AAATGTAAACAAAGAAACTTTGCATCTTAAAAATTATATAAAGATCTATGTGGAGTAAAATATATTTTTTAGTAGGTACTTTTACAAGCTCTTAGACCTCAACAAGCAGTTAAAAGTATATATGTACATTCATTTTCAATAACGCATCTGCCAAATAATAAAAAATTATATTTTCGAATTACAACACGTATCCGAATTGAGAAACCTGCAGATGCAGAATGACTCAGAATTGAAATTTTGTGTTAAATTTAGTGAAGGTAATTTCACAATATATTTCAAGGACAGATAAATGTGAATTTGTAGATTCTTCCGCGTTTTACAACTCAGCGCATTTCTGCACGTGATAAAGTGATATTAAACTGTTTTTGCTTGAGATCAAAATTGAAGTGAAGACAGTTTCATATTATATATTTTATCGGTTGCAGAAACGTTATGGTCAATTGAAATAGCGGTTTTGCTATGAGAGAAGAATAAATACTTATAGAGCACGTGGTACTCAGTGGAGTAAGGATTGATTGAAGTGATGAGAAACTTTGATCGAGAGAATTGTTCTTAACTCATTCTATATACATATGTGCAAGTGCCACCTTAATTAAATTCAATTTTAATTAAAAAAAGAATGAGTGCATCGAGAAGATTAATTATCAAGAGAAACGTTGGAAATTTGATTTGAGTAACCTTTGACTCGCTGAAAAATTCTGTGAATACTTTCCGACACAATGAACGAATATGCAATTTTGGTGCCTCATGAAATTTCGTCGAAATTTGCTCGCAGAGATTCAGGGACTATGAGGGTATCACTTCCGCTAACTTCGTTGCGAAGACATAGTGGTTGTGTTTCGACACTCACACAAGCAAAACCACATCCAAAATTGCTCTACGTAGCTATCCCGTAAGTTAAATATTCCTTCGAAATATCCAGCATTTTTCTCAAATTAGTCGTAAGAAACTAGAAAAGATTTAATTTTTATCAATCATTATTCAATGAATATTCACCGAGGAGGATTCGTGATCGACGTACAACCAATTTCCCTAATGTTCCTTCGAGATTGATTTAATCATTAACCGTCGTTACGATGAAGATATAAATCATAAGAAGATAAATGGAGAAAGGATGGAAAATTTTTTCATTACACTTATAGCATTAGCGAATTCTTAATTTAAGTACACGAACCCCTTTTATTTATTACAGAAAGAAGATTAAGTATTTTTAATTTTCTCTGGTTGAAGAAATATAACTTTAAATCATTTTCCTGAGTTGTAGGTGAATGAATTTTTAAATAGAATGGAGAGAGTTCTTTTTCTAACAGGAAGTGTCACATCTGAATGTCTGGAATTTTTTCTGGAATTTCCGCAACATTCAGAATGTACTCTTTTATACACATGTACCACTATTCTGTATACATAAAATAGGAAACTATTTTCCGATATTGACTATTCATGTGTGTCATGTACAATAAATTGTCAATTGAAAAGATACAATCGTGCGTCAAGTACGCAATCTATTTTTTCATAATTTCGGAACAATCATAAAGAAAATAGTAGAAGTTATAGTTATTTGTAGAAGCCAATAAGCATTTTCTAGTATATATATATATATATATATATATATATATATATATATATATATATATGTATATGTATATGTATATGTATTATGTATGTTTAATATATATTTTTAATATATATTTTAATATATATTTTTATATATAGAAAGTTTATCATTGTTTCTGATTTAAATAATTACAATTACAAAGAAGTTATCTTACTCAAAAATACCATTTTTTACGGAAGAATTAAATATTCATTCACATAAAGCAAAGGAAACTTTTAACTTGGTCAAAGTCTTAGTCCTTTCACAACGATTAAATTTTTGCGTGGTATAAAAGCATTTTCTTTGGAAACCGAAAGTGAGGTCCATAAAAAGTTGACGTTCATTAAGATTCATTAAAGTTGTGGAGATTCGTGCCTCATTGTCCTCGTTTAAAAGTTACTCTTTCAATTTATCGATATTGGCAATATCATTTTACTGCATGAACTAATCTGTACGAATCATGATTATGGTTCTTCTCCAGTTTACTACACTTCTCTTCCTGGCTGCATTTAGCAATTGATTGCGTGCAATACCCACCCACGATACCATTGAACGATTAAATGTTGAATAGCAAGGCTATGGAATTAATAGTAGCTTATGTAAGCCAGACTTTTGTCTATTCAAGATTCGTTGATGAATACATATTTCTTATGTATGAAACTTACGACTGAATTCTATTTCCATCTTCTTTTTCAACAATATTATTTTTATATTCAGCAGCGCGGATTTCCCATTATTTCGTAGAAAGTAATTACATACTTAAAGTTAGGTTGGGTAACAAGTTATGAAAATTTAACATATTTTTAAGGGAAGAGACTAATGGTATTATAACCCATTGAAAAATTAATAACATCAAGTGCGTCCCAATCTATTTTATACGTAAAGTTACGTTAGAAATTACATACTTTCTCATGGAAAATATTATCATACATGTTTCATCAAAAGCAGTAATTTATAATTAGATTTTTCTTTGCATTATTTCCAATTATTTGTGATGGAAACTGATGCTTTAACAAATTGCATCCCCTTGGCAATAATATTTCACGGTTTTAAATTTCATTGGTGACATTAATGGCGTCTGAGATCAATAAAATTCCCTCCTCAAATTGTGGAAGCGCTTCGATATCCGGAAAAAGGTTTTAAACATTTCTTGTTTGCAGGGTTCTTAAATTTTCTTCAGTTTCAATTCTTTATATACTTATTACATCTCTGGAGATCAAAAAAGTCTTATTTTTTTGCGGATTTCAATCAATCATTTTCTGAGAGATAATTCCTAATTAATTCATTCCTGTTTTCGAAAAATTTTTGTATCACAACAAAGTTTTAAAATTAAACATTTTTTAATTGTCACATTCGATTGGCGATTTTTTTCCTAGTGTATTTTTGTCAGTTTGATTGAGAAGACTTTTTTGACCTCCAGATATGTCAAAAAAATGAAATTTATACATATATTTTTTTTTTCGATCCACCCTACTGTATATAATGAAAGAACCAGAATCTTACTTTTGAATCTATACAGATGCAAGTAATAAATTAGATTTGAGCTTTTCCTTATAGAAGAAGGAATATTCGTATCACTGAAGAGTATTACAGACGAATTTTTTTAACCACTTGAACTTTCTTTTTTTCAGCTTTGATGTGGATAATGGAGCGTCAACGCTGGACGGTGGCGCTGGTGGGGGCGGCGGAGCATCCCCAAGTGCAGGTCTGGTTTTACAGAACCTGCCTCAAAGGAGAGAAAGTTTCCTATATAGAAGCGATAGCGATTTCGAGATGTCGCCGAAGTCGATGTCGCGGAACAGTTCCATTGCTAGCGAAAGGTGAGATGTATTTTCAGTATCAAGCATCCATCTTTCATGTCTCGATCATCAACACCCCTAATTTATAGATGGTATCGCAGTGCCAGTCATAGATAAAACAATCTCATAACTTTTCATGTTGCCTCGATATTTATATTGCTACAAATGGGCAATCTTATTATTTTCATATTATTATTTAATATGAAATTTTTTTATTATACTAAATTTGAAAACAATGAAGAAAACGTGCCACTTTTGACGTAACTGTATTGAAGTAAAATGAACAAGAAAATATTATTCATTGTATTAAACTTGAAAATGATATTTACGACTGTGGAGATATCTTAGCAGTCATTTGTCTTCATGTACGCTTCTGGCATTCCTCCTGTGAAATAGATTCTTTTTATCAACATTAAAAATGCTGACGAGAGTATCAGTACGATTTCTGGGAAATCTATTTATCCCAAATATGTTTTTGTATTTCCCAAGTGTGTAGTTGAACAATGCGTTATATATTTTCTTGAAGGGTCGTTTTTTTCTTCGATATTTCAAGGAAATTTCGGGATAAAGGAAATAAAAGTAAATGCTTTGGAAATTTGATTTTAGTAAAATTTGACAACGAATTTGTTTCGTGAAGGCGGAAAAATGTTAATGTGTTTCTGATTATGATGAAACTACTACCAAATTTTACTAATTCAGATTTGCAAAATGTAAAAAGTATAATTACGTTATTTTAACAATACAGTTTCTGTCAAGGATGTATTAATATAGATTATCGAAACAACATATGTACTTAATAGCCCCTTCTATGATCATTAAGGATGTGCAAAATTTTTCTCTGCTTGAACTTGCTTAAGTTAAGTTGAGTTTTGCAATGTTCAAGTTACGTTAAGTTACGTTAAGTTAAGCTTTTGAAAACTTAGAAACAAACAACTGAACATCTCAGAACTTCAAAACAGCAAATAATTTTAATTTTACAAGACAGCTCGATTTAGTCTAAGTTAACTTCAATAAATTTTGCACACCCCTAATATGATTATTATCATTTTTATATCACTTTTACTCTCTTCGCTATCTCTCGCTATCCAAAAATAAGAATCCAATCTCTTTTATCTTAAACAATTATTTATTATTTTTAGTTATGTAATTATTTACTTATTTCAATATGAATGCGGTGTAGATTTTACGTTTAGGTACAAAGCACTTAGGGTTTTTCTAATAAGCAAAATTAAAAAAAAAATTGTACTTGATAATATAGGAATTTTGTGCCAATTTGAAGCTCTCATATTATCGTAGCCGATAAAGCAGAAATCTTTGACGCTCTTGTTGGTGTCTCCCTCAACAGATATCTATAACAATCAGCCAAATACCTTCTCGTAAAATAAAACAGTCGGTGTTGCAGTTGCTTATCTTGTCGGTAAGAAGCTTTTCATGTCGGTAAATTACATCCTCATAAGGACAAGTGGTGAATTACCACTTTACCAGTGAATTACCGTTTTCGCAATTTTCACTTTTATACTCCCTCTGGGTAGCTGCACACCCAGGGCGTAGTTTGAGTGTTAAAATTGCCGTGCTTGATTTTGTTCCATTTATATAAAAAAAATAGTCCCCTTTCTTTTCCAAATTTTTTCAAAATATTTTGAGGGCGTCATGAATTTTGTTTTGTCCGTACCCGAAAAAAGACTATTATATGTATAATATAAATAACTATAATTTGGTATTATAAACTATAAATTTTAGTTAAGAATTCCGTTATTAAATTTTCTAATATTTCTAATTTTCTTTTTATTTATGTTTTTGCAATTACGTTCAGATATGAATTCTTTAAAGCCCTATACATTTATATTCATACAATATATTTACTTCTCATGTGTTCATGGCGTCATAACTAATTGACGTATATCACGATGTGAATCTGCGTCGGCCTTGATTTCCCGATTCGATCAAATAACATTAATGCACGCGGGCTGACCATTCATGCCGTTACTACTTACATTGCGCGCTTAAAATGATTAGGCTTCGGTCGGGAACACAGCTTCAAGGTTCGACTTCTATCATATAGAAGCATGGGGCTTTTTCTTCAAAGTTAATTAACAAGCAGATCACTTAAACGATAAATTTGTCACATATATAAAGGCTTATAATATTTATCCATATTTTCATCGAGCTTGGATCCTTTTTAACCAGTCGAAAACTCATTTATATTATACAAAGATAATTTTTACAAGATATTTTTTATCTCAAACTTGGATAAAAATGTTGAAAACTAAATTAAATGTCCTGAAATAGCTGTAATTGTCAATATAGTAGTCAATATAGAAGTTAAATGGTTGTGAGCATTGCAATCCACTTTCGTATAAAAATAATCATTGGTTTACTGCGCACTGATCTTGTATGTATGCAGTCTAGAATTTTTAAGGATCATCCACACAAACAAGTAAGACTCATAGAAAGGAGGGTGGATTCGAAAAAATATTACTTAAACATTTAATGACATCACTTATTTTTGAATGAGAATTTAAAATCTTTCAGAGTTAAAATGATAATTATATAAAATTTATTTTAGAATGCCTCCAACTCAAAATGACGAAACTTAATGAGGGCGTATATAAAACAATATTTATCCTTGTTAGTTAAAAGGTTACAACTTTGAAACGTTTACTAACCTTAATTTTCACGTACTTAAATTTCAAATTCTTCATTTTGAAAAATAACATTTTTATAGTTTTTCTTTTAGTTATTTAATATGTAACATTCAGAATTGAAATTTGTGAAAGGGACTTGCTCATTTTGTGGATGAATCCTCATCTCTTGATCTCATTCTCTATTTGCACACTGCATTCAAAAATAATTTGATATCTGCTTACTTAGAATTTTCTTACTGTACATAATAATTAAGCTTTCACGAAAACGGTGCTAATGTAGTTGTGTGTTCGTAATTAACATGGACAGTGAAGTGTTATGGGACAGCATATATAAACGTGAGACTTTTATAAGTAAAGACCGTATTATTTTTCTGCTTATTGATCTAAAAATCTATGTGCCTTTTTGACGATAAAGCACTAAAAGCAAATAAAGCACTCCTTTCAGGCACTTTACTGCTCCATTGTTTACATTCTTTCATTAAACTAGTAGTGAATTTGCGGGGTGGCATTGTATCAACTTTATAATCCTTGGGTTACAGGTTCAAAGAGACAGAGCCGCCTGTCGAGCGAGCGTATGTAATCGATACTTATATATTCTACTTCCATTGATTCTCCTAGTTTATCCGATACTCACAAAATCAGATTAACATCCCTTATTACTAGAAAATTCACTCAGATGTTAATTAACATCTTATTAACACAAGCTCTTCTCTTTTTCGCTGGATATGCATGAAACACTTTTGTATGCAAGCACTATATTTACAAAGTTCTCTCGTCTCTTATTTCTTTAATTTCCTACATTCTTGAACAAGAACAAAAATTTAGTATTTAACATAAAAATTCTTTGATCAAAATTCTCTTTTTCAAAATTTTTCCAAATTCTGGTCTATTGCCTCTTAATTTATTAAACATTCATTAAATTTGGCCTAGATTTAGTAAAATCGTATATTATATTTTATTCAACGGGAGATCTTTGATCACATTCCTGCCTGCAGGCTCTCCACATATATACACATCACATTAATTTTTTTATATCACTGCTGCTGCCTTTCCGCTTATTTCAACACTAAATTGATTTAATCGATCACAGTGACTCAAACACATCAGAATATTGTTATCCCTTTGCATCACTCGCCCTTTTTCTGAACCCATTATAAACTAGATTTATAACGTTATAAGATGAAGGCTGACATTTGGAAGTCTATAGTTTGCGATTACTATTTACATTTTTTATTCTTATTTTCTATTATGGAAGGTTGGAAAATGAAATCAAAAATGAAATCAAATCACTCCTTTCAATTTCCGAAAAATGTATTCATCCGAATGAGCAAGCTTGGATCTATTTTAATGTATAGAATAGGATATTTGCGTACCACTGGAGTACGATTATGTAACTTTTTACATTTACTCTCACGTTCACTTTTTGGTTTTCCACTTTTTGATTTTCACTTTTTCGAAATACACGTGAATGTCAATTTTGACGTTTTAAACTAAAATCACTAAAATAAAATAAATTAAAATTTTGCAATTTCTCCTTTTATACATAAACTCGTGGATGATCCACAATTTTTTCACGAAAACAGCGAATGAGAAATAAATTCGCGAACCTCTTGCATTTTGTTGATGACGTTTGAAACGCAAAGTTGAAATTCACATGTATTTGGAAAAAGTGAAAATTAAAAAGTGGAAAACCAAAAAATGAACGTGAAAGTGAACCTAAGAGTGAAAGTGAAAAGTTACATAATCGTACCCCAGCAGTATTAATATTTTATTTATAAAGTTTGATAGACAGGAATCTTACTCGAATTATTATATCAATGTCAAAAACAGAATATAATGGTTCCGTGATTTCCCACTATGGGCATTATATAATAGGTATTCTTATCTACTTAAATTACGGGAAAATGTAGAAATTGAAAAGGACCCTTCACAATGATTTAACATGTCAGATTTTGCGGTAGCTTAATGCTAAAAAATATAGAAGTAGAGTTTAATTAGGCTTACAATAGCAAGCTTTAAATTTACAGAAATAGAGATTGGCATTTTTAATTGAGAGACGCGTTTACTAATTAAAAGCATGTACAATTTTATGCAACTCTTTCGAATAAAAATGAATTGTTATTTTCAGGACATTTACCGATCAGTACAGGTAAGTTGCCTAATTACATAATTCGTGTTTGCTGCGTTACATCGTTACAAGTCTATTTTATGATCGTGACATGTCGTCTAAAGAGGAAACCTTTCTGTGATTATTTGTCTAGATTGAAGAAAGTTTGTTCAAAATAGAACAAATAAAAAAAAAATCATCACATTTGGAATCTCTTAACGATCTTTGCTTATGTTGTTTTTTGTTGCTTGGATATTATTTTTTTGCCGCCTAAGATGATGGATTGTTTAGCAATTTCTCCAACGACGGAGTCTATATCTTCTACTAATCTTCCTGAAACGTACATTTTCCACTATTCCTTCACTTAGCGAAATGAAATTGTCAGTTTGTCGAGTACGACTCGATATTGCAATGGCAATCGATTATCAGACGTAAGCATCCGCAACCACGATATTAAAAGCATTAATCATAGCACAAGTGTTGTGCACATTGCAAAAAGAATTATCTATGAAGCATTTCTCGAATATTGCAAGAGTCCATTGTATTTCCATTCTCTCCAAAGAAACCTTATTTTCTTTCTCCCTTTGCTAAAGTAAAGTAATTATGAAGTAAGGAATATGAAAAATTGAAGGTTGAAATATGTGAGAATGATTTTCAAAATATTAATGGGCAATTGATATAATTAATATAATTAATTATATAATTAATATAATTAATGGTGACAAGCGGCTGATTACAGATTTTTGAGACAAATTTGAGCTCGGATTTTAGACTTTCTCTGTTTACTTTTCTCTTATACGCCTAACTCTATCTTCTCTCGCTTGCTTCGAAAATCAATTGAAGGTATAAATAAAAAGAGCAATTCAAACAAATGTAAATTAAATTACAGCTATTTAATCCACTTAAAAACACATGTCGTTCGGACATATAAATCTCCATGCAGCCTAAATGAATAGAAGTGCAACTTATTTCCCTGAAAAGAATCAACTTGGAACTGGATTAACTCGTGTTACGTAAATGATATTTTTAACGAAAGTGAATAAATATTAGTGAATTTTATTGAGCATAATTTCTATATAAAATCTGAACTATATTTATAGATTTGATTAAATAGAATCTACAATGGTGGATTCCATATCGAACTTGATTCAAATTTGAGAATCAAATTTCGTTAGGAGAGCACAAAGTAGTGGCCTTACGAATTAGCAAGTTTGGATGTGTTGTCTCAATCTAATTTCAAATTAGATTCCAGAGTAAAATTAAATTACACACATTAATCAAGTTAATTATTTAAGTTGATGGAACGCCATACTTGTTCTAAGTTTATCCTAAAAATAAGCACTCTGTCCTCAAACTATTAAAATTTTCAACATCACACGTTCTGCGCTCGTATATTTACATTTTAAACAATGTATTGTAAGATAAGGCACGTTATTGGAGTTTTCTATGCTTTTTATAACTTTTTCCAACGTGTTTTTAAATATAATCACCGAAAGATTGTAATGCAGGGGAAAAATTAACAGGGATATTTAAAAGTTATCTTTCGTATTTTTGCAAAAAAGATTTAGATATTTACCTGCAATGCTCTCTCACGTCTCTTGTGTTGCGGTTGAGTCAATATTTATTTTCGAGACGAAATTGGCATTTACCCAATATTAAATGCTAGAGAATACGTGTCTAGAACCCTTAAACTTTTTACTGATTGTGAGTTCGGTGATTCTAAAAACCCTATATAAATTTTCAGTCCAAATCATACGAAATGCAGCAAATAATCTCCTGAAAAGTTTGTTTACAACTTTTTACACTTAATTTGAATATGACAGATTCTTTTATTTCATCTGGGTCAAGTAAAAGTTGTTTTTCATATGTAATTTCTATCCTCATTCATTCCGATTGCAGCTTTCACGTGTATAATTTTCTGTAATCATAATTTATTGTAATTCCTAATAATTCAGAAAATCTCTAGTGCAGCTTTCACGTGTATAATTTTCTGTAATCATAATTTATTGTAATTCCTAATAATTCAGAAAATCTCTAGTG
>CAJFCO010000182.1:2132991-2197129 GCA_904066015.1 Synergus gifuensis
ATATATATATATATATATATATATATATATATATATAGATAAATATATTTATTTCCACGATTTAATTTGCAATCTGACAGTATTCAGTTTTTATTGTCCTGGGAAAATAGAGCATTGATTAAATAACTGAAATTATTAGCATTTTTCGTATCTAGGTTACTTGAAACTTTAGTGAAATTTATAACAATGCACTAATAATTTGTAATGCCTATTTTTGTGTTTAGTTGGAACAATATTTCTGGATAAAATAGAATTGAGAAAAAATATTTCGTTCATTTCCACGTTCAAAATTACTTTTAGTAAATGTTCAAATTAGAAAAAAAGGTTTTATTTTACGGATGATTTTTAATTTAAAGTCTGTTTGATCCACTTGTTTCCTCACATTTCGCATTTTCCAGTTTGTTGTCAATATGCAGTTTATAATACAATACGTTTTTTATTTGTACAAAGTCTCGGAATAGGTCCCCTTTTACCTCTTGTAACCAGTCTGCGAGCAAACACAATATTCAATATCAATTTCGAAATTCCACTATGAGAATGATAATACGTGATGCGAATGCAATTATTGTGTTTCAAGTCTCTCAAGTTCCCATCTAACCAGGCTTCGAGGCTCTTTGCTAAACAGCATTTCCTTCTCTAAAGTCAGAAATTAATGAGAAGAATATCATAACTTCCGAAGCAATTGGGTCTTTTATTTAATTCTCATCACGTATCAGAAAGTGCAATACATATAAAATAAATACCAATGAAGATAGAGTTCCACAATTTCCCAAGTTTCAATCTCAATTTCCAGAGTTTATGTTTATTTATTTTGAAACCTATAAACGATAAATGACAAAATGACAAGTGCCAAGTCACATATCTCCTCATGAATAGTTGAGGTTAATTAATCATAACAGAGAAAAGCATACTTGTCATAAATGTTGTCTTAAGCTTCTATAATTACAACGAACAGTTAGTAATATATTTTTAGATGAGCTGGTCAATTTAGAATTGTTTCAGGAGCCAAATGTGATATTGATTTGTGAACGATTACACAAGCTTGACTTGATGGATTTATGATTTTTCGCTCAACGAGACAAGTTTTATCTTGTAAACAACTCTATTCCAACTGCCCTGCAGTCTAATTGTCTTCCACAGTTTTATCGAAATTACGCGGTTGCAAGGAAAAGCAAGGCACAGTCATTAATTTGATCTTTGTTTGTTCTCATTATCGGACACAAACATCGGTATCTCGTACGTTGAAAATTACCTTACTCTCGCACAGTAATAAACTGATGGAACATACTGATAAAAGTAAAGAAAAAGTAGTGAAAAAATAGAAAAAGCTCATTAAATACTTTTCTTAAAAAATAAAGTATTAATTAATTTTTCAAATTAAAGTGCCAAAATTTTATTTCATTTTTTTACAGTAAACATATCTGCCCTCTGCTTTTATAATTACGAACGGCTGTTCGCCTTTGCAGTAACTTACATACTGACTTTCAATAAACAGGTGAATGGCTCTTTAATCATTACGCCAGAGAAACTATACGATGACGCAGTTATATTCTGAAATAAAGATCCAATCAGCCGGGCCAGAAGCTAGGAACTAGCCTAATTAGTTTCATTTGGATAAGTTGGCACTTGGCCCATCTTCCTGACCTTACTTGATGGCTGAGATACATAAAATTCTGTGTCACTGAGATCGTAACAGGTCACCACATTGTTCCTATTTTATTTTAAGTAAATTGAATTATAATGTATAATACAATATTAATTAACAAGTCTTGATTCCATTCGAAACTCTAGTACACTGTTTAAAACTGAAATAAACAAGAAATTGTTTAGACACTCTGAAAAGATTACAACGAGAGTACTTTACTCAGATCTTCAGCAGAGAACTTTTTTCCATTTATAAAAATAAATACGATCGTAAACATCTGGTTCATGAATGTTTATTGTCTCCTTCAACTTGTTGAGTTTATCTCTTGCTTCGTCAATCTTGTCTTCAAAATGACAAACTTAAGTACAGAACGTAATCTTTAAATTTTTATTACCAAAGTTATTATACTGATTAGTACTGCTATTTTATCGAAATTGGATTTGAAGTCGTTCATTCCGTATGTTTAATGTCTCGTTTTTTATTCTTCGTAAACGTATAAATACTTGATATTCGCTGAAGCGCACATTAAAGCTTACAATATTTTGTAAGCTAAAGTGGATGTAGGATGGTATTACTTTATTTTACTCTACATTTATGATAACAGCTGACAGGCACTTTTCTGCCATTGACGCGATATTATCCAATATTCTATACCTCACTGTATGCTATGTAATATGACTCGATAGCCTTTGTAAATCAAAAACGCCATTTATAATAATCCCACGCGACTCACGCCTTCACAACGCGAATTACGTAGTTTGTTACTTCCATTGTATCAATGAGAATTCACGACTCGCAAGAATTGAATATTCAATAATTTCCCCGTTTAAAAACAAATGTGACTATTCAGTCATAGACACGACGCATCACCTGCTTTAAATTTATTCGAAATGAGATTTCGACAACTGCGCATTGGAATTAATCATTTTTTTTTTATTTAAAAATGATTGAATTCAGATAATTTTATTTGTTACCTGCACCGTTTAAGGTACAAAATTTATTGGTAGAGAAAGTGCGGAATTTTTTAGATTTAAAAGGGCAACGAAGGTTATTTTTAATTTAAATAGACAGTGTCCAGCTGAAAAAAAAATTATACATCGAGACTTAATAGGTCAAAGTTCAAGGCGAGGGTGGCCTTGAAGTCAGGGAAGTGAGGAAAATGTCAGGGAAAAAATTTATCAGGGAAGTCAGGAAAATGTCAGGGAAATGCGAGTAGTTGTCAGGGAAAATAGAAATTGACATTTATGCTAATTATGTTATTTTTGTCGTATTACATAGCTTCTATAATTTATTTAATAAATTTTAGAAACTTTCCAAGGATTTCGAAGGATTATAAAGTATTTCCAGGCATTCTTCGAGATTCTCTGGGTTTATAATGATTTCAAGAGGTTTTCAATCATGTTAAAGAATTTTAGGAGGTTTTTTGGAGTTTAAAGGGATTACAAGAAATTTATATAATATTTAAAAGATTTAGTGGAATTTTAAGAGGTTTTTAAGAAAGTTTAGGGAATTGGAAGAATTTTAAGAAATTTTAAAGTTCCTCGTGGAATTTAAAAATATTACAAGAGATTTCAAAAGATTTATATTACACAAAATTTTTCAGAAATTTTAATAGCATTATTATTGAAAATTTTTTCGCATTTTTGAGACTTTTCTGTCAGGGAAATTTATCTGAAAGTCAGGGAAATGTCAGGGAAATTGAAAAATTGAATCTTATTGTGCTTCACTTGCTGTCTAGAATATTTTAGTAGGGTTTATTTGGTTTTTATATTATTGAGTAGTATAAGTTACAAATACATAAAAGCGCAATGTTAAAAAAAAGGTAGAAAGAAACATGATCCTTGACCTTAGTCTGGGATTGAAAATATCTCGTGCATTCTAAAGAACCTTAGTCGATATCAATCACAGTCATGTTAGTGAATTTTCAATAATTCTAGTTGGTATTTAGGAAAATCCCTTCATAATATTATATGAACATAACTAGAATATTAAATATAAGCGTATTTATGAATATGCTCAGATATATAGAAAATTCAAACTGTTGGATTACATAAGAAGTGCTTTTGAATTCAAGAATCAAGTGAAATTAAAGAATGAATTGGACTGTCATTAATTAAGATTGCAGAAGTCGGTCAGAAGAAGTTTCTGCACAAATTAGACTTAGAGGAATATGCAAAAGAATTCGGCGATATTACCCTCAAGGGCGACCTTCTTGGGCGATACTTAGAGCTTTCGATCACGTGAGTGGACATTGAATGCGCGAACAAAAAGGCGGCAGCCTTGACCCTGACGAATGAAACAAAGAGGAACAATCGATTTACAAGAACCTCGAGAACCATACGTGAGATTACATTGCTTACATTGAAACCGGGGTGTTTTACTGGACCAGAGTCACTTATTGTGCAGATATTCAGACAATATGCTGAAAGCAAACAATTGACGGTGGTTCGTTAGAGTCTTGGAAAAATTTCCGGGCGATCTGGTGCTTCTTGCGGAAACGTTGGAGGCACGCCAAGAAGAATGCCAAGACGAAAGTTTATTTGACAGGACCTCCAGATTGAGGATGTCGGGATCCAGTGGAGGCCTGTCGGAGCTGATGGCTCCAACAGGTGGATTGAAGAGATGTGGGGGCGGAATGAGTTCGCCGTCCCTGGGGGCAGGGTTGACTGCAGGTGGAACCATTCCCAGGACTTTATCAACTTCTGCCCTCCGGGTTCGACCTCAGCGAAGACCCGTTTTCTGGGAACAAGATTTCGAGTCATCGCAGAAGAGAGACTTGTAAGTTGTTCTTCTTTGCACATTTTAAATTCAGTTTGGTAATAAATTGACAATTTAAATTCTTAACATGGCCACACCTTAAAATTGATTTACCCTAAATTCAGAAACATTGATCTGAATTTAAGTAAAATTGATCGAAATTTAAGGCGTCACTGTCTAAATTTCAGATGGAAAAGGGGTTTTAAATAAGGGGGTTGAAAAAGGAGTTTCGAATAGGAAATTTAAAAAAGAGTTTGGTTTATAGTGAATTATGAACAAAATAAGCGCTCCATATTGTTTACTTTCAAAATTTGTTCGGATTTTTCCAGCATTCGGTACAAATTTTAGTATTGACAATGGAAAATTTCAAGAAATTCCAAGGTTGTCATAAATTTTAGAGATGCTTTTATTCCGAACAAATTTCGAAAGTAAACAATATGGAAGTGTCAAATGTCTATATTAAAAAAGTGGCTATCTCCTTTTTTACGAGTATTTCGTTGGTGAAATTTCGATTTATTTTTGAAAGGTGAATTTATTGAGATATAGAAAAAAATGGGGTCAATCCATACTTCCGCATGCGTTGAAACTCGGTTATTACACGGATTAATTAATGATAGAGGGGATATATCCAGCGACAATGTTGCCGCGGATAATTCCATGATAAAATCTCAAGTGGTTTTAAAAGCTGCTTGCCATGGCCATTGTTGTAAACTTTATACAATGATTGCCCTCATTTCTATATTGAAATAAAATAATAAGTCTTAAGGATTCGTATAAGTAAAAATTAAAAATAAAATCTTTGTCATTTTTAAACTGAAATTAATATTATTTCTGAAATTGCCGTGCTACAAGTAAGGCATTTTTGTTGCATTTTAATAATAGGTTCCAATTTCCAAATATATTATCAGCTTATCCACTGCCTCTCTTGCAATGTATGTGTGATTAGATTTCACTTGGTCAACATGATATGCCATGTTTTCAATTTACTTTCAACAAGCTACAATATACTTATCGATCGAGTATAAATACGATGAGTGCATTCATTCATGAGTGCGTTTCGTCATTTGAAAATAATGAGCAGGTGAAAGGTTACAGCACTTTGATTTATAAAACAGCAGCTATTTCATTTTTATTTAAATAAGAAAAAAAAATGATGTAGAGAAATACAGATTTTAACATCTCTTATATAAAATTGTGTTCAAACGTCGCTGGAAAAGTTTTATCTGGCTTGACTAAATATGAAACGAACCAGCAAGCTATTCATAAGAGCTTTAACATGAAAAATATGGGAGTTTTTTCAGTTCATGACGCGAAATAAATTTCTTTTTATAAGAAATGAACCTTCTTTAGCATGAAGAAGCAGTTTATTTTTGAGAAAAGAGAACTAACAGTATGATTTACGAAAAATGAAAACTAGATTCTTATTTCATCCATCACAAATTGTATTACAAATTTCATAAAATCCATTTTCCGGCTAAAAATATGCAAGATACATTCAACCAAATGTTTAGAAGCAAAATTATTTAGCTGAAAAAGTTTTCCTGCTAAACATTTTTTTATAGGTCAAATAGTTGATATATGGCTTTTTAATATCTCACATAATTTATTACCCTAAATTTTCCACGCATTGAAAATTAATTGTATATATCTTACTTTTGTTAGTGTATTATTTCTTGAGAAATAAATTTTTATTTAATTTGTTCTGTTGACAAAATGAACAAAAATTTCTGGATTTTTCTCTGATTCACTTTGAAACTTTTACGATTTCAGTGGGTGAGCTTCCCTCTTTATATACATGTATTTTTCATCCCAAGGTTTAATGTGGGAAGACTCCACGCAAATTTTATTACGTTGAATTTATAAAAAAAAAAACTGTTTCACCCAAGCCCTGAGTATTTTATATTCTATAATTAATGGAAAACGTAGTTAGGGATTTACCTGAATAAAAAGAGTTAAAAAGGCTACTAAAGAATATTATTAAAAGCAGGGACGAAACCAGGGGGGATCCTGTGAGTCCGGAACCCCACAAAAAATTTTTTTTCTTGAAGCGTCCCTGATGAAAAGTGTATATATGTCTTGATTTTTCCCTGCGTGGCACATTTCTTCATGTGATAAATTTACTCTTTTCATTCTCAGAAATATAAATGCGAGCTCTTATTTTGTCGCAAGAGATGCATAATAAAATATCTGACTTTTCAACCTAGAAAATCTTCCATTTATTATAAGGACGAGCAGAAATTTACCCGGCGTTGCCCGGGATTTAAAAAGATTTCAAGTGTCTTTAAGGAATTTCGAGGGACTTTATAGAAAATGTAGAAAATTATTATCGGCTCGATTGATAATTTGTCATCATAATTATTACATGTCCTTAAAGGATTTTAGGGTGTTTTAATTCAAAAGAGTTTATTGATTTTCAAGGTATTTCCAAACATTTTAAGTATCTGTAATAAATTTCAAGGAATTTTAAGAGATTTCCAGATATTGTAAGTGATTATTAAGAATTCCAAAGGATTTTAAGGGAAAATATAGATTCTGTAATAGTCACAATTCTAACAACTATGTCATCGAAGATATCATTTTCTGAATTATTTCTAACCGAGTTTTCCCGTTTTCCCTCAATCCATAAGAACTCTTCCAAACAACCTCATGTAGAAGAAATTGGTTGATCATAGTCATAGATCCTACTCAGTCTGACTTGACGCCAGGGATATTTCCCCACCTTTGTGACTTTATAAAGAAAGTAGATCTTTTTATTCTTACGGATATTGAAAATAAGAAAGACAAAAGTTAATGTAAAGACAGCGGCCGTTCCTAAGAAAATAGTAGGAAAAGAATTGCTGCCTTTTGAAGGCTATTTTTTGTATGAGAAGTTCGTGGTTTACCTCTGCTGCTCTTGAAGGGTGGTGACCCAGTTGGTACACTGAGATTTGCATTCTGACCATGAGAAGACTTCATATTGATCGCAAACTGTTTCTTTTTTAGTCGGACATGCAAACTGAAGGGAAACAAAAAATATAAATATTCTGAACTAAAACAGGCAGATAATAACAGATTTCGTTAGAAAAGAATCAAACCAAAATTCGAATAATATATTGTTCAGAAAATTGACTAAATCTATAATAGGATATTGTTTGATATAAAAAATATATACATATATAGACAGCGTTACGAATCAAACTTTTTGTTGTCAAAGTTTTTGTTATTTGCCTGTTATTTGTCGAAAATTTGACATTCGAACTGCCGTGATATGATTCGAGAAAATCCGAACCAAACGAGGCGGATAGAGTATTAAACGAATCGACATTCGAACCTCCTAAAAATAGTCTCTTGTTTAGATTGTATCATTTTCCCCGTGGAAAATTGGGATGGAAAAGTTATTTGAAGTGTATGATTTTAATGAAATTAATGAGACCCAACGTCCGTAAAAATAAACGAATCCTTTGTAATATAAATCCGGATTTGATAGTACTTAATGTTTTAGTGAAATGTAGTTTAATTTGAAATTGTTATGCTTGTTTGAAAATAAAAAGTAACACTTTAGAAGATCAGAGAAGGGTTCTATTAGTTTCGAATCCTATAAGTGTCGATACTCGGTTGGACACAGAAAGTGGGTCCAAACTTCGTTACGAAGTATTCTTTTGAGATACGTAATAAAATAAAATAAAGGTCACTCACGAGAGTTTTTTTACTTTATTGATGATTATTTGAGAGAGTTATTCTAACATTAGATTGTCGAATTGATTTATTTTTGAGTTTCAACATGAAATGAAATTTAACTATTTCTCACTGGTATTCCATTTCATCGCTAACGCATTGTGAGTTTAAACTTGAAAGTGTGTAAATTGATACGTTCTGTTTATATTTATCAAACACGTGACAATAAAATTATTTTCGTTTTGTTCTGTAAAATAAATAATCGTGGGAGATAGATGTAAATTAATATTATGAATTTATAACTTGAATTCAGATCCTGAATTAATAAGACAACTAGAAGATTAAATCATTATCCGATTATGCCGTGCAGTATATATCCTGTGAGGTTTTATATTTAGCGACCTCTGACATTTCCCTGATGTATGTATACAATATTCCTTCGTGTCTAATGATCAATCTTCCTGGAAGCACCACTAAATTCTGAAATCTCTTCTGTGATGAATTATTCAAACGGGAATTAAAAGGTTAATTGGGCAATTTACACTATTAATTATAATTAAATTGTACTTTAGTTTAAAATAAGTATATAACTATCGTAACATTATTTTATAATTAGGATTGAAAAAAATTTTATCCTGAAGCAAAATCAATTATAAAGACACTTTGTAAGATTTTCTGCAGAATTCCAATAACAAATCGAAAGGCCGTTCTCAGAAGAATTTCTTCTTTGACGTGTCTAGGTCTTTCTCATTTTCCTTTTTCCGATTGAAGATTTACTTCTGCTACCTTTTCTCTCATTTTATACTTCGCTTTCTTCTGAAAAAAAATTACTTTAGTAGATAGAGATTCAATTAAAACCGAGATGCCCAGCCGAGAAATTCTCGTGCGCTGAAAGTTCGAGACATTATTTTTACACTCTTATCATTTTTTTTCTAGAAAGAATTAGACTTTTAATACCATTATACATGATTAAAAAAATATATAATCTTCCATAAATTCGTTGTTTGGATCTCAAAAATTTCCGATTTACTCGTAATAAATTGGAGAGGTATCGAATTAACAAAAATAAACTACACTTATAAGTAAATTCTAGAAAAGTATAATACTATTGATATAAAAGTTGAATATACCTGAGGTATAATTAACTTGTCTTCCTCTTTGGATTTCTCTTTTACTTTTAATACCTTCAATACATTTTTATTAAATATCTTTCTGAATTGTTTATTAGTCTGACTTTCCTAGAAAATTTCTTGCTCTGCGTAATAGAATGTGGAATTCTTCTCTTCACACTAGGGATGAAATAACTGTAATTTGGCAGCTCTATTGTCAATCTTCTTTACTTATTAAAATGTTTAGCATTAGTATGCATTTGTTTACAAATGCAAAATACGCCAAACACCCTGAGTTGCGGGTATTCGTGACGATGTAACGCAAATAATTTTTGCATGTGTATAGACTGGCTTTGCAAAATATTTTTGTATTTCGTTCTGTCTCCTCAATATAAATAGTATGTAATATTTGCAGATATCTTTGACTCTATGCATTTTTTTAAATTACAGCCATGGCGAGGATCTTATCGTTACGCCCTTCGCACAGATTCTCGCATCTTTGCGCTCGGTTAGAAACAATTTTCAATCGCTCACGAACGTGCCGACGAACAAGTAAGTTGAAATACATATTTTTTAATTGTTATTCTTTCGATGTTTCAGTATCTTTCATTAATCAGAATTTTTTCCTATTACGTTTTCCATATTAAAAAAAAATTAAGAACGTCATTCTTTTCTCTCAAGAAAGATGATTCGTAATATGAAAAAAATGTATTTTTCTCGCGGGAAGACTTGATTTGCAGAGATTTTTATACCTAACTTTCTTTGGTTATATATTTTGACAAATAGAAAGAGAAAAAGAAAATTAGGTTCCACAAAAATTCCTATTGCATTAAATTAAAGTAAAAAATTATCTTATTTTGATTTAGATCGAGGAGGAGTAGTGCAGCCCAGGGCAGTAATACGCCTCAACCACGGATCCTGGCACCCGGAGGTAAGTTTCGCTTAATCAAAACTAATCTCACAATTCGCCGTAAAATCATCTGACCTTTAAAGACCGCGAATCAAAATCGAAATTGTTCTAGTGAGTTTACTAGACTAATTAATATGAGCTTAAAGCCAACATAGCTTGAGAATTATTAGTAAACGTTAACTAGATAGCTGGCCCCACGCTTTGATCTCTTAGTTCTCAGGATAAGTTGTTTCAGCCTCGAGACCTAATCCGATTCTGACCTGTAGATAGAAAACAGTTGTTTCCTCAAAGTTTTCTCTATAGTTCAACTCAAAGGTCTCATTTGCTTCAACTTTTCTGCCGAAGCAACTCGGGCATAATCGTACACATATATACTAAGCCAGGGTTGATTGATTATATGAAGAGACTTGCAAGAGTAATTTATAACTTGTACTGAATCTCCACTTAAACTCTAACTTACAAATTGCAACAATTTATAAAAGACGAGCGCACAATTTAGTTTGTCGAGATAAAAACATGACGAAAGTAGGTTTCCATGAAAGTTTATCATCGTGGGCGCAAGTTAGGGGGTTTTTTTTAAGCAGGGTGTCTACTCACATGGATATATTATTTGTAACATTTTTTTGGCCCACAAAGAAAATTCCCACGAGCTTTTAATACAGATTCCATGATTGAATCTAAAAAATAAATATAGGTCAAATTTTTTAACATCCCTTATATATTTATTGTTTATTGCAGAAGAGCCCTACGTGAAAATGGCTATAGAAACGTTAGAGGAGTTGGACTGGTGCCTGGACCAGTTAGAAACCATTCAGACGCATCGATCCGTGTCCGACATGGCCTCCCTAAAGGTATGTAAGACATTTCTTGATTCAGCTATCTATCGCGAAAGTACTTTCGCGAAATCCTCAGGAGAAATGTTCGAAATACGTCAACTACTAATCTCTACAAAATTCATAATATTCGCCAACTCTAGAAATCTAATCAATCCCTTGAAAATTGCATTAGATTCATCATTTCAGTTGGAAACATCTTCTTTTGTGATAATAAAAATCAACTCGGGCATTATTCTGAATCTTGATTACTTTGTGATCTACTTATAGAAGTTTTCCAACTACTCCCTAACTTAATTATTTTCATTCTACATTCAGGTATTCTGTGTTCAAATTTCTGGTCTTGATATTAGTTTTTTTAATTAAAAATATAAGGGGCCTGATTCTCTCTTTTAACTTAAAAAAATTGATTATATATTCTCTGTGGAAAATCGACGCACATATGAATAATATTTTACCTCTGAATTGGAAATGTGAAGATATTGCGAAGAATTGCTTATGCATTCTACTCGAACCCTTCATCCCAACAGAAATTTGTCACCCAGGACCATATAATATTACCATATTATATATATATATATATATATATATATATATATCTTAAATCCAACATAACAAAATGGTTTCTCACCACGAGCTATAAAAATTTTTCCATAGTCGACTCTTTTTTACGCGCACGTTCATATAAAAAAATTGTACTGCACATAAAATTTTAATATTACATGAACATGTCCTGTAAAGATATTTTTATTACTCAAAAACTCCCTCATGAAAAAGAAGGGAATATTTCAAGTTTTTAATTTCGCTAAAAACAAAGCAAGGCTTAAGTTAGGAAATCGAGTCATAGACGATTTTATTCAATACCTCGTCATAAATTCTTTTCACGGACTTCTTTTTGGAAGAGATTGAAACGTCCTCTTCATATTTTCTAGACGAAATAGCTAGTGCACATAAAATAGGTTCGTTAAAAAAATCAGGTCAAGGAAATTACACTTATTCTTCAAATAAGGAATCAATCTATAAATCAACTTTTGATGATAGTATAGAGAGTAGATCCATTTTAGAGCTGGTTTCTTATCATATAAAAAAGTTTTAGGTATAACTGTTCCGCATTAAACAGTAAACGTGCAGATTTAAACTTAGATTTATTTGCTATACGAGGTGATTGATCAGCTAAATTTCAATTTAACGAGACTGTAATAAAACATGAGCAAACTCTGCAAAGTTTCAAACTCATTGGCTATATATAAATTCCTTAATTTACATCATCTTCTTCTTATCAATTCCTATATGTATAGTGCGTATTTGTAATATCAACTAGAATCTTTGGATTCTAAGAAAAGTACCCTTCTTACTATTATTATGCTACATTTACAAAGATAATTCAATAAAGACCTGATAACTTTATTCAAATCTTGTTACCAAGAAATGTTATATCCTTTTTGCGGTGGTTCAATTACGAAGTGACTATCCGTCCAACTATTGCCAACTATTTTGACAAATGACAGGACGTCCTTTTTTGACAGAGCAGAAAACTTCTCCTTCCCTTTTCGAATTAAGTCAATCAAAGTAAGACTTCGGTATTTGTCCTAAAAAGCTACTATATAGCTACGGTCGATATGAGATGTTATAACAAATCTGGACAAATCATATTATTTACATTTGATGAAATTAATTAAACTTTTCAAGTGTGATGAGTTGTTTACATGTCATATTGTGATAATTATCGGATAAATTGGTGTAATCAATGAGAAACCTTAGAGGGAATGACATCATAATTTATTATCAGGACTTATTATCAGAAGTTATTATCATAAGTTCAAGCACCGTTTTTTTTAGAAATTATTTGATAACCTCGATTATTTGATATCCTATTTAACCTTTTTAACATATTATAATTATATAAATTTGTCGCTTTCTAAAGTTTACTTTTTTTTAATAGAAGTGAGCCTATCACTAATAATAATTCAAAGAACCATTGATTCAGTTCATCATTTAGTCTCCTTTTTACTCAATGTTCATTGAGTTTAAAATTAATTCAAATTAAATTCACTGAATAAAAATAAATTCTACGCGAATTCGACAAAATCGAAAGTGAATTCAAGTAAACTCAAATGTCTGATTGGTTTTTACGACTTGAAGATCTGCGGAATTCCAATTTAATAACTAATCGAGATTTAATCGCACTTGACAGTTTTCTCATTAGAAGCTTTTCATAAATCCTTTACTTTACCTACTCTACTGCTTCAGTGGCAAATGCAGTTTCTTCTGATGTAAAAAAAAAGCAAATATGAAAGTAAAGGATGAATAACTTTGAAATGTAGTAAATTTTCGTTTCAGGAAACTCCAACGATAAATCAGCGAATGTTCTCAATGTATTTATGAATCGAGAGGTTCGAATCCGTGTCTCTAATATTATTTCAAGTGTATCTGCTTGTGCAAAAAAATGGAAGCTTTACGGATAAAAGGAAATTTAGTTTTAATTGCAGTGAATTTTAATTACTTCCATTATATTTAACAAATAGCAGAAGCCTTTCGTACTACCTTTTAGACGTTAGAATTTTTTTCTTCTTTTATAATACAAACATTTATATTAAAAATTTTTTGAATTAAAAAAAAACCGAATAATCTTCGTAGGAAATTACATCTTCGATAAAGTTGTTCTCTCATACTTAGCTTGGTGATGAAAAGTTTGTTCGAAAATAGTGTTCGATGAAAATTGTTAACGAGAAAAGTTAACAATCAAGTGTGCTTTTCGAAGTACTCTAGTTTATACTCGTTTTCAACTGCTCGAGAAATCTAGCATTGAGTTACATTATCTTTGCGACGAAGTCGATATTGCAATCTTATTCTTCAATTTAAACATACCTGCTTCGAATACTTTTCTCTCAAGTCAATGTCTTTCATATATCGTAAATTATATCATTCAACATTAGGAATTTGTGACCGTATACTCGTAAATCTAATAATATATTGGCTTTAAACTTCAACCATTATTTTTCTTTTCAATTCGAAGACAAGGTTAACGCCATCACTGTCTTAAACAACATAAACTGAAAATTGATTTAAGCTCCACTTAAATATCTCGTATAAGTACTGAAGCAAAGTTCAATCAAGATTAATGACGCGTGAATAAGATTCTCCTTTGATGAAAAGTACCTATTCGCAAGGTTCACTGAAGTCATTAAGATCTAGTGCATATTTGATTCAATGGTAATAATAATTCTAGGAATTTCATTCCTAGAATCTATTTTTGCATTTATTTTTTACTACTAAGAAAACGTTTAAAGGCTTGAATTTCTGTTTAAGAGATTTATCTTCTTTTAAAGTCAGAATCAGTCAAACAGTTGGAATTTTGAAAGTAAAGACAGGTAGCATTGATTGTTCGAAGCAAAAAGCAAGGAGAGTCCCTCCTATAACCTTGGTCTGAGTTTGTTGAACTCAACACTTTCTAATGAAGCAAAACTCTACGAAAGCTTCGAACTCGTTCATTCCCATCAAGATAAATGGAGCGTCAAGACCAAGTGTGCAAAATAAGAGATATCAAGGTTGTCCGAGGAAATTCCTCTGACGACCTCGATTTCCTTACGAATCTGTAACATTTACCTCACTATAACATTTTGATTCTAACTTCGTTTCTAATACCATTTGCAATATTGTTTCCTTTGTGCTTGAATAATTCCAATAATTTCTATCAGACGGAAAATACCAAAGAGAGGTGAAGTTCAGTCGCCGAAGGATCTGCTTTCAATTTTAAATACAAACACTTTTATTTGTGCTTTAAAGTATATCCTCGCAGGTACAAATTGTAGTAACTTCTGGCGCCTCGGATCAATTAGCATATGTCGTATGGCGCATGGCGCAAAGTGGAAAAGACACTCAGAAATGTCTGCAAGCCAGTAGAAATAATAAATCTTCCTACACGAGGATTATGGATTAGTCCTCGAAGAAACTTCCCAGAAAATTTGATTTAAATTTATATTTCACGAGGTCTGCGAGTCTGATAATTGCTTTCGTTTATACTTTGTTTAATGGCCCTTTCGCAAAATAGAAAATCACTTGTCATCATTTTGAAGCAGAATTTTCGAGAAAATCATGGTTAAAAAATGATATCGTTCTAGTGTCAACATTTTGAACTTTGTACTTCATAATTCATCAGATAAAGAGTTTAGAAAATGTCTCATTAAAGTTGCACAATCTTATCTAATTTTTATGTCTCATGGAAAATTTTTAGTGAAACCGACGTCAGTCAAGTAAAAATTACCTTACGAACTTGTCACAATTCAATCTAAGTGCTCGACATGCTTTTAAATAATGAAAAATGAAAAATGACGTTTATCGTAGTCATAACTTCATGATGAATCAGTTAACCTTTCTTTTACGGGTTTAAAGGTCACCTAGGATTGGATATCACGCTTGGCAATCGTAATTTTATTTCTATTTAAGCGATGGACATCTTCCTAGTTGAATCAAAATATTCTTTTTATAAGAAAGCTTCCTATAAGATCAGTTTGTTTTCCTCTGCCTAATCACTATAAATCATACGTGAAAAGAGACGATTCATTACTTCCGGAAAAGCTCGTGAATTATTTAGAGTGTTCTGTCACTTCACTATGACACTATTTTAATGACAATCACTACTAGTCATCAATATTTTTAAATGCATTTTCAAAATGAAACATTTAAATCATGTAAATATCTTGCGAAATTGAAATCAAACTAATATTTTTAAGAAATGTAGATCCTTGCGTCGTACAGAACTAAGTCAAGGTTGTTTACAGTCCCACTTCTCATTGACGGAAGCAACATCTTCGCACTCGATCTCGTAAATTAATATCAAACATACATTCTGACTACAAAGTTTCCAAAAATCATTAAGTCGCCTTTACATAAAGCAGCCTTTATGTCGCTAACGCATTAAGAATAAAGCCTAAATGACTCAAGAGGTATACAGTTTCTCTTTTGAGTGGGAATTTCCATTTCGAAAGACGTCTTGTTAGTAAAGTTCAGTAACTCGACATCTATTACTAAAACAAGCAAGTCAAGAAAGCTTAATAGATGTATGGACTTGCTAATTTTATACGGAATATTTTTTTTAAAATTGAACCTGAGACTTTTTACCTCCCTTTCTTCTTAATATAAAGAATTTTTGCCAAGCATTCTATGTTTCTAAAACAAGACTACTTGAAGCACACGTCACATTATTGAGTATCAAAAATAGTTTCTCTCTATTGGCTAAATTGTCTAGCTACATTGACACACACTAACGCCACATTCGACTTCTATTCTAGACGCCGTAAATCTCTTTTTACGATACTTACTTTACGAGTTGCATTCAAAGCGTAATTTTGCCAACGCGTACTTGACCTATACCAAGTGATCGAGTTGTATGCCTTACTCGGCTTCACCATTTTAATTAATCCTTTCCGAACAGCTACTATGGGACACACACACATGTAAATCTTTCAATAACAGCAAACAAATATTCTGGATTTATAATAATACTAACAGATATTTACCCAGCGTTGCCCGGAATTTTAAGCGATTTCAAGTGACTTTAAAAGATTTCACAAGATTTTAAGCAATTTCAAGAAATTTTAAGGGATTTCAAGACTTGTCAAGTGATTGTATATTGTATATTGATTGTTTACTGTATATTATCTCACATTTATATCCTTTTGGATTTTTATATAACATTTCTATATCTTGCGATTTCATCTTTTAAAAATTCCTCTGGCCAAATTAACACCAAATTTACGTCGCTCTGCATTTGGTTAGGTTCAAGGGTGTGGACGTCTATTCGGAACACACACACTCATCATTTCTAGGCATTTAATTAGCAAATGAAACCACATTTCATTAAAAAGTATTTTTTGATTAGAGTACGTGCCTTCGTAAAAACAGTCAATTTTACCTTAACCTTTATAGTTCCTTGAACTACTTTTCAAAATAGTAGCACCTTGAGCTCCGTTACATCAATCATCTTACTATTCAATCTTTACTTCACGAACCTCTCTGGGTATAGAAACCAGGTAAATCCCACCTCTATTGTACGTCAAAAGAACTTTACATTTAATAAGCTCGACAACCACCCCCATAATTCGATCGACAAAAATTCCCCAGGCAAGATTCGCAGCCAACAGAAGAGGTCTTATCGACTTTCTGAATGTGGTTTCCCACAATCAGGAAAATGGGAAACGTTGCTTTCCACATCGATAAACTAAAAGCTTTATTTTCACTTGAAAATAAGTCGATCGCTAAGCACAAGGTCATTTGTTTCCTTATCATCCTGTGATGTTTAAATGACGCTTAAAATTCAACTACAAATTTTTCGTTTGGCTCTTTGCCAGCAGACTTTGGGCGCCCGATCCTGACACGTGTTCTTAACGTATACGTTTTTTATACGCATCCGACACCCGCTGTCCCAATGAAAAGGTTAATTTACGAGACCTATTCGTTGAACTGAATCTGTGATGTTACATTAAATAGTGAACATCTTCAAAATCTGTTTGCAATAGTTCAACAAATCTCTGAAACGCTATACTTTGTTACAAATATTGAATGCGTCAAGCTCAAGAAATTATTTACCTCATATGTTTTTTTTGCAGAAACAATAATTTTAATTCCAAAAAATATATGACTTGTGGTATTCTTCCTAAGCATCAGAGTGTTATCTTTGCTTTGTAAATGTTTGCTAGTGATTAATATCAATGCATATCAATGTAAGTTCCTTAAAGAAGTATAATATGTCTTTCTATCCGGCAATTTTTTTCTTTCTATCTTTCTATCTCACAGATTTTATTAACCAAAAATTGTAATTAGAAATTAGGTTTAATTTCATATTATGTATAACATCTAAATTTTATATTCAGAATATTTATTCTCGCGCGAAAAGATTGCAAGAAGGAAAGAGAAAAAGAAACAGGAAGAGGAGTTTCGAGGAATTTAAATAAACAATAGATGAACTTTAACTGAGGTGCATTAAAGATACGAGAATATAAAATGGTTATAGACGTAACACATATTGCATATTATGAGTCAATGGAAGTTCTAACAATCTACATTTCATTTTCCGACCTCTAAGGTATCTATAGTAATAACTAACTGACTCACTCTGGGACGCAATTCTGTTGAAGCTACCGTCATCGGCCCTGATTACAATGCTTTTTACGTGCATTCATAAACTAGCTTTTGTCTTAATGCACAATTCGAAAATGTTCGTTGTTCTGTGATGAAAGCGTGGGCACAAGCGACTTGTTGGAAAACTACCCTCATGCTTTCACGAACAAACTCTAAGCCAAACATATATATGTATTATGGTTTAGCGCCAACCATCAGATTTCATTTTACCCTCAACAGTTTTTACTGCCATGTGTGATAACATTTAGATTTAAACTGCCATATCTTTTTGAATTTAATACAATTACTTCAATCACTTTTATTTCAGCCATTTTTACACAGAACAACTCAATAGAAGAATATAATTATCATTTAATAATAAGGTAAATGTTTTTTCCTTTGATCGATTGATCGTTCAGATTGCGGTTGATAGATGTTTGTAAATGCGCGGTGTCCATATACAATATACTTTAGTTAAGTGAAGGTAGGGTATATATTTAGTGCTGTTAGAGTGCTCACGTGTCGAACCACGTTTCCCACGTTGTGACATTATGCTTTTGTAAGCTTCAAACGCATGAGAACCTCGTCTCTAATTAACATCCCGTGAAAAAAATGATTTCACCCTAACAATATTTCCACAGAAATTGATTCCAAAGACCTAAAAATATAATTCGAGTACACTTTTCATATATTACACAATTAATCTATTTTCTAAGAAAGCTCTACTTTCAATAATACGATATATGAAAGAGAATTCGTGTTACGCTGTAAGCGAAATGGTGTTTACATGCTTACTAAGAAAACTGACGCTTCTGAAGTGCCTTAAAATAATCTGAAAAATGGGTTTTCTCTTTGCAAACTTTGTATGTATATATATGTTATATGTTTGATGAAAAACAAAGGAAAACTTCAAATAACTGGTACCTTAACATATCCATTAATTCATATTATGAAAGGTCATTTGTAGTCTCGATTTACTGGCAATAACTGGTCCTGAGAGTAATGCACCTATCATAATAATTATCAGCATTGATTGTAGAAGACAGAGTCTATGTACGTGATGTTCTGTATATGACTGCCGCACCCGAAACTACAGACAGAATCGAATTTATGCAGTGTCTGGAATGTGCGAATTATCATTAAAAGGAGATAATAAAAACATGAGAGAAAATGGTATGTTGAACCTAGCAGCAGACTCTTCTCATTTCTATCCTCTGTTACTTTGTTTACTCCAGCATAAATGTAATTCTATATTTATTTAATAAACTCCAACCTATGTTGCAATGATCAATGCCTTTCACTAAAATCATATAGATTTTTTATTCTTTTTCGATTAATTCGCGAAAGTTCTAGAAAGTTCTAGAAGCACTATAGAATTCTAACTATGCGTTTCTTTGAAAAATAAGACTTTCCGAGATAGATTGAGCTGGAAATTTTCTTGAATATCGATTTTTTCGAACAATCGTTTCAGCAAAGCTTTGTGCGTAAAGAAAGTGCTGACAACCAGACAATCTATTATACCCGTCATATTTTCAACCTTGAAGTGTATTTCAAGGACGGTTCACCCTCAGTTGTAAAGTTGTAGATCCCAAAGTCATTCCAGGAACTATATATTGGCAAATTCACTCCCTCCTAATTACCCACCTTACAGCAATTCAAAGTTCCAACTGGAACGTGAGAAACTCTTGTTGAGAACAGCCAAAGTACCTGAAGCGAGTAAATTTTCTTAAAGTAGATTATCTTAGACACTACCTAATTTGATTAAAAGTCTGCTGAACTGCTTTGAACTTATAGAATAATAATACTTGCAGAATAATAATTATCTAGACGACAAAACTAGGGTTTCATTTTATGAGTCATTCTGTAACAAAAAGCAGGTTTATGGTTTATATGGTTATATGGTTTATCATGAAAACATCCCACAGAAGGGGCGCATAAAATTGAATTGATATTTAGATTGTAAATAAGAAACTTTATTAACACTAGACGCCATCCGCAATTAAATTCTCAAAGTGAAGTAGAAAAGCACTTGCTTGACTTCCACATGTGTACCCCATATCCGTCACGTATGTAAGGATGACGTAGACAGAATACACAATGACGCTCTAGTTACCATGATCGATTTTGAGTGTACATACTAACAGAATAGCTATCTCGATGGTTTTCGTGATTCTCGCGAAACGTGTGCAGATTTCTATTCAGCATCCTAATTTCGATATGTTTTATTCATTTTTCAAAACTACGTTTCAGAACGCAATCATAATAATATAATTATTCCATCAATATTGGTTAACCCTCTTATTTTTACATATTCAATTTGACGTCAGCGTTGGCAGAGAATTACCATTTCAAAATTTCCAGTCTCTTCCAGATTTTCAAGACACTTTATAGAAATAAATTAAAGACTGCAGAGAATGTGTCCAATTAAACAAACATTCAAGTAGCTAGCGAGTGGAATTTCATTAATTTAAATTCTCAACAGAGCCTACCCTTTATTCATATTTTATTTCAAACATTCTTGCAAATCTGATAACAAAGTATCATATGAGAAGTATGATATATATTATAAGTGTGTAAAAGAAATTTAATTTTATGAATTTAATTTTTTTAATTTGGTTAAAATTTCACTTCAGTTTTGTAATTTTACTCGTATTAAACTTTCTTGTTATTATTTTATCGAGATAGAATTAAAAACAGTTTTTGCGTAATGGGAAAAACTAAGTGCCTCAAATATATGATTCAGCTTTGTCAACTTCCACCTGTCAGTATTCCAAATTTCCCCTACTCGCAGATCGAAATTGTTTTTTTCACGTTTCCTGGAACAAAGCAATAGAATCTTTCGTCTCGTGGTTCATCGAATAGATGAGACTGGATTTCCGAGTGGCTTTACCATATGATCATGTTTTATAACATTCATTGTATCACGTAATCATAAACTACACGTCTCGACGTGCCTGTGTTTACTAGTTATGTTCTACGTACCAAGTGGAGAAATAACGAAAGTAAAGAAGCAATTCTCAGATTCTTCAAATCAAATAAATAAACCAATTTCCTGCAGACATTTATCTGCGCTTCACGGACTTTGTGTTTCACGAACTTTATGTTCCACACATGCTCTTTCTCTTGTTCTAATTGTGTATTTTCATCGAAAAAGGAACCGGGAGAAACCCTGCACGTCTCGGTCTTTAAGAATAAATTTTATTCAAAAGTGTCGAATTCGATTTCCGTTTCATTCTCTACATCTGAATTATTAACGATCCTTGATCAAACGTTAGATATATACAAGAATAAAACTAATAGCAATAAATTTACAGCGATAAATAGCTTTTAATTTAATAGATCAATGACGTACTTCTTCTCTGTAAGGAAAAAAAGAAAAATTCGTTAATTGAAAAATTGCAGTACAGTACTCGTTAAGGAAAATCTTGTAAGAAACCTTTGACGCAAGAAACAAGAATTCTAGTTCCGTAATGAAATTCTAGCTTACGAAACTTTGACCATCAAATAACTGGAACATCGTTTTTCACTAGCAAGCCTCTGTTATTGGTATCTAATTATCGAAAATTAATGTTCTTAACACAATATGTTTTCGAGATATTTTAATTGTCTTAACGGTTGACTCGATACGTATTTGCCATGGCAAACCGGTGTATTACTGTTAGAAAACATGCATGATAAACATTGCATGAACTTAATTACTCAGTCGATGATAGAATTACACTGTAGACTCATCGATAAATAGCAATCACTACCAGAAGTTGCATTTGAAAACCACCTTGATCCCTCAACGATCTTTCTTTTGTGCCACATGTCTCTGCACGTATCAGCTCTTTATCTATTTAATCATAATTAAAAGAAACTCTCGTGGAAAAAACTTGAATGAACTTTTACAAAAATTGATGAAAGATCGATCATTCTTTATTAATGCATTTCTTACAAAAAGAATGTTTGAGGCAACTTTTTACTTAGCACAGATAATAAACGAGATATTTTTCTACTGGGAAATAATGTTCATTATGATATACGATACATCATTAATTCAGGTATGTAAATTGTAGGTATTTATACTCTTCAAAAAGTAGTCTAACAAAAAATACTGTTTACATCACACATTATAATAAATTAACTCCCAGAACCGTTTAACTTTGAAGCCTCTACAATTTTTTAATTACAATCAGATCCATTTTGTTTGTAGGGTGCAGTTTAAATATATTTAATTGTTTACATTCTTCTCATATAATGTCCTATTTGCATTCATAAAATAGTAGTAAATGGTGTGGAACAATCCAGAAATTATTACATAAATGTAATGAATTACATAAATGTAGTTAATGTGGCGTGTCACCACTTTTTTTTATATATATTATCTGAGTATGGTTGAAGTACGTTCACCAGGAAAACAAATTACTATGATTACCTTTCCGCACTACATTCACGTGGTGTGTTGGGGTCAAGTACACAAGATAATCGAATATACATACTGATTATAGAGTCAATCCATTTTTTTTAGATTCTTTAAATTTTTCGCTCCTTTGTTCACTTGGAATTCTAATCACAAGGACACCGTTTGTTTCAACTGTAGAGAAAGTTAACATTCTTAAGATCAATGTTCTTATTTTACATCTGGACACGCCTCGAAATTTTAATCTAGAGTAAAAGCCTTCTATTGTTCCAACAATTGGTTCATTGACATTTTTCTACACATCTAATTACACGACATTCCAGTATTGCGTAAATATTCTAAAAGGAAGGAGATAAAAAAATCGAAAATTATGCTTACGTATTTAAATAATCCCTTAGTAAATATAGTAATCTTAAACTCGCTTTCATATAGATAAAAACTTATTAAACATGTTACTTATCAATGACCTCGCCAAGTTCACAAGGAACAATAATTTTTCTGATGTTTTCTAACAAATTTTACAACTCGTGTTTTCTTTATACGCAATTCCAAACGTTTTTGAAGTCTATTTTCAATTATTAATTGCCTCTTCATGTAGTTATCGTTGCAGTTATCGCAGCGACGTAAATTTAGTGATCAGACTAGACATCAATAATTCTATTTTTAAACAGAAACGTACGCAATAAACACTTTCTACGTCCTGTCAACAAGGCAATTGTTATTGTTGTACTCTGCTTCTATTTTCGCGAAAAAAAGGTATCAGTATCTTTTCTTAT
Organism: Synergus gifuensis; assembly: GCA_904066015.1. Taxonomy (NCBI): domain Eukaryota; kingdom Metazoa; phylum Arthropoda; class Insecta; order Hymenoptera; family Cynipidae; genus Synergus; species Synergus gifuensis. The sequence continues at coordinate 2,156,197 of CAJFCO010000182.1, forward strand.
TAATTAACTAAATGGCTACGGAAGAGATAAGTATCCCTTAAATTTGATAGCTTGAATTTTTATAGACTGCTTTATGACCTGGATTTAAAAAATTGTAATTGGAAAGCATAGCTGAGGTTCAACTTAATTTAATTATATGAAGATCGTTATCTTTTTTGAAAGTGTAGAGTACACAGCATCCAGAAATTGAATCCTTTGTTAACACGCGACAGTCTTGAAATAATTTCAAGGTCTTCTGTTCGCGGATCTGACTTTATTTTATAATGCAATAAGCGTCCATGAACGGCAAATTAATGTTTTTTTATTGAAACACCAATGCAATCATCCAGACAACATCGACTAAATTTTAATGAGAAGTACAATTCAGGCGAACATGTCGATAGATTTATTTACCCTCCAAATTGGAATGTTTTTTCTTGCTTTTGGCTGAAAATATAAGCATTTGATAACCTGTTTTAACGACAGGTTAATATGCTATCTGTAAAGATGATGTCATTGAATGTTTGCAGTGTAACCTATCCCCTTAAGTTTCAAGAAAATTCAGGTTACAAGGATGTTAACACAGACTCAGCATCCACATGCCAGATTTTGCTCTTTGAAGGAGAAATGGCCAGAATAAGTCAGACAATCTTCACCTTGCTCTAATTATAAAAGTCAAATCGACTTATTTTTTCAACAGCTGTGCACGTGCTTCCTCTTAATTTATTCCTTAATTTATGCAAAGCTGTTAAACATTAATTTGCACCATGTACACGCATCTTTCACAATTGATTCCCATTTAAATATATCAAGATTGTTACTTAAATTGTACAAACAGTTTGTATAAAATTTACTATCTAAAGAGGTTTCTTATATTTCATTCAAGTTTCTTAAAATCTCAAATACTTTTCAGAAAACTGTTTTAGAATTCTTCTCTGAAAAGTATTTCAAAATTTATAAAACGCTAATGAAATATTTTGAAGACTGTCCTATCCAAAAGTCGATGAAAGTCAAGGAAAATTTCGATAAGTAATTTTTCCCGTGTGGACACATCTTTTCATCAAATAATGAAGTCATTAGAAACTATGTGACATGTAATGATTTGACAGTTGAAAAGCAATTGAAAGCAATCAACTATGAAGGCGGAAGGACGTGAGCGTAACAAATCGATGAACCAGTTTGTTCACGTTACTTGAAATCTTGAATTTACCCTCTACCTCCATGTGTACAGGTCGTGACATTGATTCCACTGCATTTTATCGATTGTTTGTTTTTACATTTGAAACATTTCATGGACGCATGAACCATTAACAATACTTCCCTATCAATTTATTGATTATACCTTAAAGTTACTTTTTCAACGACTCGAGTCTCCGTTTTTACTGTAATTTAAATAATATTTAGAGACCTTTGAAATTCTAAACAAGAAGATAGTTAAATTATTATAATTAAGATCATTCTTTTTTTATTGGCACGACCGGTTTATGGATGTATGTATCCTAGGCTCTAGATAAAAATAATCGAGTTAAAAACCAGTTTTGCCTCTTTCGAAGCATTTCTTTAACGGTTGTGTCGAATTTATTGTTCGCTGACTGAATTTTATATTGCTCGTGCATAAACAGGCTGAATAAATTCTAAGAGCGTGCTCTTTCCTTAAGAGTAAGAATAAGAACCTTTATCTTTACTTTCATTGACGCATTTACTAATCAAGTGCGCGCATCCCTGCAGAAAAGTTGATTATTGCTGAATATAAATCACATGTATAATAATTATATATTCCTACAGATTATTTTATAGCTGTCATAATTATTTTTAGTTTAGAATGAAAGAAGATTGATTGACAAAAATAATAATATAACATTATATTGTATAATACATATAGAATCATTTCTAGATAATTTCGTTCTTTTTCATCCATCATTATATACGTCGGTATTTCCAGATACATGATCTTAACATTGAACGCTTATAAGTTGTGTCATCTAATTGATATTGCATTGTAATTCCACAATGCATAATATAATTTATAATGCCTATCCACTGCCACGTGCTCGACACGAGAACATCTGTGTCTTAATAAATTTATGACCGCAACCCGATTTCTCAATGATCTGAACTGTCTGGAATGCCATCATAACAATCGAAACAGATAAATTGAATATTAACATTACCAACAGAATTTGCAATATAATTTTAATAATCTATCTTAAAAAAGTGACGTTTTATCAGTACTCATATATTTACAGGTCAGTTATAATTAGAATCATGAGATTTTATGGGATCATAAAGTAATTTTCAGGGATTTGACGTTTTTTTGTGAAATTTTAAGTAATTTGAGAAGCTTTTAAGAGATTTTAAGGCGTTTTACAAGTAGTAATTTTGTGGGATCATAATTGCTATAAAAATTAACTATATAGAAATGATATTGAATTTCTTCTCTGAATTAAATTCGGAAAAAAACTGCAGAGGTCTTGCCTCAATTATATGCCTCAAGGCACATAATTACTCGCCATTTAACATCTGTAAAAAATTTTTGGAAATCCGGTTCACCTGGTATTTACCATTGAAGTATGAATCAGACTTTACCCGCCCATGTGTTCAATTGCATCAGATGTTGCTTGAGTGAAACGATGACAGTCCTTTCACCTCTTCCGGTCTACAAAGTAAATATTTGCAAATATTTGCAAATATTACTTAATATACTCATGACAAACATTCCTCTAGAAAAACTTTCTGTCAAAATTCTGTCAAAATAATGCGAAAACAGGGCGAAGTTTCCAAATATTATTCGTCATGCTTTAAAGTTGCGCCAAGTTTTTCTCTGAAGTGACGTACATTTTGGATTTATTTTATTGGTCTTGCGACCCATGTCATGTATGTTTAATTCATTGCTGAACAAAGTAGGTCAGTATGTGACAAATATAATTCTACTAGCTTTTTCGATTGAGATATATTTGAAAATTTCACGAACTTTAGAGAAAAAACTTTTCTATTATACATTAATCACTAAACGCAGTTTTTGGTTTTGTAGGGGATTTTATTTCATTTTCAAGTGAAATTCTATTTTTAAAATTCGTAAGAGCCACTCTTAAACATAAGGCATCGTACAGTTTCGATTCAAAATTACGATTCTCTACGTGAAACGTGTCAGTCTCTTTGGCTCCGAGTATCTGTGTTCCACAAATTGAAATTCCGCAAATTCCCTGTGCATATTAGTGGATACGCCTCAACCTTGTCACAGGTGGCTTGAGTAATCATGATAATCAAATCAACCATACTGTGTTTCTCTTCTTAAAATTGTACTTCTTTCAAGGCAATTACAACAACTTTCTTCTTATATACGAAAATTAGAAAAATAATTTAATTCAATGAACTCTAATGAACATTATCATAATTTTGTCATTTGATTGAAAATTTCCTGTATGCGATAATAAATCAACATTTTTATCTTTCATATAATTGTTCCAAAGTGTAATTTTGAATATATGAACTCATATCTCTAATCAATTTCCAAGAAAATTAGGTTTAATTATTTTGTCTCTAGAAAACAAAAGTACTTTGTAAAATATGAATCAACGTTAATATAATCAAATATTTGCAAAGCTACAAAAAATATTGGGTTTGTCTCAAACTATGTGACGTGCGTTATCAATAATAATATTGATATAATATTCCAGTCTCTAAAATTTGGCATTTATTTATCATTCAATAATTGGAAATCACCTGCCTTTATTGTGTGGAAAATTTTTTTGAACTGTCTAAACACTCGCTATAGTTGTATGTGCCAAATAAGTTTTACTGGTGTAATAAATTTCAGTTTTAAAAGATTTTGAAATGTAAACCTTGATAAGTTGACAAACATTTCAACTGATGGGGTAGATGTTATAAGGAAATAACTCGAGTTTACACACGATACACGAAAAAAAGAAAATGGCTGAATTTACCATTGAAATAGTCAACGTGCGCTCTGAACGCATATTTTTCCTAGAATTTATTAAGTTTTATTATTAAAAATTGTAACTTTTGAACGAAAATAGCAGGTTTGAAAATTTTCTTAGCAAAAATTACCATTTGAAATAGTAAAAAATACACTAAATTCCAGAAAAAATGCGTTCGGAGCGCAAGTTGACTATTTTAAATGATAAATTCAGGTATTTTTTAAATTTTGTACATTTAAAATTATCCTTGTGCTATTCGGATATCTCAATTAGGTTAAAAGTCACAGAGGTATAAAGAAAACGTGGACAAAATATGTTTTCTATAAATCGTAAAAATACATTTCGCACAATTTCCCCGGAACTGTGTAATATTTCCTTTAAAATGAAAGTTGTTGGAAAATATCAATCGACACAAAAAGAAGGAAACCCCTATTTTTAAAACTTTAATTTTTCATACTTTCTTTCCTAGAATAGTAACGTCATGTAAATCATTTCAAAGGTCATTTTAATATAGAAATGTTGAGTGTAAACGTGACAAAGTTACAAGTGGAGCAGACGTACTAATGGCTATTAGTAGAATTTTCTCGGGAACTAGAAGACGGGAGAGGGGATAGGGTTGCTTCAAAAATTTTCAACCAATATATCCAAGGATGCTAAAATTTTCGCACAGTCAATTTCCAATAATGCCTCCTTTTATACAGAATTAAAACAGAAGCAGGTTTCTAAAAATAATATTATCTAAAATCTTGTATTGGTCTTATGTGGGAATAAAGAATGAAGTGAGTTTATTGTTTAATAATTGATTCTTAGTATCAACTACATGAGTCAATTTTTCGTAACATTAATCTTACTTTTGTCTATTCCTTTCTTCCTCTTTTAGTTTCTCTTACAAAATAAGATTTTCCCATTGTTTTCCTTCCCCTTTCCTTCTTTCCTTCGTAAATTTCCGTTGTTAAGAATAAATCGAAAATCTTCTGGAAACGTAACAGAAGATATAATTAAAAAATCCGAAGTCCCATTGATTGTAAAAGAGCTCGTCTTAGATTAATTAAAAGGACAACAATGAAACTTGATTTATTCTTAGAAAGGGAATGAAGAAAAAGGAAAAGGGTTGAAATTTCGTGGCTTCGGCCTTCTCACATGCGAATCCCCTCTCTGATTGGCTTTGTATATACACAGACAGCTTCAGTGTATTCTCGTGAATGTATGCACGTAGAGAACATTCGCATGCCAGATATAAGTTTGCCGGCACGATACGAGGCACGTAGACCACGTTGAGCAGTCGAACCGGAAAGTACTCTTTGGTAGTTCCAGTCAAACGAGGCTCGGAGTGGTTTAGAGTTTAAAGTGAACTTGAACAGTGAAGTCAAATTTCAAGTAGCAAGTTTACAATTTAATCGAATTTTTAAGTGTTAACAAACGGCTTCGATTACCGGCCCTATCATTCCAACCACAAAACACACGTATCAACTTCTCAAGCTAGTCTCGAGATTAAAGCATTTCGCTTCTTTGCGCCTGAAAAAAACCGGAAGTAATCCACGGATCAGGAAGTGCATAATTGGAACTTTACTCTTTTTAAAAGAGCGTAAACCACAAACGCGTTGAACTTTTCGTTAACCTGTGACGCGTTGTTTGTCTGTGATAAGAGCAGTGAATTAAGTCGTTTTTTCTAAATCGAAAATGGTACATCAGACCAGCGGCGAAGTTGAAACCGGAAACGCTGAAGAGTCTGTCAGGTACCCACATTACCTCCGGACTCTTGCTGACCTCACCGCTATGGCCAGCATTATGGCAGTTCAGGTAATCATTAATCTTATCACAGAGTCGTTCGAGATTGATGATAGAGATATAAATCAATTTGAAAACTGGTTTAGACTTTCAGCAAGAATATCCTCTGCTTTAAATAACAATGAATTTATAACTACTGAAAAGTGATTTGCCAAGACGCATAATTTATCAGAGACCTACATTTCCGGGGTTATTCACGTGTTGTGTTCTCAACGAACTTTGAAAACAATTCAGTAAACTAACTTGTTATTAATACTTTCCTTGAGAATTACAACTTAAAATTAAATTCACTAAAAACTACTTGCCTGCTTATAAGACTTATTATTGCCAAGGTGTTTGCATTTTAAATGATAAGAAGACAGATGCCGAGCGCATACTGAATTCCTGAATTTATTTTGGAGATAAAATTGGGATAGGCAGAGCGTATTCCCACCTTGAGAGATAAGAAAAGACGTTGACGTTTTTTAATGAGCTTTGGAGAATTTCGGAGGTACTTATATACATATATACATACATTAAAATAACCGACACCTTTTGCTTAAAACTATTATTCGAATTTTTTCTAGCAGGCTAGTTTTACTCCATTTATAAAAGAAACATGTTGTAAATTATAATTTACATTCGACAACTTCATGGGCATTTGAGGATCTTTTAATATTGAAATATTCGCGCTCTTTATAAGTCTAATCGTGATAAATGAATCGTGTCAAAGTTCATAACCGGGCTTTAATCGTCCATAAGTTGTAGTAATTGCCTCAAATATTTCAACCAATTGAACCACTTTTCTCGAGTCCCCTCTTTAATACTTTTACACTCTATTTAGATCATGATTTCAACCTCAGGAAATTATTTCAAAATTAATATTTCCTTCAAGTATTTCCTAAATACTTTTTTTACATAAAAAATTTTGTGATGAAGAAAGTCATAAAAACTGTTAAAATATTCTTAGCATTAAGTATTCCACTCTTATCGTTCCACTCAAAATTCATTATGTAAAATTCTTTTTAAAATTCTATCAGCGGTTCTCGAGCAGTTAAATGTATACCGATTTTTTCCTAACCTTTCACAAATTCTGCATATTTCACATTCGGTTAACGTCACGATAAAAATTAGGAATAACATAATATCATATCTTTAAAGTTACACCCAGGAAAAAGTTTCTTTGAATCAAATAAACATTTCTTTGATTCAAAGAAACTTTTTTCTGGGTGTACAATCGATGTTTGTAAATGGTGATTTCATGTGAAGAATACTGTTTCCGAATTACGAAAATTTAATTAGATTTGTGTCAATAGAGGACATTGTAAAATATAATAAAGAAACTGTGACGTACAAAAGGTAGGAGAACGTTTAGCCTCGAATCGGTGAAATTCAATTTAGACTTCCTATACACGTCGACATATTTCCTTTTTTGAGATTATACTTGTCAATGAATAAAGACTATGTATTTTTAACTGTTATGCCTAATAGCACAACCATGAAGCTAAAGCTGCCGCCACTTTGTAGTGTCCATCTGTTTATAAAATGATTTTTATGGATAAAAATAAGTTAAACATTAAATTAAATAAACTCTTACATGATAATGTTTTGTGTCTGAATTTTAACTATTCTTAGATCTTGTTTTGCACGAAGATTGCAGTTCGCATTTCCCACTCAAATAGATTTATTTTCATAGTACACTAACGAATCTTAATTGTTCTGAATAAGAGCCAATAAATTCTAAATATATGTATAATAAACAGTCCTTCTCAAAACATTTTTGATATACTTCAACAAATACATACATCTCATCAATTTTCAACGACGCGTAACTTTGTTTACAAGTTATCTGCATACAATTAACAATTTGGTCGCGTGCGAATCAAATATTTTCGTCACTATAATTATCATAATTATTAACACTTATCAGTGACAAGTTATCATGACGTGTTAGCTAGCAATTTTCTTTTTATGAAAACTTTAAATTATTTCTATACTTTATACGGCTCTTCACTTGAAAGAAGAAAATGATTTCTCTGAAGTTTTAGGAAAGATTTTTATAACTAAATTAAACTTAAATGTTTTTAATTATTTTTCCGTTATGTACTTATCTTGCTTATCTCTTAGAAATATCACTTGTTTTCCTATTCATTTAAAGATATAAACCATCGGCAATCTGTATCTCATGAAGATGCAAGAGTGGCTTAAATCGCGTTTTGAAAAATAACCATAAATTATGTCTTAAATCTGTTAAAAAGTTGAAAATTTTCCATAACCCTCCTTTGAATGCAGAATTTTGCTTAACATAAAAGAATAAATGTTCAAATTACACATGAAGGCGATTCATGTAAGATATTGAGACAGTACACACAACATTGGAATTATGTCACTGTCACTTTAAGACTATGTCTATTAGTTTTCGTATTATCTGAAGATTTCAAATGTGCAAGTTGATATCTGCGCTTATTACGCTGACGTTAAAGGGTAGATACACAAAAAAAATAAATATTAATCTTATGTAATGTTTCAGTAACTACGTAAAAAACTTTTAAAAAATGACTATCTACGGGGTTTTCTGGTGGTATAGGTATTAGAAACATAAATAATTCATCTAGCTTAGGACTGTTTACTTATATACGTAAAATATTATTTTGCTAATAAAAATATAAAGCAACAAAGAATTTATTTTAATGAGGTGAAAGCGAAATAAGACAAAAGTGTAAAATCACGCGACTGATAACAACTAAACAAGTAGAGTGTCGTAATTATTCGCAGAATTCACATGCGTAGTGTCTGCAAATATCATAAAAATGACAAGATTATATAGGAACTGTGTGAGAACGCAGCTTTTATGGCATAAGATATTATTGCATATAATCAGTGCAGAGTTTATAAAAAAGGCCCCTTTTTTAAATATATATGTACTTTAAAAAATACTCTGAAATTTGTTATCACGGTTATGCTTGAAATTACGACAAGTGGTTTACCAAAACATTTTTCAAGAAAATAGAAAGACTCTCACGCGATGATAAATGGGATAGACTGGAGAAACTCAGTCTTATTTCTCACCTCTTCTAGAAACTGTTCTTTACTAAGAACTAGCTTAAAAATTTTTTCACAAAATCATCCTAAAGTGAAATTTAAATAAAAAATTTTACCATTAGTCCTCTTCTAATCTAGTGCCTGTGACTCAATTTCTGGTTAGTCCCTTTTCCACTTATTCTCAGAAAGATGCGGCAATGTTTTGCTTTTATTAAGTAAGCGATCAGAAACAATCAATCGCTTTTCTTTATGTGATCAATCATTTTTTAAATCTACCTGAGACAACTTTAAAAGAAATCAGCTCTAGATCAATATACGCATAATCATAAGATAGGCATCAATGACGGTTATAGCTACAAATAGTAACTTTTCTTTAACTTCCGTCATTTCTTAAACTCGAAACCTTCGAAATATGTGAAAAACAAAAGATTTTTTAACATGAAAATAACGTCAACTATCACTACTTTAAATTTATTTCTCTTTATCCAGTAGAATTTTTTGTAGGAAAAAAACCGTGTTTGGCAGATTCTGTTCCGTTATTTTCAAATATTTGCTAGAGAAGTGTTATCTGTATTTGCCGAATTCATTTGTCTTAACTAGACATCTTGTTGACGATGGCTCTCGCCAATGGTCACAAAATACCATTCGAAAATATATTTTTGGCACATTTCATTTTGTTATAACAAGTTTACATCACGAAATTCTCTACTACGTGAAATAAAGTGATATTTTATTCGACTTCACCTTATGTAAAGTAACTTTATGCAAATGCTAATGAGAATGTTTTATTTCTGTTACAGTTCAAGAGGATGTTGAACAAAGAGCTTTCACACTTCTCGGAGTCATCTAAATCTGGTAACCAGATCTCCGAGTACATTTGCAGCACTTTCCTCGGTAAGAAGAGTCTGACAAATATTGAAATAAAAAATATAATTATAATTATAATTACCAAATTATCATTAGAAAGTTACATTCTAATTGAAAAGACTTACCTTCTTTAATTCTCAGGCTGCTTAACTGAGATGCTTGAATTTTTATCAATTAATGAGAACATACTAATTGTTGATATAACTTAGAAGTGTAGGGAAATTGATAAGAATTATACTACACGTCGGCAGCTGATGCAAATCGGGTATTCGAATGACACCGAAAGTCTTATCAGAACTTATGAGAAATACGAAATTTTAATATCTCGCCCACTCTGACGTATTTTGATAAGAAAAAAACTTGCGACGACGTGACGAGACATGTTCAGCAAGATAAGATTAATTCTGAGAGTTTCCAAAAGGGTTGAACTGTAATTTCCCAGTAGACAAAGCTATTGTTTTTTCTAAGGTCAGCAGGTGTCAATCTGAATAACTAATTTTCAAATTTCCTACATCACGCGACTCTCATGCATAACCAAATTAGTCGTGCAAACGAACTTGTAGAACACTTGTTGACAATAACTCATTTCGATTTATGTAAAAGCAAGAATTGTTTTATGACATTTTACGTTTATCAATTTTTAGAAACAACTTTGATTCTGAATAACTTTCGCGAAAAAAATTGGAAATATCCGTGTGTTATATTTTTGCAAGGGTGAATCTTGCGTGAATAACAGGAGGCCTTGAATATGACGGATTTCTTTTGAAGGTGTTTCAACGCCTTTATTTTTTAATACATTTATTGAGAGGTGCGAGTTACTTGAGACTAATTAATAAACTTGTAAAGTAATTCTTGAGCATAAAGAGGACAAGAATCGATATTTAATTATAAACTCAATCAAACACTAATCAGAAGTAAATCTTAAGCGCATAATGCTTTCTAGTCAATATTTTTATTCCGAGTTATAATTAGTAAATCATTGAAAACATGTGCCTTATGATAACAGGAACCACGTATTAAAGGGAAAAAAAGTAACTGGAACCGAAGACCATTGCTTCTGACGAATCGGTTCTTCGCATCTAATCTTTTGTCTTGACGATCTTTGAACGTCGTCACTATTGATAAACCTATATGTATTTATAATGTTTATTACTGAGTGCGCGTATCGAAAGAACAGACAAATCATCCTTTTATAGACAACATTGTTATAATAATCGATCTAATGCACTGCGTAATCATCTGGCTCTTTTACGAAGGAGTGGCCGGTGACCTTCGTGATGCGTCGACTAAACGTAGTCTGCATCTTCAAGTTCAAGTGCTTATTGTTAGTGAAGAACCACTCAAGTGGAATCTCTCGCGAGGATGGTCAAATTCTAATCTTATCCTCACCGCGGATGTTGCAAAATCATCAATGAAATATTGATTAAAACACAGACTTGCTTTTTATTCCTTCGAGTATTTGAACTTAAATTTAATAACAATGATCCAAGTACAAAAAGCTTTAGCGGGTTGGTCTTCATATTCACTTAACAATTGTTTGTCAATCTCTGTTTTATATTTAAATTGCATCTCTAGATTTCAATTATAGATTCGAAATACGAATGAGACTGATAATTAATATTTTCATTCCAGATAAACAACAAGAATTAGATTTGCCATCCCTACGAATTGAGGATGCTGTTGCCGCGACCGGAAGTACAGAGACGAGGGCGGCCAAGAAAAAAGATCGTGTACAGAGGGGACCGGCTGCGATGTCTCATATCAGCGGAGTTAAACGACCCTTAACGCACACTAACAGTTTCACTGGTGAACGAGTACCTGCCTATGGTGTGGAAACACCGCACGAAGAGCAACTTGGCAAGGTATGTTATAAATTGATATCAAACTGATGAGATCCCGAGATAATTCTTTAAAGGATTTACAATGTAGTGAGTTTAGTTCGAATACAATTAATCGAACCGACTATCATGATCGATATTGCAATAATTAGTTGCTTGTGTGTACAACGCAACCCTATAACAAACACATCGGTTATAATCGAGTAAATGGATTTCCGCAATCTCCTAATCACACTTGATATTGAATTTACTTTATTTATATTGAATTTACTTGATATTACCATTTTTCACTGCCTTATTCGCATTTCTTCCGCCCACATTATGGCGCCAGGCTCTTAGTTCAAAAGCTCATAAACACGTTTTTTTTCTCTCAATATGTCCCGAAATAACTCCAAGAAACAGTTATCGGCTGGGCATTGGCCAGCTAAATAATCCTGAAGATAAAATAAAAAGGAATGTGGATTATTTTATTTTAACCTGAGAAAGACATTCAGTGATATACAATTCACATCACATTGAACATGTTTTCTGTAAGTGAAGTATTAGTGAAATATGTTTGCACTCTGTTTTGAGCCCACTTGTCCAAATGAGATTTGATTAGCAAATTACGTAAGATATGTATAACGCGTAGTAAAGCTTGCTGTTGACATGCTAATTTCTCCCAGGCAAAAAGTTTAAATGCCAAATTGACATCAGAAGTGAGGATTTGCTGGACCTTTTACGGCGAGTACCTAGCGACAGGTTTCTTTTGGAATATCTCACGTGTCATTTGTGATTCAGTCTCCTAAAAAAAATATCTCACAAAGATTATAAGCTACCCACGCTTGGATGAACATCTCTTTATTTGGCTATTTAATATATTTCGTGATGGGGCTATCCAAACAAACAATAACTCGGAAAATAATCCCAAATTATTTTTCTTTATTTATGTGAAATGTAGAATTACTATTTCCCACTAAGAATAAACCTAATTAAATGAACTGTTCATTTATTTGTAGAAAACTAGATTTCGTGAAGTGGATAGATTCGCACGACTAGGACAAGGCAAGTAGGTAAACCGTAACTGGGTCAGCCAGGCTTGTATAGCCAAAAACTTCCGAATCTACTTACTTGTAGTGAGGAAAGACAGACACAGTAAGACAAGACTGCGTGTCGCCTAATATTCTTTCTCTCCTGTCGGAAAAGGATTAGAAGATATCAGTTCAGCACGACTCGTAATATTCTTTTTTATTTTATCTGCAACGAGAGAAGAAAAGTTAAAAACTTTACTCTATAAAATTTCCTCGTCTAAAAACTTCTTTATGAACTCTTTCTCTTGTGCAATAATAAAGTCTTTCTAAAAACTTCTCTCTCTTAAAAAAATGTTGACGCTTAAAAGAAGGAATTCTCGGATTCAGTCTCTGTGGAAAAAAGTTAAGAATATTATTTTAATATTGAACAATGGATGTTAAAGTATGACTGAAGATAATCGGCTTAAAGTTTAACTGCGAACAATGAGAATAATGGGTTGACTTGTTACACACATGTGACGAGGGAATTAATACCGGCCATTAGACCGTTTAATTATCTATAATTATGACTGCTGATGTTAACGAGTGTCCTTTCACTTTGAAATTGCAGCTTCTGTCGGAAATCGACAAGTGGGGAATCGACATCTTCAGAATAGGCGAGCTCAGCAATAATCGACCGTTGACCTGCGTGGCGTACACAGTCTTCCAGAGTCGTGACCTGCTCAATTCCCTGGCAATTCCACCCAAGACCTTTGTTACCTTCATGATGACCTTAGAGGATCACTACGTCAAGGATAATCCCTTCCACAATAGCCTTCATGCAGCAGACGTCACACAATCTACGCACACTCTCCTCAATACTCCTGCACTCGAGGTAATTATAAAATGTTCAACTAGGAAGACTTTTCGAAATGAAATCTCTCTCCAGGATGCTCAAAAATTTTGCAGTTCCTCGTAAAGAGAAATTAAAATAAATTTCAATAAAAAGACAACACTTTATTGTTGAATTGGAACATGTTTTTTATTATACTAAAGAATTTTCCTTTGGATTTCCCTATATATAATTATAAATAAATTTTTATCCCAGTTTGTAAAAGAGAAACTTTTCTTTTACAAACAAAAATTGTTATGTAGAATATAATTATTGTTGAGTACAGTCGAGAAATATGAGACCATCTGTTTTTAGTTGGTCGTATACATTGTTTCATTTCTCATAATGATAAAAAAACTCGTTGTTGATATACATACTCGCATGATATACTCACATGAATAGCGTTGAATGAAACTTTGCAGCACTAGAGAGTTTCTGATTTCAAAAAAAACGCGGAGAAGAATGAATATTCAAGCTTAATATCTAGATAGTTAAAAAGTTGAATTACGTATATATTCATTCTAAATATTATGGTTGAATATCAATTTTTCTTTGTGTAATGTCAAAGCTTAGTCAGGACTTATACTTACATATTTGAAATTAATGGTTTCAGTCCGTATTCACGCCACTGGAGATAACAGCAGCTCTCTTCGCAGCAACAATCCACGATGTTGATCATCCTGGTCTTACGAATCAATTCCTGATTAATTCAAGTAAGTTTTAGATTAATTGAACATTTTAGAGTAAATTACTTTAAGGGTGTTGGAGCCAAGTTCAAATCCAAAAATTAGATTTCTTCATTTTACTTAACAAATATTAAAATTGGAATTTTTTCCCTCTGCAGAATTAATCAATTTTTAACTAGAATTATGCGTACAGAGCGAGAAAATATCTAATTCAAATATTATTTTAAGTAAACTGTAAATATTCAATTTTGAATTAATTTCAATTTCAATTCCTAACTCTCTTCTTCTTTATAAAACAGGTTCAGAACTCGCTCTGATGTACAACGACGAATCGGTTCTAGAGAATCATCACCTGGCGGTGGCGTTTAAACTCCTCCAGAATGAAGGCTGTGACATCTTTGTGAACATGACGAAGAAGCAACGCCAGACTTTAAGGAAGATGGTGATAGATATGGTGCTTTCGACAGACATGTCGAAACATATGACCCTTTTAGCTGATCTGAAAACCATGGTGGAGACGAAAAAGGTCGCAGGATCAGGAGTCCTTCTTCTGGACAACTACACAGACAGAATACAAGTCTTAGAGAATTTGGTGCACTGCGCCGATTTGTCAAACCCCACAAAACCTCTTATACTTTATAAGCGATGGGTTTCTCTTTTGATGGAGGAGTTCTTCCTACAGGGTGATAGAGAAAGGGAGCAGAACATGGACATCAGTCCCATGTGTGACAGACACAGTGCCACAATAGAAAAGTCTCAGGTCGGCTTTATTGACTATATCGTCCATCCACTCTGGGAAACTTGGGCTGATTTGGTTCATCCAGATGCTCAAAAGATTCTGGATACTTTAGAGGAGAATCGAGAGTGGTATCTATCCATGATACCACCCTCGCCACCTTCGGATGATCAGCAAGCTAGTGACCAGCAACAGTCCGACAGGATACACTTCCAGGTAATTATCTTTCAAATCCATCATCAAACGATTTTCTGAGATTTAAGACAGTGTTTAAAATGTCTTAAATTATAATAAAGTTTTTATGTTATAATTACCATAAAAGCAAATTTTAAAAGTTTGAATCTTTAACTTATATCTCGAATTCTTCGTTTAGACAAAAAGCATTAAAATTATCCTACTTAGTCTATAACAGCAAAATAAACTTTCAAAAAAATATTTTTCCGAGTAGAAGTTCAACTCCTGGCAAACCTCAATTTCTCAAGCCTGACGAACAATGTTTTTTTTTTTAGGTAACATTAGAGGAAGGAGATGAAAGTGGAGAAGCGGGAGAAAGTGGTGATCAGACAGCAATATCCGGTGAAGAAGGGGGCGGGGATTCAGACGATACCGCTGATGAGGCTGGGATGTGACGGAGGCTAGCTGGCATTTGCAAGAAGCTCCATGAAAAGGTGCAACAAACTTGGTGGCGTGTTCGCCAGTGACGTTGAACGTCTACTTCTGGTTTTCGCGACTTCGTGAGATGAGAAGTCGCTCAGAAAGGCGCATATGGTCCAGATGATCCAGGTAGTCCTTTACCGGTGAATATTCGTGATACACGAGGCGCTTGTGGCACAAGCGAAAGGTGATAACTTGAATTGCAGGTGC
Source organism: Synergus gifuensis (assembly GCA_904066015.1). Classification (NCBI taxonomy): domain Eukaryota; kingdom Metazoa; phylum Arthropoda; class Insecta; order Hymenoptera; family Cynipidae; genus Synergus; species Synergus gifuensis. The sequence continues at coordinate 2,171,795 of CAJFCO010000182.1, forward strand.
TAAAGAGATAAAAAGTGAGAGAGAATGAGAAGACGAAAAAAAAAGGATTTATTTGTTTCCTCAACTCGGCTGGATCGATGCGAGGAAGACAGGAACGCGTCCATTCAGAGGGTAAAAACTCTCCTATCGAGATATCGAATGGAGGGTGAATGCTCAATACAAGAAAAGCTTAACGTACGTTCTCACTAAGTACTTTTGCAAGGAACGAATTCTGCTTGCCAAAAAAGGATCGTCAATACTCAAAGCGACTGGGAGTGTGCAAGGAGGTGTACAAAAAAATTGAAACGTACTACTCAATCGAAATTCTTCATCGACATATCAACGACAGAAGTGTAGTTAGGAGAAGAAACATAAAAAAAAAAGAATTTCGGATGATTTGGGTCGAATTAGAAAAACAGAAAATTTTAGAGAAATTGAATTGAACTTGGCGAATTGAACGATTATCGTGAAACGAACGTACAATCGCTCAAGTCGTATGTCCACGACATGTAAAATTAATCTATACCTCGAGCTTAATGTATGTTTGCGCTTTTTTTTGTTTTTATTCGTACTGACAACTGTCCATGATGTAAATTACAAAAATTGAATTCATCTTGAACATTTATGATAGCCTCCCAGGAAAATATAATTAAGTTTGACGTGTACAGGGTGACAACGTACGTTTTCTAAACGCATACAGAGCCTGGAGAAAAAATCGAAAAAGATTGAAAATTAAGTAAAAAAAAAAAAAAAATGAGAACACCACGCTTCCTTGGTTTGATTTTTTTCGGATCTCCGATTAGTTGATAGTTACCTAACAGTAATCGAGGATACCAATCTCGAAACCTGAGCTTTCATCTCGATCGCTTGTATTAGAACCTAAGGGTGTGATTAAGCGAGAACTCTGTAGTGGCATCTAAATAACGAAGCACTAACAGTTAGGAGATTATGCATAAGATGTAGTGTAAGATTTATTTAAAGAGAATGAAGTAATTAATTTTAATATACAACTGTGCAAAAGCTGGTCTTTAAGTTTATATTAAAATTAATTTATGACTCCTGCGACGACGTTTTCAACTCATGCGACGTATGTATAGTTTAAATCAGCGTGAACCTCGTGGATAGTTGTTTTTAACCAAAGAGTAATATTAGCTTACTGTAAACTGAAGGTCAAGGACGTCCCACAAATACGTTTTCCACGACACCGATCATTCTCGCATCTCTTGGCTTATAGTGTCGTTAGAAAACATATAGTGTAACCACACACTAATCAATGTACAATCTTATCGCTTCTGTCTGCCAGTCGGTCCGTACAAAACTCATTCTTGCCATAGCGACCTTGATCGGCTAGTCATTTTCCTCCCATCAACCCAGTCGCCAAATTCCAAGACATTCTAAAACGAAAGCCGTTGTCCGCCAATATTACACTTGATCTTTGCTGAGCCCTCTGGCCCTTTCGATGAAAGTAAATCCCTCTGCAAGAATCTATAACATATGATCCGATAAACAGTAATGTGATCCGATCAACAACCAAGTTCGAAGAAATAGATCTGTTTGAAAAAAAATCGACTGTTTAAGACGTGAATAGAGATGAAATGAGAGTGAATCGAAAAATGTTCCCTAAGTCTAACGTAATCGTAATATTAAAACTCTGAGAAATCTGTATCTGTGTCGTAGGCATTGATCTAGTAAGTGTTTGGTGCTGGTCACCAAGTATAGGCAATTAAGGCTACGATTACGATTAGGATTAAGATGAAATTTTAATTTAATAAACGTCCTAGTGATTAAGCAATGATGATGTTGTAACTCTCTATCCAGAACCTTGTTGCTTTGGTGATGGAGAGTGACATCGCTTGTACAAACTAAACGACAAGAACTAATATCAACTGATGTACCTACGCACTGTTTTCCGAGTACCGAAAAGAAGTGAGAATGTAATTACTGTAAAAGTGAGCTTTGCAAGAAGAGAACGTGCGTGAAGTGATGAAGGGGTGAAATCAAAGTTAAACAAATTTTTTGGTGAAATGTTTGCGGATGCACAGGTACCATTTACGCATAAACAATGAACGGACCCTTCTTTGTTAACCGTTTGTCAATTGTTTGCTGCAAGCACTGATTCTGACATTATGTATTGTATATTTAGTTTTTACGAGTTTTCCCTCGCGTTTCATGACTGCTCTAACGACAATGTTTTACAAAGAAAAATGAGAGTATTGCGATTATTTAACGAGATATGTAATAATTTTAAAATAATACGTGTTTGATTGCTGGACAGTTAAATGAACATGTATTAATATCGTGTAACCCTCGTACGAGATATATGTGTAATAAAAACATATTTATTGTCGGAATTTAAACTTGTTATCTGTTCTTCATCCCAGAATAAATAATAAGGAAACAAATCTAGAAATTCGTACAAAATAAATTATTTATTACTTCAGACACTTCACGACGAATAAAAAGGATTATACATAAAATTCGATAGGAATATGTACAATATAACAAGTATAAAACATCCTGAACTTCACTATCTAAAATATTTCAACGATCTGTAATTATAATGGACAAACGTGACTGTTGGTTGAAAATTGAAGATTCTTTCCGTATTTTAATATTCTAAATTTACTCCTCCAGGTTGTCGATGTGGTAATATGTTTCTGCAATCCAACTGAGGAGAAACCTAATTCTTTCTGTTTGTTCATCAGCCGCTTGATAATCCACTATTGCTATTTTCAAGCACTTTGATAAATTTTGCATTGTTTCCTGAAAGCATAAATTATATTAAATTTAATTTTAGAAAAATTACAATAACTTTAAAAACAATAATACAAAAATTGAACCTACCGTCGCCCAGTCTTGTCTTAAGAGTGAAACACTTTGATCGCTGAGAAGCTCTAAATTTAATAACTCTTCTTTCAACAGCAACTTTATAAACTCTCCGCACTTCAGCCAAACTCTGCTATCTCTAGGTGTATCCAAAATCATTACATTTCTCGCACATAATAATCTTGATAAAGGCATTTCTGATTGAGGTATTTTTTTCAAACTAATATTCCAAAATTTTACAAACTTTTCTTGTATCTCAAGAGTAAAGAAATCCGTACAATAAGCGACTGCAAAAAAGTAAATATGGTAAGTCAGTAATATAAAAAATATTGAAAATTGAAAATACTTAGATCGAAAGTATTTACCTAGAAATATGGCAAAATCTACACTCAATGCGCGTAAACAATTCTCTGGCCCACTAAGTAAGTCTGCTCGTTCTGTGAAACAAGAATAGAGTCGGTCCAATATTTTCAAAACTGACTCCACTGTAAAGGATTTTCCTTTGTCGTCGAATAAATCCCACATAAACGCCTGTAATAAATTTATGAAGGATTTTTATCTTTAAAACACACTAAATATAATTAAAATATTTTGTATGTTAACAAATATAATTGTTAACCTTACCCGCATATCATCAAGAACATCGGTAGGGCAACCTCCATCAGGATTATGATCAACATTATCAACAGCTGGTGTAGAATTATCACTTTTCATCAATCGATTGATATCTGTTTCCATATCTCGCATAAATAAAATATCACTAACAATGTGCGATTGAATCCATTGTTGAATACGATCCATTGCCATTCTAATCGCAATTTGAATGCAGGTTTGCTTAACAGGTACCAAAGTATCTTCTGCCAATAAAGATTCGATAGATTGTGAAATACGTTTCTTGCACATTAACAGAATTTCTTCTTCACACTGTTCTTTAACTTGTTTTGAAAGGCTCACAGCTAATGTACTCAAATCTTTCATCATAAGAGTCTGAAATAAAACATTATAATTTTATATATATTTATAATTATATATAAACTGTAATAACCTTGCTTCTATTTTTTTCAGGCTCCCAATTTAAAAATAAATTTACCTTCAGAGAATTAGGATCATCGGAGAAATTCTTGCTGCACTTTTCTTCTATAATTTTCCGCAGTACATTCACGCTTTTCTCTCTAGCTTGCGGCAGCAAAGAATTGCAAATATACTTCACACAAGTTGATGCAACTCTTTCAGAAACGAACTCAACAGTTTTGCGAGTAGAGGCCGGATGTCCATGAAAGAATGCTTCTTCTAACTGAAACTAAAAAGTAAATTATATTATAATAAAATTACATGAATAATAATTGTAAGAGAAACGCGAAAGCGTGGAGAAATGTCTGAATTACCTCCAAATTCCTTATATTCGCACTATCGGCTGTATTTCCAAGTTGACTGGAAACTGGAGTAATGTGTCTGTTAGATTTATTGTTGATGGTCTGTGAGTTTCCTGTTGCCAAGAGAATTTTAAATTCTACCAAAAACGGACAACACGAATATAAAACATTATCGTCAATTATGTCCAATTTATCTAAACTTAGATTGCTTTTGGCAGAAACAACAGAAACTTCCATTGCAGAATTCTCTAATTGACAAATCGTTTTCAGTTTTTTCAAAGTGTGGTTTGATTGCCAAGAAAAGTACAGATCTATTGGAAAACTCGACAATTCAAATAACCAACCAAGCGAAAATTTAATCAGAACAGCCGTTTGTGGAGACATAAGCTGTTTTAAATTGACAGGACAGTTGGAATCAGAAATTCTATAAATGCAGTAGAGCATTTCTAACAATCGTATATAGTAGGGTAAACGGAGCGATGCTATGTCCATTTGAGATAAATACTCTACTATCCATGGTATAGTTAACGACAACTTTCCGTGAATTACTGCTTCTTCAAGGCAAGATTTTAAATCCAAAGAGGGCATAAGCTGTAAAAAAAAATATAAATTTGAATTTTTATTTATGTAGCTCTATATCCATAAAGTGTATAGAATACAAAAAATATGACTTACTCGTTTTCGCAACACAACTTGAGCGTTTATCACCTCTTCAATTGTACTAGTTGTCGATCGATATGGTAAAGACACCAAAAAACCTATAAACTTTGCTAGAAGTCGTAGACTGGATAAACAAGTGATGAAATTCTGTTTAGTTCTTTCATCAACTATTGTTTCTACAAAATATAAATTATTTTAATTATAACATAAATGACTATAAAATATAAATTAATCTTAAATTTTAAATTACCTGTCTCTTCAATATCACTTCCAGTAAATTGAGAATCGTTTAATTCCAGGATTTCATGTATAAAGCAATTCTCTAAGTGTGCATAAAACATAGGATTAAAAGCATAGAGAATAAAATTTCTGTAAAACTCCTGCACCCCGGGAAAAGAAGGTTCCGGAACGGGTCCTTGTGATGACAAAGGAGTCACTAATCTTTCCTTGAGCTGTGTCAATTTTTCCGGATTAAAACCTTTTAGAGTTTTGAGAATGCTCAAACTCTCGTCGTCAATAAAATTTTCCTATAAAAATAAATTTTAATTAAAAAAATACTGAAATAATTCACATTAGAGTGAATAAGAAAATTAGATTCAAGAAATAAAATACCTGTTGTCCAGTATGAATGCATGATATAAGTAATTGTGACTTAAATAGTCTCGCTATATGACAATGATTCGTCAAATCACTATGCAAAGTTAACATTGATTTAATTTTTAAACTCAACGCTGTGGAAAAGTTCCAGTTTGTTTTCGTGTGATTTTCTTCCCAAATTTTTAGTATCTCATAAAACAAATCGCGCTGTTTCCGAAAACATTGAAAGGCAATGGCAGAGGGAAACTTTTCCCTATTATCGGTATCTATTTGAAAACAAACGTTTGGATCCGGAACGCTGTAAAGAAACGAAATTATCAAAATATTATTCTGTACCCACCAATAAATCCAAAATATTCGAAATAATTTAGAAATTGCATCTCATACCTAAGATTGTATTGCTTGTTTGTACGATTCAGTTCGCCAAGCTTCAAGTCGTACAAATTGATTAAGGTATCCTGTAAATCTGGTTGAAATGTAGCAATATGTACATTTTCCGAAAGTAATTTTATCGTAGCTCTATCCAGTGACTTCAGCAAATCTTTCTGTTCATTTAATACACACGTCGAAAAATAAACACTATTATGTGGAGTTCCGAGAGAAAAATTTTCAATTTTTAAACTAATTTTCGAATATGAAATGTTATCTTTTTCATCAAATACTTTAGATGGAATCTTGGATTTGTCAACCAGAGATAATTCCTTCAACTTCTCATCAGTTACGTCTAAAAAATTTTTACTATTTTCAACTTTTTGAATAGAATCATTCTCTTGATCAGCTTCATCACTAAGTAATGCACAGCCCAAATCTTTTTCTAAATCCTTTGGGTTCTCTAATGTATTAGAATTTGTATTAGGATCTTCTGTCGTAGATTTAGCCCGGTTATTTTCAAGGAAGTATTGTGTAGTAATGAGCGAAAGTAGAAAATACAGTTCGGTCATTGGATTCGGTATTAAATTATTGTCAATTAGGGCACTATACAAATGTATCAAAATATTTAATACTTCTTTTCTATCAACCAGTGCTAAAGATGGCACAACAATCGATGTAGTTGTACATTTCTTTTTTGGTTTTGTTAATTTTTTGTTTAGTACATCAGACTCTCCAATTTTATTATCAACTACTCCTTCTGGTTTCTTTTGCCTCTCCAACCTCAACAAGACTCTTTCCGTTTCGAAAGAAATTATATCAGACGACTGGTCAGTGGATTGTACTTCCGAGAACTGTGGATTAGTAGTTACTGGTCGATTTACTACTCCAAAAACTGTATTTTCTTTATTTCCTAAAATAAAGTAAGAATTTATCGATTATGTGGAGAATTTTTTTATAAACTATTAAGAAAATTAAAAATGATTAAATTTTACCTTTGTTATCAGAGATGTCCAACTTTGTAGGGTTGATTCTTCTTCTTTTCTCAAAGCTTTTTCCTACTTCTGGAAAACTTTCTTCAGATAAAAAAGGTGTCGGTTTAGCAACTGTCTCATCCTCATTGTTGTGCCTTAACAATTGCATTTTTTGATTACATTTTTTCCCGTTCTTTTTAGAGGAACGTGTATCTATGGTTATAAAATCTGCAAGACTCAAAGTTTGTCTTGAGGAAGATTTTACATTTTTTTTTGAGGAATTCATAGTTTGTTCAGGTGTACTGTGTTGAGAGGAACTATTTTTTCTTGATTGTTTTTTTGATGATTTGTTTTGCAATTTTGGAGAGTTTTTTGGTTTCTCCATCATACTCTGACTATATAATGGAGAAATAGGATTATGACTTCTATTTAGAAACAATGGAGAATCAGAAAGCTGTAGATCGCTCGCAAATGAATTTCCCGACATTTGTGAAGAGTTTTCTGTACATTCGCTTTCACTAAAATTTGGAGATAAACAGGATGCATTCAAACTACTAGATTGATCTCTCGCTGGACTTGCAAAACTATTGTTACCGGATGATAAAGTCCTATTAGAGTCTGTTAAGACAATGCCAACGTTACTATTTTTGTGACTATTGAAAGATCTAACTGACTCAGATACTTCAACGTTAAGGGACAAATTACTTTCGTCAGTACTTTTAGAAAAATAAGAATTAGTTTCACTCAAAGAAGCAGATGTCATTGGTACACTTTGGAGAGAAACCCTTTTTTGTTCCACTGGTGTACTCGTATTTACAGTCGAGGACATTAAATTTGCATTATTTACAAATTCTCTGGTTACATTATTCTCCCGAACTTCCTTGTCAGACCCTAACACTTTACATGAAGTACTAATTTGAGAAACATTTTCTGTATTTTCCTGATCACCGAAGCAAATTTTAACAGCTTTCGTTGATTTTTTAACATCTTTTTGCCCAGAATTCTCAATTTTTTGTGGCTCTGTGATAATTACACCATCCGCTGTAGTGTGAACTAATATCTTCTTAGATGGAGTCTGTTTCACGTTGTTTGCAGCTTGCTGTGCGCTAAGATAAAGAAAAAAAAGTTTGATGCTAAGAAATTAAAATGTAAATTATAAACATAACTAGAGGAAAGAAATGATTTAGGTTAAATGGACACTAAAATATATCATGAATGTAAGAAAATAAAATAAAATTTATATTTAGTAAGCGAAACAAAATTAAATTAAATTGCTCAAGTCTCAATAAAAAATTGAAAAATTATCAATTTCTATTCTAAATAGTATATTCGCATTTTCAAAATAAATTAAACAGTATTACATTGAGAAGCAAATATAGTTCGTTTACTTAATGCAAGTAAATTTTTATTCATCTCAAATAAGAAATGTAATGTGGTACTGTGATATAAATCTATCAATATTTTATTATTTTAACTTACCTTGCAAATTGATCTCGCAAGAAATTAAGAAAATAAGCTACGAACTCTGCTCGCGTTGAATTCTGATTGATATCAATCCAGTTTAGATTCTAGAATAAAAAATACAGTTTTGAAGTGCATTTAAATTTTTAATCGCTCATATGCAATTTTCGAAATACATTTTGCTCCACATACAGAATAAAAAAAAATTAATATCTTATACCTTCTTGAAATAGTGGGTATTTTTAAGAAATACTTAATGCAAAACATTTTACAATTATATATTGTAATTAATATTAATTAATATTAAGCTTTATGAAGATAGAAATGAAAATATAAATTGTATAAATATATAAGGCGATAAGTCGCCGATTATAAAAGGAACATAACCTAAAACTGAAAAAAATCTTGCAGGGAAATCACATAATGTTCAAAAGAAAAGTCACACAAATTTGTAATTAAATTGTTCTAGACAGCATAATTTTAACTTATCTTCTAATTCAAGGTCGAAATAGGGGTTTTCTATATCCAATTACATGAAAATATTGCTATTTGTTCCAAAATGAAAATAATATTTTTAACGTTAGATAAATAATGACTACTAGCTCGAACTATGTAATTTAACGACTTAAATAAAACATAATACATTTAGTGTTATTTAATTTTTCAAGACAGAAATTAAAATTGTAAAAAAAAAGTATAGTTTTAAACGCATCTGTAAGAATAAAATCCTGTGAAACATAACCTAATACACCAACGTACGAATTCAATCAAGCGTATCTTATTTATGTAATAAATGGTTATAAAAAGTACTCATACCTGATCGATATCCGTTGTTAACCATTTAATGACTTCTTCTGGTCGTATTGTTGAATTTAAAACGTTATTTAAAATTTCTTGAGCCATTTTAACTTACTGATGTCTGAATTTCTGAAAACACTGTTATATCTCCAATTTCGTTAAAACCAAAGCATTAAACATACAATATTGGATTGTAGACAAACGTATTCATGACTAAAAGAGTCAAACATTAATGAACATTAATAATGGACTATTATTTATTACTGCAACTGCATCTTTTTGAACACAAACAACTCACAACATCGACAACACAACCAGAACTGCAGAACACAACAAACGATTGTCTTGCATTGCAGGGCGCAGGCTTGATGCTTGCAGAATGCCAGAATGCTATACATGCTAGCAGACATTTTGCAGACGCTATGTGCAGACTGCAGAGTGCAGACGCTTGCAGCTTGCAATTTACCCCCACCACTATGCTTTTAGACGGCGCCAAGATTTGAATTATAGTTATTTTGATACTGTGTTCCAAAATATATTATTAATATAATAAATATTATATTATACACAGTTATAAATTAAATGACTTTTTATGCCTTTTTTGTGTTTTTTGTTTATCACGGAAAGATGGTATATCTTTTTAAAGTGAATTGTTATTAAATATTAAACAAACATAATAAAATTTTCAAACTTAAGTAATAGAAATAGAATATATTTCCAAAATAGGAACTACTTAAAATTTCAAAAATGAAAGTCTAATTTGGGAATAATTTCTGGATTGCAAGAGAAAAATACTCTCTGGTAATGTATAAAAAAATTTAATTCAAACCAAGGCGTTAAAAGACGTCTTTTTATTATTAAAACACCAGTTAAAAATTAAATGCATACAATATAAGTATATGTGATATTGGTGACACGGCTTTGTCTATTACATTAATTTTTTTACATTGACAGTAAAGCGGTACAAGCGTATAATATACCTTTATAATTTAGGGATAAAAGGGAAGAAACATTGAACTGATAAAATGGTTCAATATAAAAAATAAATCTTTTGGAATACATACAAAGTCTTCAAAAAATCATTCAAACAATTTTTTGCTTTCAAAGCATGGGATAGATACATATAACATGAAAGAGGACATAAAAAGCGTAGAATTATATTTTTATTTCAATTCATTTTGAGCCATTTTTCTGGTTCATTTTGGTTTTTTCTGCGTGTTATATTAGAAAAGTTTCAGTATATATTACATACTTTATTTTAGAAGATATTGTGAGCGATTCAACGACTCTTGAACTTTTTTCTTACTTATTAGAGTAAATCGTAAACTATTATTTTAATCCGCAATTTTAAAAAAGACAACTTACACAACTGTTGACAAAACAATATGTTCGTATTTTTTTTTCGCATTGCAGCTTAAAATAGTTTAATCGTGTATTAAAACAATAAGATTCACGATTTACTGTACTATCTATTATTGACAACAATCATTCGACGTGTCCAGATGGCAGGATTTTTTCTCGAAATATATAATGAAAATTTCTCTTTTCAGTAGGTTCGAAAAGCAGAAAAAAAACATTTCAATATTCTAAAAAATACAAATTTTAACTATACATTATTTTTACAGTTGAAGAAAGGATTAAATTGAAAATAATTATAGACACAGTTGAGGAACATAAATAATTATTTGAAGATTTAACTTAAGTAACAGATTAATTAAATTAAATTTAATTTAATGTAATTCCCAAGATAGAATCTTTTCATTTAGATACGTCGAATTGTATACATTAACACTAATATGTACATTTATTTACACATACTCCTTCAAATTTACATATATTCTTATGTAAGTCTCGGCCCGTAGGAAAATGTCTATTATAGCTATTTGTCTTTTTAATGCAAAAATGAGTAAATTTATACACAAAATTCTAAAATGTTTAATTCTGATCTTGAAAATCTGTATTAATAAGTTATTATATTACACACAGTAATAAATTAAATGGCACTATACGCCCTTTTTATCTTTTTTTTTATAATCCAAAGAACGTATCCCTTATTAATGCGAATTGTTATTAAGTATTAAATAAACCTCTAAATATATCAATTATATTAATGAAACACGTTATAGAAATAGTGAAATTTTCAAACATTAATCTAATGGTAATAGAATATATTTTCAAAATAGAAACGAGTAAAAATTGTTGATTAACAACTTATAATCTGCAATAAAATTCCTTTCATAAATTCTTATGTATAAGAAAAAAATTATCGAGGTCCATAAAACACTCCATTTAAAAAACAACGTACTAGCAAAACATCTGGCACATATTATATTACTTATTCTTCAGTTGTTTCTCCAGCTTTTTTAAGATACGTTGAATTTTTTTTTCCTCAGATAAAGTTTTTATAACCTTCAGTCTTCAGAAATTCTCTCGTTTGCAAATCTATTCTAATAAAGTACGATTTTCGATATGTTTCAGGATTTCTAATAATTATTTTTCATTTATTTTGAAAAAAGGAAAAATTCAAACTACATTATGGGGTTTTGCGTAGTTTATGCAGCATAGATTTTGGAATGACTACTTATGGTGATATGACTCAGTCTTTTGTTTCAAAGACGTGTTGGAAGTTCAATTTAATAATTCTTACCTCCGAAGAAGGTTGTACTTTTGTTACTTCTGTTCAGCCTATAGGGATGGACGAAACATATTATCATATTGAAAACAGTGAAGTGACAACTGAGAGAATTAATAATATCGTCGACTCCCTAGCTGCTCTCCAACTTTCTGATCCTGAAATTACAAAAAAATACTATTTTCAACTATCATTATTATACATCTTATTATTTGTACTAAATTTATAGCATCTGCTTTAATCCACTTAATATATTGTTTTAAAACATTTATCTTATTATAAAAGAAAGCAATGAATAAAAATAGTGATTCTTTGCTTTTCTAAAAGCAATAATAAAAAATATGGAACCACAATAACCATTATCTTCACTTCGTGTATGACTTTGCGCTCTGGTTTCTCGACTTTCCATTACGGGTGCTCTTTCGTCACCCTGAATTCGCTCTTCTTTGCTTTTTGTGTACATTGTCGCTATCGTTGCGAGGCATTTTAATTTCAAGTCCCCTCTTAGGAAATGCTTTCTTTGCACGCGGAACTCCAACCCCAGTCGAGCGGTTTCCAAACCATTTTTATCCACCGCAATAATATTTGGACCTTTCAAGTAGTGCAAGTCAGCCTGAAAAATCACACTTCTTTATTAAAAAAATATTTTTCGACAACAAATCAATTTACCTGAACAGATTTTCACGGTTTATCCCTTCCGGTACAAACTTGGAATCAAAATGACAACTTAGCTAAGTGTGCATTCTTTGCACTTTAAATAAATCTTTTTTTTTTAAGTTTTCATTAAGACTTTTTGTAATTATTTATTTATGTTATAGGAGTAAAAAGTGAAAAACTGATCACCGGAAGAAAGCTCTTCATCTGGTTTCCATCAGATTATTAAAGAAATTATACAATTTCGGCAAGAATAAGAACTCTGCAATCAGATTTATTTCAAAAATTGATTTGTTTACTGACAAAATAAACAGATCTTTTCCCAAGCTAAGCAATCTTTTCTGCGTAAAACTTCAAAGAGTAAGAAGACTGGTAGGAATTTGATAAGATTAGATTTTCATGAAGTATGGTGAAGCTTTATGGTCGAAAAGTTTAAATTGAATAATAATTTTGTATTTTGCTTTCATCGTCGAATATTATGAAAAACGAGCAATTTGTCTATATACAGCGAAAATCATACATAATATAAACTATATTAAGTAGGTCTTCCGTATATTATGCTAATTCGATATCTCTATTTATGTACATTATGATTTAGACACACGGTTGCATCCAATATCATTTCAACTCCCGGTTACCGTTATCATAATTTCAGATTTTAACTCAACATCACTGATGAAAATTATGTCCCAGTTCGTCGCTAATAATCCCCACATAAATAATATAATAGCGCGATTAAGGGAGTTGGAACCAAGTTCTAATCTAAAAATTCGATTTCTTCATTTTACTCAACAAATTAATATGAAATTTGGAATTTTTTCCATCTGTATAATTAATCAATTTTTAACTAGAATTATGCGTACAGAGCGAGAAAATATCTAATTCATATATTTTTTAAGTAAAATTAAAATATTCAATTTTGAAGTTAGATTTTTAATTCTTCATTTTATGCAAAAAGTATCAAAATTAAATATTTTTTCGCTCTGTATGCAGTCTTATATTTTAAAAAAGATTAGTTCTACAGAGCGAAAAAATATTTATCTACAATTTTCGTTAAGTAATATGGAGAATAGAATTTTGAGCTTAACACTTGGGTCCAACGCCCTTAATTGCGAATAAAAATAAAATTTAAATGGAATATACAGATTTGAATTTTTCTTACGGGTTCGTTGTTTATAGACCATGTCAGTAAAGCTGCTGGCTTCGATGGTGCAGAAGTGCAGTTCATGCGAACGATTTCTCCAACTTGATATTTAGAACGTCCTCCAGTAATCCTCGGGCCTTCATTTGGCAGAACTAAATATAAATGCAAATTCATAAATTATAGAATATACTCTTTCATTTCTAATATTTTATATATTTTTGTAACAATAGAGTTAATATGTATATTATACACATAGTTTGAAAATTTTAAATACAGCTGATAAAATCGATTGACTGAAAAAAGTAACACAGCATTACCAAAAGTATACATTCTGAGCCCATTACATTATTATCTAATGCTAACTATTCTACACATTAAGGAACCATTACCACCAAAGCAAGAATATCACTATTGATCAAACAATAGAATTTTATGAGCGTATGTACATCTAGCATTATAAATATGCGTTGTGTTAGAAAGCTAATATAACACGCAAAGTAACAATCGCTTTTCGCATGTAATGTCGCTTTAGTTCTGGATATTATTTTGCAATTATGATATAATATACTTCAAATTCTTTTACACAGAACTGTTTTTAATTAACCATTACTACAAATGAAACTGATTACTTCATGAAAATTCTTTCTTCTCAAGAAAGTTTTTAAAAAAAAGTTTCTAATGCATAAACTGTATTGTATTGAAACTGGATGTGAGAAATAGAGTTTAAACAAAAGGTGTACTAATTTGGAACTAAGTTAAGTATTTAAAGACGCAATAACCCTAAATTCGGTCAGTTTGGAAGTTCAGGGCATGGGTCGAGACTTTCTGAATAACTTGAGTCGTTCAAAGTGGTTCAAAACTTTCGGGTTAAAACGGAATCTTTGGGTATGTACTCGAGTTTCAGAGGTGGCTTGAGTTTCAGTGCATATTTCAGGTACTCGCGTACCTTTAATAATAAGTATACATGTAGTCAAAAGTTTCGAGGGCGCTATAAACTTAAGATGTAGGACTCGGCGCGAGCGGCTTATCGGGGCTTTACAAGGTCCCAGGCAATAATAAATAATGCCCCCTGCTGTCGCTTTTCTCCGAGTGGAGCTCAATTTATTGAAGAACGCTGTGCAAATGATGAGGGAAGAGACTGAAGAGAGGAAAGAAAAAGGAATATGAAAATGGAGAATTTAGGAGAGATGACATCTCGCTTATCGACCGTTGCAGGGGAACGAAAAATAAAAAAGATATAAGGACTGAATAACAATGAGGAATATGTCCCAAAACAGCTTACCCACAACTGTCATGTCCGCATGGTCGGAAACTGTGCGAAAAGCTGGTGCTTCTGCTGATACCTCGCAACGATATCTCCCTGTGCTGGATTGATTCACGTTTTTCAGTACCACCGATCTTTCAGTCGAATCCTGAGTCTGAAATGTGTTATTGAATATTTAATTCGTAATTATGTAGATTCGGGTCATTTAAAATTTAACAATTATAGAATCTCTGAACATTTATGAATAATTTATATCGACTATATACATATTTAAAGAAGCTACTGTGATAATTGAGATAATTTTAGACAAATTAATAGAAAGGGCTATTAATTTTTTTTAATAAATTAATAGCTCATTATTAAAGTTAATAAATGAAACCACATATTTGGTTCAGTTTCATTTTTAAGTGGATCAAGGAAAAAATCATTGTGCACAGAAACGAAAAAAATTTGCTTGTCTACGTTTATGAAAAAGTTACGCAACACTCATTCTGTGTCAATATTTTCATTTTTGATGACGCGCCAATCTTTGACAGGAGTTTTCTCTTGCACGATTATTTTTTTAAGCACTCCTTTCACGGTTCTGTAGAGTTAAGTAATAGCTCGAAAGAACTTTCTTGTTTTTTTCTCTCGTTCAAGAATCAAAAAGTCAGGCAACTCTTTATGTATGGAAATCGGAGTTTTTGTGGGACGCACCGTGCTTTTGACAAAGGTTTTCTCGGAGATGGATGCTTTATATTTCCTCGATATTTCAGGATGTTCGTTTCACGGTTCGATAAAGCTTAACAATACCACGAATCGTTTTCGCAGTTTCTTGTTTAAAATTAGTTGCATGAAAGGTAGAGAGTTTTGTCTCTTGTAAATTCGGTTTTTGGCACTTATGCCCATAAGTAGAATCGCTCTTCAAATGTACATTACAAAATAAAAATTTCTTATGTTGACACGAATCAGATTATCTAATATTACTATATTTCGTTAATTAATTAATGTTTCCTTTATGCGAAAGCAAATCGTATTTACTTCCAGGAATTGTGCTCATTAAATGAGCACAAAATTTTATACAACTTCACAACTTCACAGCTGGTTTGAATTTGTTTTGTTTCGATTATTATACACGTCAGATATTCCTCAATATATATATGTACATCATTTCTTGATATGAAATACATACACCGTTTACGGGGTCATGCATAGTATACAATATAGATCACAGTAGTTGCAGGCAGTTTTGGTCAGCCAACAGGTTGGATAGGATGCAGAATTAGTATGTATGTAATGCACGGTAATGATCAAGAGGTGAAGGCAATGTTGTGGTTAAGGCAAGGCTTGCTTTAACGATCATGTTTCCAAACGTGTGATAAATGTAAATTAAATCGATAGCTCTAGATACTGTAAAAGAGGAAATGGTTCCCCTTTTTGTCATTTCTTGTAGAAAAAGTGAGATTGATCATAAAAATCACAATGCCGATGTAAAATTGTTTTAGAAACAGGCAAACATTAAGAACATTAAAATTTTCTATAAAGAGAATAGAGAGATATTTTATGCCTCTTGTTACTTTGGAGAAAAACGATATTTTAGAGAAAAAGAGTAATAAATTTCTTAATCTCATTAAAGACGAATGGTTAATTACTTAATGCAAGATTGCAGTAATTCGCATTATTAGTATCATATTATCTTTATCTCCATTTACTATATTTTTAGTAAATGAGGATAATATGCTACTAATGCGCATAAAAAGATTACATACGTCGACAGACACGCCTTCCAGCGGGTACACTTGGACGTCTGGCATTTCGTTTGGCTCGTAGCGATAAAATTCGTGGCCATCCTTGTACCATTTCACTGAGTAAAGTGTCTCTTGATCTAAGTTGAAATTACACACCATCCGTACTGTCTCATTTAGAGCGACATGCTGTGGGATCTGGAGTGCAGTCATATGTAGCCCGCTTGTACCTTAAAAAAAAAAACATAAAAACATTTTACATTATTCTATAAAACTCGTTAATTTATTAATTAGAAACGGGAGCGGAATAAAATAATTTACTGTTCGTTATTATTATATATATATTTACGAACAGTAAATTATTATTATTATACGTTCATGATTTTTTAAGGAAAATCATTAGTGTAAATCATTAGTTCGTCTAATCTGACGAAAATTATTTTTTTTTTTTCATTTTTATTCACAAAAATATTTGAAAAAGGTCGAAAACAAGGTTTTACAATATTTTAATACGCATACAGCGATAAAAACCACAACCCTGTCAAATTTCACAACTACTGGGCGAAAACAGTTATTTTAAGGCTATACGATCAATTTGCAACAAAAGTGTGACAATTTTGACAGAAAATCGAAAGGTCATATCGAGAGGTGTGGTAGAATTTGATTTTTAACACATTTATCCAGAGCAATTTACTGTGAAAATTGACAACTACAGCGCGAAGACTTCGTAAAAATACTTTTGAATCAATAGATATCGTTCAAAAGCAGATATTTCATTTATTCAAATGTATATACTATAAAATTTATAGTTTCACTATTGAACGGAAATGAATAATTCTTGTTTCATTAAAAATTCATTTGAATCATTAAAAGATGTGCTTTTGAACGAAATCTATTAATTTAAAAGTATATTTATTGATTTCCGGGTATTCTTTACTCAGTATATAAAAAAAATAACACCTCTCGACAAAATATTAGAATATTGTAAAACCTTATTTTAACATTTTTTGAAATATTTATATAAATAAAACTGAAAAAAAGAATTCATTTTTGTCTAACTAGAAGTCTGAAACTTCAGTCCAACAATGTGTATAAAAAGTTAAAAATTTCGACATCTAAAAAATGATGACTAAAATGATAAATGTATTATTCAAATATTTCCGGTCCTTAGTGCTGAGTCACGTTCGGGACTTATTTCAATAAAGTTTTTAAGAAGTTTCCATAAATCTTAAAGTTTAACTGAAACTTATAAACAACTTTTTATGAGCGAAAGCCCTGAACGAGAGGCTTCAAGCTGTTGCTGTCGTGGAGGTGTCTTGGATCTATTGTTAAGTGGCATTATGGTGTGAAAGAAAAGTACTCAACTTGAAATCATAAAAAAACTCGGGATATTTAGCTATATAGATATTTATCATGCAAATATACAGCAATTATTTTTTGAAAGATTTTTTTTTACATTGTACATTTAAAAACTTTCATAAGAACTTTTTATTTAAAATTAGGGATTTTAATCAAAGTTAAACTTGTAAATTAAAATTTTAAAGTGCTTTTCCATGTTTACAAACTTGTTTTCCAGCGTTTCCCGGATGAGAACGAAGTAACAGGAAAATAAATGTCAGAAACGGTGAATTCAAGGCATTGAGTGCTACAAAAGTAAAGTTGACTTTTGGTATAAAAATTGGGTTAAGAGTTTTCTTCAATATTAAAGATTAAACAAAATCAACGTAGTTAAATGGAAAAATTTATTTAGTGAAGTACAGAAAAATATTATGGAGAATCACTGAATGACTGCTAGATTTCCATATAAAATTCTTTTGAATCGTCAGTAACCTTATTTCAAAATTTACCCTTATTCCTTGAATAAACCTAACGTTTCAATTCAACGAATTCATTAATTCTATTGAATGCTCTTTGAATATTTTAACAACAATTACTTCTCAGAATAATTTTATATTTAACTGAATCCATTACAATTATTTTCCGATTTCTACTTATACCCAGTTCACTTTCGTATTAAATTTTTTGGACATATATATTAAAAATTCAGAATGCCTGGGGCAGTGAGCATAAAAGTGAACTATAAAATGCCAAAATAAACCCTTTAATATGAGGTCGTAGTATATACTTTAGAACTCTATTCACAATGCACAATGGAAGATCTTTATACTATTATAAGTTCCTCTCTGCAAAAGGAGCTTGGAATTTAATAATAAGCGGGATTTATTTCTCAATTTTTTTATTTTTATGCTATGAGCTGAAGTTGATTTCTCTATTCAAGAAGAAAACTTTAAGCTGCATAAATTTCATAAAAAATTTCACTGAGATAATAAATAGTTATATCAACTATTTTATTAGCAAGCGCGATAATGCTTTTTATGATTATAAATAATTTTAATTAAAATAATTTCATAAATACATATATGCATTCTACACTGTAGAATGTAGAATGTATATTGTATTATGCATGACGGGAACTACAATGAGCACTATAGTAGATCGTCTAGTTTGTCTCTTGAGAATATGAAATATCTATATACTCTTGAGTATACCCCTTTGTTTTATGTAGGGGAGAAATAGACCATATTGAAAATGGTAGTAAAAGCTTTGAACTCCTAATACCAAGCGTCGCTGCCCGATTTTCCGGACCATGGAATTGAAAAAAATTTGCTTGTCCCTTTTTCCAACAAAAAATTCAGTTTTCATAAATTCAAAATCCTTAAAACAATCAGTCAAAGAATTATTGTTGCGTTCCTCGCACGAGATAATCGTGTAGAATATTGAAAAACATATCCGCTGAATTGGCTTCGCGTGCCCACGTTTAAGAATGTGGTTAAATTTCATGTTCAGCTGACATACAAATGTTTTATTGACACAGAACTTTACGACTATGTACCATCAGGACAAACTTCAAGATTAAGGTGAAGATTCTTTCATAGCAATATATTTTGCGAATGAAAATATGTTAAATTTACTGAATTTTACGTTTTGCATATTATTTGAATTCTCTTAAAAAATAAAAATAAATAAAGAATTATTCATTCATTTTCTCCAGATTACTTTGAAGAAAAAATGTCTATAATAAATTTCTGAGGACAGGTGAAAAAGAAATTTTGAAACTTGATATTTTGCCTCAATCTAACTCTGATGCGACACGCGATATGCGTTAGAAAGTAATAAAAAAAAGTTCCTGAAAAAGTAACAGCTCGAGTAACTTTTGGTGTGATTCGGTCACAATAATGTAACTATCTGTAAACTAAAATCGCCGACAGAGTTCTAAAATTCTGTTTGTACTATACAAACAGAAAAACATACCTAAAAATTCTGTAAGCTCTAGAACATAAAAAGGTATATGCTGTAGAAGCTCTGCAACATTACATTTTCAGGAACTCGTCCAAAGCTGGCTCCTCTAATGTCTTTCCCTAAATTATGAGAAGTAAAATGAAAAATCTGTTAATAATAATGAATGAATCGCGACGCAATAATGGATGAACACTGTGTGGTCAAAATAGTAGTCACTACAAACATCTTGTAGTTTCATTCAGCTTCCACTTCTGCCTGAATCAACATCAATAAAGCTTAAAAGCTACAAGGTACAGGGCGAAAGAAAACAAAGAATAGCTGGGAAAGAATTACGAACCTGCTGGATACACGAGAAACATCAGAGGAAGAAAAAGAAGACGAGCATCAGAGAGAAAGAAAACATAGTTGAAGTGCTTGCTTCGGGTCCTCAAAGATTCTCTAGACACTCGGATCATGTTTTTTTTCCTCTCCCCTTCCCAACCCTTTCCTAAATCCTCATGAAGCATCATGAAACTGGGTACAGTATCCCGCTTTTCAAGCTCTTCATGACTACACAAACTGGATTTGTGCATTAGTACAAGGTGTGAGTTAGAAGAAGCGATCTTGTCACTTCCGACAGGAATTTCGTGTGAGTTCCGGGCCTCGGAAAAGAGTCCTTGGCGTGTGTCCAATTTGAAATCCCTTTGTCGTCCAAATCTACTGTAACTTGGAATCTCTTGTGGCCATAAGACTCTTGAATCTCAAGTTCAACTTATCAGAGATTTATCGAACGATCTGTTATGTGTCATTGTTTGTTGAACTTGTATCCTGCGACTAACTTAAACTTTCAATGTACTTTTAGTTTAAGTCTTTGCTTTAAATTTGAGACTTGGATTAAAGCTTTGAATTGAACATATTTAGACTCAAAATAACAATGATTTTAATGTTTTATATTTAAATTGATACTTTTCACTGTAAGTTTGAGTTATTTAGTGTAGTATTGGGTTCAAAGATTCCTCAACATCGCTATCAGATTTTACGCATATTGAGTAATGCACGTCGATAATTGAAGTTGGTTATAAAAATTATTGTAGGTAGCTGATCGGACTACGTAGTTGTTAGGGATATGCGTGCTTTAGTTCCTCGGCTCTTGTGAGAATGGATTAATTAAAAATCTATATAAGAGTGTGATTCGACGCGAGTTTCCACCTTGAGCGGAAATCTCTCGGCAGACTGCGGCAGGAGCCCCAGCCCCAGCCCCAAACCCCTACTTCGCTGGTTCGTTCCACGGTGATGCCGAGTCTGCGCCCCCTGTTCGTCAGCATCGTGGAGTCGATGCACGAGCAGCACGCTTCGCGTTTCTGGCGAACTACCTACACTAGAAACAATCCTTCTACCTTCGGAAAGGATTGCTAGAAGATACCTACCGATCGCATCGGCGGGAAAGGGAAAATAACAACACTGAGAAACTTTCCCGATTTTGATGCCAAGAGAGGCCCCTCAAACCGGAAATAAAAATTACATCTAGTTTTTCATGAAAAAGAGCAATGCAAAAGTAAAACACAACAATGGGTTTGTTCTGTGAGTACAGAAGAACAATGCCTTTGTCATGCCGTCGAGGTGGTTGGGAAAACCGTCAACTTTAATTCTTTGTTTCAAACGGACTTGGAATAAACGGATTTGAAACGAAGAATAAGTGAATTTATGGGTAATAATGAGTACTTTTACACCGCGGATAAATCTATCAAAAAAAAAAAAAGCTTAAAGCATCGATGGAAATTTTCAAATATTCTTGTAGAGTGATGATGTTTTTTAATCTCTGAAAATATAGATTTTATTCATTTTATAAACAAAAATCTATTTAGAAATTAGTCCAAATTATATTACTTGTAATATTTTAACAAATATATGTATGCAAAGTGACTACACTGAATTAATATATTTTATTGATTAGTCGATTATTGAGCGCGTTCTTATTTTGGAAAGGGAAATAATAAGTATACCTATCAGGTGTCATTTCTCAATATGAACTCTTGTTTATTTATTCATAAACACATTTGGTCACTTGAAGCACTTTACTGTTATGAATTATTTAAGAGTTTGCAGACAGCTATGTATAATTATAACTATGTAAAAATAGAAAATAAATAGATAAATTATATGGAAAATTAACCTATTTAATTAGTGACGAAGAAAAATTAATTAGGTTTATTTAATGGTAATGTATATTTCCATTGTTGAATCATTTTTAAACTATATTATACGATAATTCAGCTTCGTTGCTCTGTGCTCATTAAATTTCATATGCAAATATTACGAAGTGAAATGATTTAATATTAAACTAGAAAGGTTTGGGACAGAGATTTTGAGCGCCCCTCTTTATCATAAATATGTAATATTGATACGTTCCTTTGCATCTGTGGAAGAGATGAGCCTAACTTCTTAAGTGAAAACGGCCCCTATAGTAAGACGCTCGAACACGTTTCCGTAGAAAATTTAAATTCCAATTTACTTTTTTTGATGTTTATTACTTTTAATTCTTTGAAAATTATGATTTTTATTTTAACTTGATTGACGTACAGTAAATGTCAGTAGAGGGCTTTATATGGATTGTCAAGAATTTTGAGAACAAAACGGGGCTTAAAATTGTTCTCTATAATTTTAACACTCTATGACATGGTAAATCTCTTCTAAAGACTTTCACTGTCCATAAAGTTCAGCCGCTCCGGCTATAATACGTTAAATTGGAAGCTCCACAATAGCATTTTTAGTTTCCTTTTTTAAAATCGCGTACCACTTTTAAATATGAGAAAAATGTTTGGTCTTCTTTATCTTTTTACTTTTATAAATAGTAATTTTAACATGGTATTGCAAAAGTAGGAAAAGAATATTCTCTTGGAAATTTAGTGCTGGATGAAGTGCCTTTAATAATAGAAGCACTTTACATTTACTCAAGCACCTTACATCGGGTTATTAAAAAGGATTCATTTTTTTTTATTTCACATGTCCAACCTGACGTATTTTCAAATTAAGACATAAAATTAACTCATGTAGAAAGAATTCCCATTAGAAATTTTTCATTTAGAACTAATCTTACTATCCTCGGTGCAAATCAGATAACATCAAAAATTTCTTCATCTGTAAAAGAGAAGGCAGTTTATCCCCCATACTTTTCTGGCGAATTCGTCTTCAACTTAAGAATACTTAGACATAAAATATAGTTGCGATTTTGATTTTAGCACATATGTACCCTCTATCTGATGTTTAGAAATAAAAATAAATAACTTTTTAATTTCTCTAAGTGGGCGAATAAGGCCAGTGATTCTTTTCTTCTTACGCATATATATAAATCTCACGGTTCATTATGCATGTGAATGCACTATTTCGATAGCAAGATTAGGGCGCATGCGTATTTATTAACGCGACCGAAAATCGATATACGCCCCTCTGCCTCTTCTCGTTTGGCATTTCTTCTTCCGACTGCGTCTTTCGAGCACACATCCCAAGCCCCATATACCGTTTATTTTTTTGTTATTGACCTATACACTAATGTACAGCATCGATTCAATTATTTGAACTTTCAATCATTAACGCAACAAATTATATTTACACTCAGGTAACAAATACTAAAAAAAAATAGCTGTGAAGTTGTGTCAACTCTGGGGTTCATTTAATGAGCACTTTGCTTTCTCGTGAAGCAAATATGACTTGCTTTCTCATAGAAGAACAGTTAATTACATATAACTATAAATTTCTTCATTTTCAATCAAATATATTAATATTTTGTGATATTATAGTTCAATTATTCGTCTCGACACAAAGAATTATTCCTTTCCTTACATTCTTTGAATTATAATTATAATTGAATTATTAATTACTTAAAAAGTTACAGTTCATAAAAATAGTTTTACAAATTATAAATGTTCGTGAAGAAAGCAATATTTTAATAAACCCTTTTTTTAGGATTCAAAGTATTAAAGGGTGGAATAAGTCTGCCAAACTTCATTATTTAATCACGTTGTTTTTAGTCGAATACGCGAAGCAAAAAGAGACTTATGTTTATAAAGTTTTCAAGGTTTTCTTTAATTCATCGTAACTAGATTATACCATAAGCTCATTAAGATTCAAAATATACCTTTCAATGCATTTATAATCGAAGCTTCGTAAGTTGTAGTAAATTTTCATAAATTTTTGTTTGTTTATTTTATTATTGCTTGTTGCAATCATGCTGTTTATATATATTAAATCCATAAAGTATTATAGAATACGTAATTAAGTGCCGTCAAGGTGTAATGGCAACCTGTGGATTCTTCGTTAAACTATCAATGCCTAAAGAGAAAATCAAAGTCAGGGAGCCAATAAATAGCCGACCCTTAGAAGCATGAGTTGATGCTTCAGGGAGAAATTGCTCCGAATAATGAAAATAAATTGCAGTGACGAATAAAAAAGATGTAGGTATAAAGAAGCTAATTTCAGATCAAGAATTTTCGTGCTGCATTGAATATTCGAATATCTTTAAATTCTCATAGCCTGTGTTATAAAAATTCAATATCCGCGAGATATTTTATTCCGCCTTTTATAATGCCAAGAAAGTGAGTTACCGCGCATAAAATATTTTTAGAAAATTCGAATAATCAAATTCGTTTAATTTCGGAGAATCTATTACTGTACGCATATACAATTTTTCAAATATCTTTTTCATATATACACTATTGTTCAAATGTAGAAAAATGATCAAAACCAAATTTTGAAAAATAACTCATGATTGATAACTTTATTGGTAACGAATATAAGAAATGTTTTTACTATTACTTTTTCTACTAAGGGAATGGAACCAATATATCCTCCTATACGTGTCACATCTCATTGCTTATAAATGAGAATTTCTGCCTCGTATTTCTTATCTTTATCTGGGAAATTATACATTAAAGAAATATTTCTGCAATAAAGAATTCCTTTTACTTTTAAGTGATCTTCGTCGAAAGTTATACCAACAGATATACGTGGGTGACGGATACATTATACCATCCTTATAAGGGTTTGCCTATGAAGCCATAAAAGAATGTATCGAATGGATTCTGATGTACAATTCAGCCTTGGAAAGAATTAGTCATTGAAATTGGATTCACACAACTGATGACCTCCTATACATATAGTTGAGAAAATTGGGTGATTTTACATTTTCAATTACTCATAGGAATCTCAAAAATTTACAAATTTATGATAAGGAAACAATGCAGCAATATGGTATGCGCGAAGAATTAGATTGCAACCTCAAGTTACGTGCGTATTATGAAATATGCGATTTTACTACCTTTTCTAGGTGTTCGTGTTTTCAGAATGAATGAGACCACGTAAACTTCCCTACTGTTTCCAATTTTAACGTTCTCTGTGCTGGAGTGCTCTTGTTTTTCATGCATTAACTCAATTCATGAACATTGTTTTTGTTATATGTTTACGTTATCTAGTTAAGAATAACTGCTATGGAATTAATAAAAATATCCAGCATTGCTTCAAACATTCCCACTTTTCCCTATGTATTATAAACTGAAATAATGTACCAAAAGTTTTGAACGTTCAAATGAACGAAATATTTTTTCT